>JARBWK010000015.1:16594697-16626141 GCA_030556195.1 Anolis apletophallus
TGTTCTTACTTAACACTTTATACTTGCCGATTCCTGGAGACTTCAGGAGTCGTTCCTCAGGCAACTGTGCTGGATTTCTCACTAGGCGCCTGGAACCCCTGGCGCCCCGGACTTTTCCCCTGCGCGCTTCTTGGTGCCGGATTACTCACTAGACGCGGTACAACCTGCGCCCCCGGACTTCCCTCCTCTCTGGTTTCACTGGCAGTATTTTGGCAATTGCGGCCTTTCGGGTCGATGAGCGTTTTCCTGAGGCGAGGCTGGCAGCCGGTCGTTTTTCAGGGCCCTTCTCAGCTCACCCGAGTCGTCTCAGCCTCCCGTTTTCGAGCAAAGACCGTCCTGTCAACAGGATCGCGCCGTCTACCTCACAAACTCGTCTGGGACATCACGTCGGGCTCACCAGGATGAAGCAGTAACTTGGAGTCCCAGAACTCCCAAGGCAATCTGGCTGCAAGTTGCGTGCGAGCGCAGGGAAGAGATGACGCGACAATTTCTACTGCGATTCAGGAAACCAGCTTTATTGTAACACATCAGCTGATGGGTTCGTCCACCCTGTGCGGAAACGTAGCCGCCGGCGGACAGGAACCCTGAACTTTCACAACAGACAGGTTTTATACCAACAATGGAGTCAACATTTAGTCCCTCCCTCCTTCATGCATTGTTACTGGCTAGCATTCATGAAACCATTTCATTCTATCCAATTAAACAAAGCATTCTAGCCTCTGGATCCTATTTGCTAATGACTGTGGCGCAGTGTGAATTTCCATCATTGTTCTATGTTATGGCTTTATGAGCAAAGTGTTCTCAAATTGTTACATTACTACTGGGCCTTCACCTGGTTGTCTGCCAAGTGAAAGCTTCATTTGCCATGCACGTCTCCTAACCATTCACTTACTTTGTAAACAAACGCACATGGGAACTACTAGGCCAATCAGGACCGTGTTCTTATCTAAGGCACATTATGTTCCCTAGCTAATCACAGCCTGTGCTTGTGCACCAATCAGAGTGAATTATTCTCGTCACTATTGCTGGCAAGCTATTTCTGTACTCTGCTACTCCAACTCTAGTCTATTGCATCACCTCTTTCTGACATTTCTTCTGCTAAGATGTCAATTTCTCCTTTACTATGACCCATGCTACATTCTACTGCAGTTTGGAGGAGGGTGGACCATGGATGATGGGATTTGATGTACCTCCATGGATTATGGGATTTGTAGTACTTTCAAATCTTCAATCCCCACAGACCACTGTGGCCCAGAACCAAGACCGATAAAGACCCAACTTGGCACACAGTGCCCCCATGACCCACACTCCATCCAACTGCAGTTTAGAGGAGGGCACACCATGGATAATGGGATTTCAAGTACCTCCACTCACTTCCAAAGTACCCCACCTACACAAGCATCAACCTCTACATCAACAGAGCAGACGGAAAGACAAAAAACATTGTATATCCACAAGCTATGCAGAACGCCAGCAACACCACACACCAACAACTCCACAGGACTTCAACATCCCACCCACCAGAACTACCCACAACGACACAGCCATGACCCCACCAAGACCATAACTAACATCAATTCCAACCCTTACATACTCAGACTTTCTCGCATCTCCTAAATAGGGCACAGCAACGCATGCCAGGTACAGCTAGTTTAGTATATTTATATACTGTCCCTCTCAGCCTGCAGGCAACTCAGGGTGGTTTACAGTAGGGGTGGGGGACGGAATAAGATGGTCCACCCCAAGAGGCTTATAGATCCGAATGGATTCCCAACGGCTCTTGGGGAGGTGATTCTGCTGAAGCTCTGGTTAACCTCTGGAGTGGGGAAATGGCCAGGGCAGTGAACACAATCTCTCCTGAACCTCCCTTCTCATGGAGTTGGTGGCGATGAAGCAAGTAAGTTGGAGACTAGAGCGATGTTGATGGAGAACTCAAAACAAATCTGACCGAGCATGAGCTAGAGTGTATTTGAAAGCCTACTTCATGGCAAGTAAACCTGAGATCTTCAGGAGAGGCCCTTCTATTGGTTCCACCTCCATCTCAAGCTTGGCTGGTGGGAATGAGAGAGTGGGCCTTATTTCTCGGTGGCTGCCCCTGCACTCTGAAACCCCCTGCCCAGGGAAGTCAGAACAGCCCCTTCCCTGCTATCCTTCTAGTGGCTAAAACCCTTTTTATTCAGGCAGGGTTTTAAAGAAGGTGTTTAAGATCTAGTCAGGGAGTGTTGTGTTTTTAACTTTGAATATGCTTTGATCGATTTTTAACTGAATTTTTTTTAGTGCAGGTTGTGTTTAATTTTCACTCTAATATTAAAACTAGTAGTGAGTTTCTTCCACTAACTAATCCTAGTTAGTTGTCCCCAAGTGTGAGCCAATCTCTTATCCTAAGAGATCTAAGTCTGCTGGTTGATTCTCCCTGACCTCAGCTTACCACAGACTTCTCCTGTCAGCTATCTAAGACACACCCTGTCTTCAGCTGACTGCTCACAACAGAGACTCCTATGTTGCTCTGACAAGAGCCAAGTTCCCTCTGACTGAAAAAGCTTTTTCCCTCCTAAGTCAGCTGGCCACTCCCCTTCACTCTGAGCCACTCCCCTGCAGCTCTCTCTCTCTCTCTCTCTCTCTCTCTCTCTCTGGAGAGACTCCAAGCCACTCCCCCTTTCCTAGATATTCTATCTTACCAGGGAGGCCAAACTGCTACCCAGGCCTCGGCCTGCTAAAAATGGGTGAGTCCTTACAAGTACCATTTAGTATCTAGACTCAATCTAGTTTATGCTAACCCAGTTACCATCACTGGCTACACAACCAACCCGCACAACTTTGAAATTTGTAACTTTGTTTTAATGTAATTTGAGTTTTATCTGTGTTTTATGCTTTTATGTGGAGTGGCGGCATACAAGATCGAATAATAAATAAATAAATAAACTTGGTGAGCAATACTTGGCTTTTATAAATCAAAGTGAATGTTTTTATGTTCAGATTTTATGCCATTATACAATTTTTGTTTGATTACATTGGGTTTAATTTATTGATGTTAGTCTGTTATGCTGTTTTGAAATATGGAGTTCCTCTGGGATTATTATGTTGTTTTTTAAATAATTTTTTATTGCATCATTTAAAAAATATACAACAACATATACTTTCACAAAAACAATTTGAAAAGTCTGGCCCCCAGTGGATTTTGATCCTTCTGGGGGGTGAAAATAGAAAATGAGTCAATGTAGATAGATAGAAAAGCTTAAGAATAGTGAACATAGAAAGGGTGATGTTTCAGATACTTGGCGTCTGAAACTTTAACTGCGTGATGTAGACATACAATAGAGGGTCTGGTGGTGTGATTGTCCTTATATCATGGTCTTCTGTGGCTATCTGTTCTTCTATGTTTCTGGGGTCGGTGGTTGATTCGTATTAGAAGAGTGGGATTATTATGTTGATATTTGTCTGTTTATGGAGGCATTGAATGTTTGTCCTCGTATGTTGGAATCCGCCCTGAGTTCCCTTTGGGGAGATAGGGCGGAATATAAATAAAGTTTTAATATTTTTTTTATTATTACTGTTGCTGCATTTTCAATAGGACTGAAAAAAATATGAGATTTAATAAATCACATGCAAGAATTGTTTAAAATCTGTTAAGGAGGATTTTTTTTCTTTTTAAAAAAAGGTCTGTCAGAATACCGACAAACCTGGGAACAAATCAGATGTAGCACAATCCTATTAAACTGCCATGAGTGTTTTTGATTTCCATTTTTTCTCATTGCTGATTAATAACATATTTGTGCATTAGAGCTACTTTTGACATGCCATCTGTAGCGCTGAGCTACTTTCTCATACTTGCTGCTAAATCACTATTCTGGCCCTGTGGTATGGAGAATGAGCTGAATGTGGATTTATTCCTCCTATACCTGGTTTTTCTATTGTGCTGGGCACTGAAATATCTTCTTGTTCTGAACCAGGAAGGGAGCTCTTTAGACTATATCGTAGTTCTGTCCACCTTTTGAAATCTCTGCATGTCTCTTCCACCAACCACTTTACTCCTCCCAGCTAGTTTTTCTTTTTCACCAGCCATTCTCTATTATCTCTTGTGATAATGCTCTTCATGCAATATCTAGTGGCCACAAACCAAGCCACATCCTTCTTTCAGTATTAGGACCCATCTACAGTGACCATTAGGGTTGTGCAATTCAGGTAAACCATGACCCGTTTCGTGTCCTGGTTTTCGATGGGAGTCTCTCAAAATTAGGAAGGCAGGCATCTGTTTTCACTCTGCGGTGCTGAAAGGTTTGTTTTCTATCAGCCCATTATGGGGGGGGGGGGCTTCCCTTTCCTGCCATTTTAGGCATTTAAGATCTACTCTAGAGGAGAGGCACTCAGCTGCAGGCAAGTGCTTGCGCACTCTAGAGAAGGTTTGAGGGTGGGTCAATAAGTGCATGAGTTTTTGAATTTCCTGCCTCTTAACTGAAAGGGCAACACTGCTCCTGTCAACAGGCATCTGTCAGTTGACTCCTGTCAAAATTTGAACAAGCTGCATCATTTAGTTTGTGTTTGACAGCCATTGATAGCACACTACCGCGTGATTTGAGGAGAAAATGGAATTAAGCATTACTTTATTGTGGAAAAAACTATCACTCAAACCAAGGCTAAGCTTGATAAATACTATGGGGACTCTGCACCATCAATTTCAATGGTAAAAAAATGGTTTACTGACTTTTGTTGTGGCCGTGCAAGCACGGAAGATGCCGAACGTTCTGGACGCCCAGTTGAGGTCGCTACACCCGAAACAATTGAAAAAATTCATGATATGGTGTTGGCTGATCAGAGATTGAAAGTGCGAGATATTGTGGAAGCTATAGGCATCTCACATGGCTCAGTGGTTTCAATTTTAAATGATCACTTGGGTATGAGAAAGCTTTCCGCAAGATGGGTGCCGCGTTTGCTCACAATCGACCACAAATGCAATCGTGTGACAACTTCGCAGGAGTATTTGGCACTGTTCAACCGCAATTTGGACAGGCTTTTGTGCCGTTTCGTAACCGTGGACGAAACGTGGATCCACCACAACACACCAGAGCCCAAACAGCAGTCAAAACAGTGGGTTTCTTGGGGTGAATCAGCGCCAAAGAAGGCCAAGGTGGGTTTGTCAGCCAATAAAGAAATGGCGACCGTTTTTTGGGATGCCCGCAGTATAATCCACATTGACTACCTTCAAAAGGGTAAAACAATCAATGGTGAATATTATGCCAACCTTTTGGGTCAATTTAATGAGAATTTGGGGTAAAAACGGCCGCATTTGGCCCAAAAAAGTTCTTTTGCACCAGGACAATGCAAGGGTGCACACATGTGCAGTTGCCATGGCAACAATCCATGAATCGGGGTATGAATTGCTTCCTCGTCTGCCCTATTCTCCAGATTTAGCCCCGAGTGACTATTTCTTGTTTCCAAACCTGAAGAAATAGCTCGGCAGAAAGAGATTTGACTCCAACAATGAAATCATCTCACAAACAAATACCTATTTTGATTACCTCAACAAATCTTATTTTTTTTGGAAGAGATTAAAAAATTGGAGAAACGTTGGGCAAAGTGTATAGAGCTCAAAGGAGACTACGTTGAAAAATAAAATGATTTTTTATCCAAAAACCTGTGTTTCATTCAAAAAGTCAGATACTTATTGACCCACCCTCGTACTTGGCTGTAAGGCAGCTGCTTGCGCTTTCCAGGCCTATATGTCACACACACACACACTTTCCAAGGCAAGGAGGCTGCTCACGAAAAGCAGGGGAAGAACTGGGATAGGCTCCCGCTTGCTTTCATGTTGAGTTGATTTTCTTACTGGGAGAGGGCTTCCCATTATGTGCTCTTGAAGGTAATGAAAGAATGGATGTAATGAAGGAAAATGGATCTGCACACAACTCTATCAACCATTGAATGCAGTTCAAAACTAGCTTCAAACTATGATGGCCACTGCCAGACCAAAAATAATCCCATAAAAGCATGCAAAAGAAAGCTCTTGGTGCACATCAGTGCTTGGTGGTTTGTGTAATCACACTACACACAAGGGTACTTGTCCTCAGACACAAAATACACAAAAAGCTGCGCTGGATATTGAGTAATACAAATAACAATAGCATCAATGGTGCGGTGTAACCATTAAAGGCAAATCAACTGCTATCCCCCACTCAATCAGGAACCACATGAAAAGGGAGGGCGCAAAAGGTCACCCCAGCAGGTCCGTAGGGAGAATATCCCGTATTTATTTATTTTTTATTTATTTCGGGATTTTACCCCGCTCTTCTCAACCCCCAAGGGGGGACTCAGAGCGGCTTACAGTACGGCACAATTCGATGCTCACATAATCACAATATAAACCCTTCAACAATTAAAATACATTAAAAATACATTAAAATACAGCTACATTAGCACCATTCACTCTGGATTAAAACAATGTTCAGTCCATAAAAACATTGGCCATAATCACCCACTTCCATTAAAAACCAATCTAAAATGCTGCCTTGTGCTGGTGTACAAATGCCTGGTCCCACAGCCAGGATTTTACTTTTTTCCCGTAGGCCCAATCCAACCCCCAGAGAAGAGCAGGCAACCCCCGCTATAGGGGAACGTCCCGCAAAAAGGCCCCACCCGAGGAGGAAGGGGAGCCCGGTGGCCGCGTGTGCCCCAAGGGAACAATATACCAAATCAGCAATGAAAACATATGCCCGCGCAGCCCTCTGAAGTCCTCAAATGAGGTCCCCTGTTGGGGCAGCCACTCCGGATGGGCAGGGGATGTGTGCGTACTCCCTGTGCTTGAGAGTGCCGGGGCGAGGCCGTGAGGAAAGGCTCCGGCGGCGTGGGCGGCTATCCGTCCTGCACGCGGCTCCCTAGGGATGACGTCAGAGGTAAACAAGGCGCCCAGCGATGACATGGGCGTCCTACGCGGCTGCGAGGTCGTGAAGGGCGGAGTCCCGTTGTGCGTGCTGACGTATGCGGAAGCTGAATGCAATTTCGTCCGGGCAGTAGCAGTAAAGCCCCGTTTAAAGGGCTATGCACCAAGCGCAAAAATAATAATGATGATCCCTGGATATGTAAAATCTCGTATGCAGTTTATTCAGGCCACAGAAATGCTGTGAGCCTCAGGCGGAAATAGATAAGCCGCCACAACACCAATACAACAAGGCCAGTCGATGCTCATAAGTAGACCCAGCGGGGGGGCTGGCTGCACCCTCCGCCGTGGCACCCACGCCAACGGGTGATATCCTGGTTTAGAGAAGGACCCTAAATCCCGTTTCGCTATTCATATCTTAGCTTCGTCAGGGTGTTCATGGTGGTACATATATTTATTTATTTATTTATTTATTATTTGCATTTGTATTCCGCCTCTTCCCGAGGGCTCGTGGCGGGTTACAAGACATACATAGTGATCGGCAGGCAACACTCATGCCGACTCACGAACAAAATAAAACAATGCTATAACCATAAAAATAACAAAAATGATACTAAAAAACATCATTAAAACATTGTTAAAATTACACTAAGTGACAAAAACGGTAACACAGAGTCATAAATCGATTGAAAGCAAGAGGCGTTATATGTCAACCGAAGGCCTGCTTGAAAAGGAAGGTCTTACAGGCCCTGCGGAAGGGGCGAGCTCCCGTATGGCTCTAGCCTCCTCCGGCAGGGCATTCCAGGCCATTGGAGCTGCTACTGAGAAGGGCTGCCTAGTTGATGATAGGCGGCAGAGGCGGATCGGTGGAATCTCCAGCAGGTTTTGCTCTGCTGAGCGGAGTGATCTCGGGGATCGTATGGGGCAAGGCGGTCCAAGAGGTACGCAGGCCCTAGACCGTACAAGGCCTTAAAGGTCAACACCAGCACCTTGAAGGTGATTCGGTACTCAATTGGCAGCCAGTGCAGTTGCTGGAGGATGGGCGTAATGTGCTGCCTCACCGGCACTCCTGCCAGCAGGCGAGCAGCGGCATTCTGCACTAGCTTGAGTTTCCGAATCGTCGCCAAGGGAAGGCCAACGTGGGCGTTACAGTAGTCTAGTCTCGAGATGACCGTCGCTTGGATCACCATAGCCAGGTCATTCCTGGACAGGTAGGGGGCCAGTCGCCTAGCCTGACGTAGGTGGTAGAACGCCACCCTGCTGACCGCGGAGACCTGGGTCTCCATGGTCAGCAGGGAGTCGAACTGAACACCCAAGCTCTTAACAATTGACGACGTGCTTAATTGCTCGCCGTCCAGAGTAGGCAACCGGCACTCATCCCGGCCAGGCCGACCAGGCCATAGGATCTCCGTCTTCGACGGATTCACCTTCAGCCGGCTGGCCCGCAGCCAACCAGTCACGGCTTCGAGGCACAGATGGAAGCAATCGGGTACGGTATCCGGCCTGCCGTCCATTCGCAGCAGAAGCTGGGTGTCATCAGCGTACTGATAACACTCCAGACCAAAGTCGCGGGCCAGCTGGGCCAGGGCGCATATAAACGTTGAATAATAAGGGGAGAGAATGGCCCCTGGGGGACCCCACAGTTAAGTGGGAGCCGCCTGGAGACCATCCCGCCCCCTCCACACGCTGTCCCCGATCCCGGAGAAAGGCCACCCATTTAAGGGCAGTCCCCTGACTCCGGAAGCGGATAGGCGGTGGGTCAACAATGCATGGTCTACTGTATCAAACGCTGCTGTCAGATCTAACAAGACAAGCAGTGCCGATCCACCCTGGTCCAGCTGGCGGCGAAGTTGGTCTGTAATGGCGACAAGCACGGTCTCCGTCCCGTGCCCAATACGGAAGCCGGACTGGAAGGGATCAAATCCAGCTGTGTCTTCTAAGAACTGCTGCACCTGATCCGCTGCTGCCCTCTCAATCACCTTGCCCAGGAAGGGCAAGTTGGAAACAGGCCGGTAATTGGAGGGAGCCGAAGGGTCTAAATTCGGCTTCTTCAGCAGCGGTCTTATACTCATGGCATTGGTGATACATTCAACATCTAATCAATATCAAGTGAACTAATAGCATCATAGATAGTGGATGGATTCCACCGGATCACAATCGACCCAAACGCCTGAATAAACTGCAAAAGAGATTTTACAAATCCATGCATCTTGGTGTGTTTCCTGAACAACGTATCTGACGACTGCGTCCGCCCACGGCCACTCGGGACCACCCAGGGGACGCGGACGGCCATCCCCTCCCCGGCTTCTGGGACGAGGGTCTCCCTCCGGGACCGGGACACCACCCCCTAGCCATTTGGCCTGGATCATCATTATTATTTTTGCGCTTGGTGCATAGCCCTTTAAAAGGGGCTTTACCGCTACTGCCCGGACGAAATCGCGTTCAACTTCCGCATACGTCAGCACGCACAACGGGACTCCGCCCTTCACGACCTCGCAGCCGCGTAGGACGCCCACGTCATCGCTGGGCGCCTTGTTTACCTCTGACGTCATCCCTAGGGAGCCGCGTGCAGGACGGATAGCCGCCCACGCCGCCGGAGCCTTTCCTCACGGCCTCGCCCCGGCGCTCGCAAGCACAGGGAGTACGCACACATCCCCTGCCCATCCGGAGCGGCTGCCCCAACAGGGGACCTCATTTGAGGACTTCAGAGGGCTGCGCGGGCGTATGTTTTCATTGCTGATTTGGTATATTGTTCCCTTGGGGCACACGCGGCCACCGGGCTCCCTTTCCTCCTTGGGTGAGGCCTTTTTGCGGGACGTTCCCCTATAGCGGGGGTTGCCTGCTCTTCTCTGGGGGTTGGATTGGGCCTACGGGATATTCTCCCCACGGACCTGCTGGGGTGACCTTTTGCGCCCTCCCTTTTCATGTGGTTCCTGATTGAGTGGGGGATAGCAGTTGATTTGCCTTTAATGGTTACACCGCACCATTGATGCTATTGTTATTTGTATTACTCAATATCCAGCGCAGCTTTTTGTGTGGTTTGTGTAATCAGCATATGGGCCGCAAACTGGTTCCAGGATTTTCTATCTGTACTTTCTTCAATATGGATTTGAAACTGCATGTAATGTTCATCTGTTTGAATGTAGGGAGAGGAACGTAGGGCGTGGGGATAATGGACAGATCTGGAAGACCTTACACAGTTATTTTATTACCAGGGTCACGTTTTGCTTATTTATGTATCGCAACCTACTCTCATCCCACCCCTACAACTATAAAATTATTCTCAGATACTGATGATTTAATCCTGTACTCCATCGGTGTGTTTGGATTGATATTCCAGGCAGTTTCGTGCAAAAATAAATCAATTACACTCCAAAATGCTGCTCGCTTCTTTCCCCCCACTTATCTATTTTTAAAGTTTTGAAAGCTAAAAACAACCTCTGGATTCAAAGAGTTATGAAATGCGATGCAATCTATTCTTAATCAGAAGTATGCACTTTGAATGTAATGAGCATTATGCCCAGGTGAATGTACCTCAGATCATGGTTGTGTTACAAAAAACCGATGAGGGCTCATAGATTAGGTATTTTATGTTACTATTATATCCATTGGGAAACTTTGGTTTCCCCCTCACATCTGACCTTATCAGTCACTGAATGCCCTTTCAGCTTGGGTTCATTTATGTCATCAGACCCAGTGCTCTTCATACTTGTCCTTTGCTCTTCCCCAGTAGCTGCTTGAGTGCCTTTTCACCCAGGAGTCTCGTTTCTGATACATTCCTGCTTCATTCAGGATTGTCTCATAATAAGGCTGTCAGGGTAAAAAGGGACTCATTGCCATTGACGCCTTCTGCACTGGACTAACAAGGCCTAGCTAAAGCATGGGTCCCCAAACTTTTAAAAACTATTTTTATGTATGTAGGATATCACAATTCACAATTACATCATTGAAAAATCAGAAGAAATAAATAGGCAATGATTTTACATTAAATTCTCATTCATTTTGGTATCTTGGGAAGTCAGACTTGGCCACGGTGGTCCACGCTCTGGTTACATCCCATATAGACTACTGCAATGCTCTCTGCGTGGGGTTGCCTATGAAGACTGCCTGGAAGCTGCAATTAGTCCAGCGCGCAGCAGCCAGACTACTAACGGGACCGGGGTACAGGGAGCGCACAACTCCCCTGTTGCGCCAGCTCCACTGGCAGCCAATTAGCATCCGAGCACAATTCAAAGTGCTGGTGTTGACCTACAAAACTCTATACGGATCCGGCCCAGTTTACCTGTCCGAACATATTGTCCCCTATGAACAGTCAAGAGTGCTAAGATTGTCTGGAGAGGCCCTGCTCTCGGTCCCACCACCTTCGCAGGCGCATCTTGGTGGTCCCCCGGCTATGGAATTCCCTCCCAAATGAAATTAGATCCTCCCCCCCTCCTGACTTTTAGGAAGCGGGTGAAAACGTGGCTGTGCAATGAGGCCTTCGCAGAATGAAGGAGGAGATTGCGAAGCGACTAAAGTCACTAACCACTTGATACGGACTGAATATATGGATTAAGTTGGACTCGATTTTACTTTGGCAAAAAGCTTTTTAAATGTATTTATTGTATTGTATTTTATTGAAAATTTTATTGTAAATTTATGATGTTTTTAGATTTTAAATGATAGCATTGAATACTTGCTGTTTGTCGGTCTGAGTCCCTCTTTGGAGGTGAGAAGCCTGGGGTATAAAAGTTTTAAATAAACAAATAAATAAATGAATATCCTATTCTCCTGACCTTTCAATTTCCATGCATATCTACTACTTATATCAATAGTTCCTCCCCCCTTTACATCCCCCTCTCACCCTCACCCTCCGGAAAAAGTTTAAATTGGCTGATCATGAATAATAATAATAAGTCAGTAGCCTTTATTTCGATCAATAAACCTTTGGCTGAATAATAGTAATAATAATAATAATACAGTTTATTTATTTATATTCCACCCTTCTCCCCTAGGGGGCTCAGAGTGGCTTACAGCATTTACATACATAGGCAAACATTCAATGCTTTTATAATCATATACAAAGAGAGACACAAACACCAACAAAGGCAGAGGCTTCTCCTTTCATTTCCGGCTCCATTTTCAAGCTGAGGAGCCTGCGTTATCACCTCCTGGTTGTGTGACTGGCAAGATTGCATGGACTGTGCCTTTGCCTTTTCCTGTCGAAGTGGTACCTATTTATCTACTCACATTTGCATGTTTTCAAACTGCTAGGTTGGCAGAAACTGGAGTTAACTGGCAGGAACTCACCCCTCTCTTATGGATTTGAACTGCCAACCTTCAGGTCAGCAGTTCAGTAGCACAAGGGTTTAACCAATGGGTGCCACACCATCGCCCCACTAGTCTGTTGTAGTTCTTAATATGTCCAGGTGGAAGAATGAACTCTTGTCTGCTTGAGGTACATAGTAATGCAGGTAGATTTCTTTCTCTCACTTACTTAGTTTCCAACAGACCCCTCAACCTCTGAGGATGCCTGTGGGCGAAACGTCAGGAGAGAATGTTTCTGGAACATGACCATACAGCCTGGAAAACTCAAAGCAACCCAGTGATTCTGGCCATGAAAGCCTTCGGCAACATAAGGGTAAGGAGTGTTATTAGGTTCTCATATTAACCCTATACATGGATTTTATACTTTTGCTTAAGGGGTATACAAGAGAACAATAAAACAGTGTATTTGTTTCTCTAGCAGCTGCAGCCTTTACCAGTAATATATTATCTCCTGAATTGCCAGGAAAAACTGTTCCTTTGTTAGAATGAGGCAAATTGGCTTACAAAAGTGTCAGCACTTTTCAGAACATGAGAGAGAGGATATTTAAAGATCACAAGAAAATCGGCTCAGTAATCTGGTCCTGAACTGGTTCATTCAATGATAGTTTGGACCAGGAATTTGGTCTATGAAGTGGCATCTGATTCATCATGAAGACCCAGCTGTAACAAAGTGAAGCTTCAATCAGCTAAATTAAGGGTCGGGAACCTTTTTGACTCAGAGAGCCATAAAAGCAAAATATTTGGAAATGTAATTCAGTGATAGCCATATATATATATATATATATATATATATATATATATATAAAATTTTAAGACTGACTTCAACTAAATATGAGTATATACGTACATACTATGAGAAAAGGATTCTCTGCAAAAGGCATGCTCAGGACTCTGGGAAGGGAGAATGGAGGAAAGAAGAAAGGGGAGAGGGAGGGAAAAGGAAGGAGAGAAGGAAAGGGAGAAGGAGGAGAAAGGAAGGAAGGAAGGAATAGAAAGGAAGGAAGAGGGAGAATGGAGGAAAGAAGGAAGGGGGGAGAGGGAGGGAAAAGGAAGGAGGGAAGGAAAGAATGGAAGAGGAAGGAAGGAACGAACGAAGAGGGAGGGAGGAAAGAAGGGAGGGAGAGAAGGAGGAAAAAGAATGAAAGAAAAAGAGAGGGAAAAAGAAAGGAAGAGAAAGGAAGGAAAGAAGGGGGAGGAGGCACATTTGCGTCACTCCTCCCCGCTGCATGCTGGGAAATCGAGGCCCGGGCTGTTCTGGAGAGCCAGATGCATTCATGAAAAGAGCCACATCTGACTCCCGAGCCATAGGTTCCCTACCCCTGAGCTAAATGGATACATGCTTTCGTTGCCTTAGGTTGCATTGGGATTCTTAGATTTTTTTAACATCTCTATATAATCAGTAAACCATCAAACTGTTGTAGCTGTCATTTTGTTTCATTTTGACAACTCCTTCTGGCTGATTGTACAACATTTGGGACACTAATGCCACATGTCTCTGCCAAGGACACTATTATACGAGGCTCTAAAAATGGATCTGGCATTGTAAACCTACTGTATCTTCAGCTGGAGCATGCCAGGATATAACCATTCTTTCCATTACATCAATCTGTTCCTGAAGTGCTGTAAGAAACCCAGAAACCTACAAACATATATACATATGTGGTGGGAATGTAAATATGTAAATGAATTATGGGGGAAGGTATTTAGAGAAATAGAAGTAACAATGGATATGAAGATGGAAAAAAGTGCAGGTATTGCATTGTTGTCATTATATAATGTTAAGAATTGAGGGAAAACAGAGAAGGATGCAATAAATAATATGTTAACTGCAGCAAGGTTGTTGATAGCAAGGAATTGGAAAGACAAGATAAATATACAAATTGAAGAATGGTATAAAGAGTTATGGAAATTAGTAATAAATGATAAATTGACGTGTAGGTTAAAAGTTAGAAAGGGGGTACGGAAGGTCAATGACTTTTATGAGGTCTGGGGTAAATTTATTGAGAATGGTTTAAAAGAAGTAGATGGGAAGTTACCTCCACAAGAAGAAATGAGATTTTGAAAGGAGAAGGCTAATTGAAATGGCTCGGACCCGGGGGGGGGGGGCAGGGACGGGGTCACAGAGGGGAATATGATAAGATATAAGATATATACAGTATATATATGCATATATAGGGCCGGAGAGATAGCACAGCGGTAACAACAGCTGTGCTGGCAATCTGAAGAGATTGCAGGATCGAATCCCGGGCTGAGTTAGACGCCAACTATAAGCCCTGTCTACTGTTTACCCAAACAGTTCAACAGCACAGCTGTGAATTAACAACAAATTGGGGACCATAAAAGTGGGGAAGGACTTTTGCACAGACTTGTCTGAAATAGGCTGACGGAGAAGGGAGAGGCGGAAGTGGTGGAAACAAGAGGCTCCTGTCATGAGGATGGAACAACAGCACCCCCTTGTGACGTGATGGTGCAATGACGCAGGGACATAACAACAATGATGTAATGGAGCATTCACACCCAATGACGCCCACCTGTATGACGCAGCCAGGAAAGAAGAAGTCCTAAAAAAAACTGCACTGTATTTGTCTATGTATAATTGTATGTCTTTCCGACAGGGACTGTCTGTCGTATGTGTATTGTAATCCGCACTGAGTCCCCTTCGGGGTGAGAAGAGCGGAATAGAAATAAACAGTATTATTATTGTTATTATTATTATAGTTGATGTAACAAATTAAGTGTAAAATACAAACGTATTTTTTGAGAAGGACCTGTATGTAACTTAAGAGAATCAATGTACTTTAAGAAAATGTATTAAAAATTATTAATTAAAGAAACCTACAAACACTTTTAGCTTGTTGCAAATGCTGGCACTTGTCTCCTCCCAATCTGTTCATCCATGCCCCCTTTTTTCCTGGCAGAATTGTGCAACTTCATGAGTTTGAAATCCCATAAGACTAGGGCTTTGAATTTAAATAGTGTACATGGATGTACCATTTGTTATGTATCTAGTTGTGCATTTTATTTCTTCATGGAGCTTTATAATATCATAATACCATGTGAATGCTGTGAAATACAACGAATGAATAACAATTTATGTTGAGCCTACTCTTTAAGAGTTGTAAGATTTCAGATCTAGTCATGTTCTAGATATAGTTTATTTATTTATTTATTTATTTATTTATTATTCAGTTTTATATTCCGCTCCTCCCAGCAGGCTCGGGGCGGATCACAAAATGCAAACATACAATAAAACATACAATATAACAATAAAACATATCATAAAACATATCATAAAACATACAGTAAAAGCACAATACACAGCCATGGTGGTACAGGACTGCGATTCTTGACTAAGGCGAGATGGACCAGAATGAATTTGAAATTACCCAAACGCTAATCTGAAGAGGGCCGTCTTACATTCCCTTCGGAAAGGGAGAAGTTCAGGGACCGCTCGAATGTGGTCAGGGAGCGAATTCCAGAGTACTGGAGCCGCCGCAGAGAAAGCTCTCTGTCTTGTAATGGACAGGTGACAGGAGCGGGACGATGGTATAACCAGCAGATTTTGCTCTTCCGAGCGCAGTGATCTCGGGGGAACGTACGGGGTAAGCTATCTCATATTTACATATATAATTGTTTCAGTAAGACTGGCTCTACACTGTAGAACTGTGGTTCCCAAAGTGGGTGGTACTGTTCCCTAGTGGGTGGTGAGGCGGGTGGTGGGAGGCGCAGGAGAATTTGGGGGCACTGAAGCCCTGTAAGGGGGTGGTGGCGGGATTCCAACTCGTAAGTGTGCGAGTGTGCACCTGCCAGTTGGAAACCCCATGCAGGTGCTGCCTGGAAACCGCAGCGCGCCTCCTCCTCTCCTCAACCCCACCCACGGCACAGTCCTGTATCTCCCCTTGCAATCCAACGGGTCCCTTGGAAGGAAGGGACGATACGGGACTGCGCCGTAGGCGGAGTTGAGGAGAGGAAGGGGGGCATACTGCGGTTTCCAGGCAACGCCTGCCCAGGGATTCCAACTGGCAGGCTGAGAACCACTGCATTAATACATATATCTTTCTATTTAATTGCTATTACATTAAAAAAAATATTTCTAGGGGGTAGTGAGTAAATTCTTTTTCTGGAAAGGGGGCGGTAGGCCAAAAAAGTTTGGGAATCACTGCTGTAGAATTAATGCAGTTTGACACAATTTTAATAAAAATAATAACATACTTTATTTATATTCTGCCCTATCTCCCAGAAAGGGACTCAGGGTGGATTACAGTACACATTCTGGTCACCGCACCTCAAGAAGGATATAACGGAACTGGAAAAGGTACAAAGAAGGGCAACAAAAATGATCCAAGGGATGGAGCAGCTCCCTTATGAAATCAGGTTGCAACGCCTTGGTCTTTTCAGCCTTGAAAGACGGCGTTTAAGAGGTGACTTGATCGAAGTATATAAAATCATGCATGGGATAGAAAAGGTGAATAAAGAAAAAATATTTTCTCTGTCACACAACACTAGGACTAGGGGGCACTCCCTAAAGATCCAAGGTAGGAAAGTTAGGACTAATAAAGGGAAATATTTCTTCACCCAGAGGATCATTGGGTTATGGAACTCACTTCCAGAGGAGGTTGTGATAGCTGTCAGCCTGGACAGCTTCAAGGCAGGATTAGACAGATTCATGGATACCAAGGGAATCAGTAGTTACTGAAATGGACATCCAAGTGCCACCTCTGTGTTGATGGAGGCAGGCAGGATTTTCCCCGGGTACTGGTTGTGGGGGGTCGGGAGCAGGTGAGGGTTTTGCCCTCCTTTCTGCTAGAGATCCCTGTAACAACTAGTGGGCCACTGTGTGACACAGAATGCTGGACTAGATGGGCTGAGGCCCGATTCAGCATGGCTCTTCTTATGTTCTTATGTACATATACTGCAAAAATTCAATACTGTTATAAAGTTAACAAAGACAGACAGTACATAAACAGAGGTAAAGGCTTCTCATCTGTTTCCATCTCCAGCCTCTGGAGGCTCTGCTCGACTCTGGCCACAGGTAGGTGCTGTCACTCCTTCTTCCATGCCAAGGAGCTTTGTTGTCCTTAGACTCTCTCCCAATAGAATATCTGGTATGTCTGCATGGGTGCCTTTTATTATCTCCCTGTGAAAGCAGTACCTATTTATCTACTCACATTGCTGTTTTTGAACTGCTAGGTAAGCATAAGCTGGGTGTCACGGCTAGAATCTCTATGCCTGGGGCCAGAGACAGATCCCAGCCTGCCATGAGCCTACTACTTTCACCTGAGTTGCTGAGTCAGAGAGAGATGACTCAACCATGAACTTTGCTCTATTTCTTTGCAGTTGAATATACTGGGACTATGACCTTTGGTCTAGATAAGACTCTGGGGTATGATGTAATACCCAGGGAACTCTGGGTAATGCAAAGACTCACTGGGATTGCTGAGTCAGGGTGCAACCCTCTCCAGGCATTGCATGGGGGAGGGATTAGTATATAAGGATTGTGGTGATGGGAAGCGGGTGCTTCAGCTTTATAGGTTTTGTGTCTTCAATAAACTACCACTGGAAGAAGCAGCAGTTCTGTAGCGTCTTTACTGGAAAGCATTGAAGTTCCTGACACTGGGCTGACAGTTGGGAGCCCACCCCAACTTGGGCTTTAACTGTCAACCTTTCGATTAGCAAGATTTTCCGCAGATAGTGGTTTAACTCGCTGTGCTAAAGCCCGGCTCCTTTAGCTGCCATGTCTAAATACTATGGAATCTCTGGATTTGTACTGTGGTGAGAAACTAGCATTCTTTGGCACAGAAGGCTACGAATCTTGTATAACTGCAGCTTCCGTGATTCCATAGCAATGAATCACTGCCTGGACGTACATCAGCAAGGGGAGCTGCACACAAATCTAGAAGTTCATTGCAAAGTTATTGCTATTAGTAACAATGGCTAGCTAGTGGGCAGATTCAGAGGCAATCTATCTCCGAAGTGTGTTCAGCACCTTGAATGGCAAGTTTAATGTTCAAACACCCCATTCATCTGGAAGCTGCCACCACCATTAACATGATCAGAGCTCATTTCCTGGATGAGCCCCTAGTGGAGCAATGGGTTAGACCAGTGGTTCCCAAACTTTTTTGGCCTATTGCCCCCTTTCCAGAAAAAAAATTACTCACCGGCACCCTAAAAATTATTTATAATTTTTTTAATAGCAATTAAAAAGAAAGATATATGTATTAGTGTAGTGGTTTTCAACCTTTTTAATGCCATGACCCCTAAATAAAGTTTCTCATGTTTTGGTGACCCCCCCCCCAACCATATTTTCGTTGCTACTTCATAAATAATTTTGCTATTCTTATGAATTCTAATCCAGATTTCTAATAGGTCAAAGCGAAGGGAGCAGGGCCAAAGAAGGGGGCCGTGTGACCCCTTCTAAATGGCCAATTGTTCACCGTCCCCTTAAAGGGGTTCACCACCCCAAATTCCCCTGAGCCTCCCACCGCCCCCTTCGATCGCCTCACCGCCCACCAGGGCGGTGAGGCGATCCACTTTGAGAATCATTGGGTTAGACCTTTGTGCCGACAGGATTGAAGACTGACAGGTTGGAGGTTCGAATCCAGGAAGAGCACAGATGAGCTCCCTCTGTCAGCTCCAGCTCCTCATGTGGGGATATGAGAGAAGCCTCTCCCAAGGATAGTAAAACATCAGAACATATGGGCATCCCCTAGACAATGTCCTTGCAGATGGCCAATTCTCTCACACCAGAAGCGACTTGCCGTTTCTCAAGCCACTCCTGGCACGGAAAAAAAAATCCTGGATCTGTCCCATACTTCTACGAACTCCACTGCTTCACTCACTCTTTCAATGAAAGCTCCCTGGGGCTACCATACACCTTAGAAACCTGAGTACCCTCACCTGGGTCAGCCACTTCTTCAGGAAGCTTGCCCACTCTAATTGATCTTTCCACCAGGGCACCATTGACGAGCTTCCAAGGACCCGAGGGTTACTTAGAATATGGTTAGTAATGTCTGCCTTAGCAAAGGACTGTTTGATCAAACCAGAAATCACAAATCAGGCATGTCAGCCATTTTAAAGACATCCAAACACACTTGACCTGACGACTGCAGTCATAATAAGTAATATCCTTGTAATGAGAAAATCCGTGTTTCAAATCCCTGGATATACACTGATGCCAAATCTAATGATATCAATCCCTTCACTTTTCAAAGTAGTGCTTATTAAAAGGGGGAGGGGGCTGTGCAGATTGAAATCAAATCCTGTTGGAGTTTGTCTGGTGGGGAAAAGACAGTATTGCCAATGTAAGATTAGCTTGTGTGGGGAATCATTGATGGTCATGCTACATACAATAAATGTGACATCAGAACAGCCATACCCAGAGTTCTTCAATCTTAATCTTCAACCACAAGAAAGTCAAACTTTCTTTCCCACCATCCTGGTTTTACTTTGGTCAGTCTTGATTGTTATTTATTTATTTTGTTTGTTTACATTAATACTAGCTGTACCCAGCCACGCGTTGCTGTGGCATAGTCTGGTGATATGTAAAATTAAATAATGAGGAAGTGCTTGATTTTAATATATTTTATTTCTTAAAGCTTGTGGGTAAACATTTTTTCTTGTTGTTCCTTTGTCAGTGTTGATTTAGAGATTGTGTGGTTTTCCTACTGTGGAAGAGGGAAAATATAACTGTCCATATGCGAAGCACATGCTACACAATTCTAATTATTGTCCTTTTGCTTTGTTGATTGTGATCACAAAAGCAAGTCAAATAGGGGCCATCTACTGAATTGTAATGTCATATCTGTAGGAATCATTGGAATGTGTGGGATGAGAACGTCTTCTCCTTTGAATGGTCCTGTTAGGATTGTTGCTTCGATGACATTGTTCATTAATGCTTTGACTGCAAGGTGTGTGCCGTTGCATAGTTTTGGCTGGTTGGTGTTTCTCAACATGATAATAGGTTTGGAAGAGTGTCAGATATGGATCCCTGCAGCCTTGGGGAGCCCGCGGGACTCGCAATCTGACGTAGCCAAAACAAGCGCTGACTGAGCAGTGGTGAATGATGCGAGCCTGGGAAGGATTGCTGGCTCATGGGATGATGTAATCTCCTGGGTTCTGCTGAGTCAGTAGGAAGTGACACAACTCTCCTGGACATTGGTGCTGACTCATGGGATGATGTAATCTCCTGGGGTTCTGCTGAGTCAGAGGGAAGTGATGCAACTCTCCTGGACATTGCTGGTGAAGGGAGGGGAGGGGGTTAGTATATAAGTGAGGTGTGGGTGAAGGAAAGGTGCTTTGACTTTAAAAGTGTTGATCCTTTAATAAAACTTGTTGGACCGACCAGAGGACTCTGCGTGATTCTTCAAGATATTGGAGCGACCTCACAGAAGAGTATGGATGATGTCGCCCTCCTGGCCCTGGCTCAAGACCTCCCCTGATAAACCACACAATCTGCTGAGGTACAACAAGTTTATTTAGAATATAGTTTATAGGAAAGATGAAGGGTTTGGAAGCAATACTATAGTGCTTCCAATAGCAGCAAATCTCAGGATCAAGGCAAAGTAAATAGTCCCGTAGTAACACAGGAATCAAGCTGGATGCAAACAGGAACAAAGCTGGATTAGTATGCAAGGAAGTCTCTTAGAATGCAGCCGGTGTAAAGGCAATGAAAAACCTTTCAGGAACAGACAGGAACTTAGCAAGGAAAGTATGCTTCACCCAAATGGGCAGAAATCAAGGCAGCCAAAGTAGACTGGCAAAGTCTTCCTGGAAGACCCAGTGGCCTCTCTCACAGGAGCATCATCCCAAATGTGGCGTTGGCACGAGATCACGTTTCAGGCCAACTCCACACGGTTATACTGTCTCAACCCTTTGATCTAAGCGACATAGGTCTGCGTCGGACGTCAAAGTGGCTTGATGGATGGCAGCTGTTGTTTAAGCTACCTCAGTCCCTCAAGAATGTAAACCTCGTTAGCATCCCCAGATGTAAAAGGGAGTCAAGCCTGACTCCGGCTTGGGCCTCCCCGCTTATCTTCCAGGCCTGCTTTGCTAACCATGACCAGTTCATCCCACATTCCTGGTGCCAGGCTCTCACGAGAAAAGCAGGCAGGCAGATCTTCATGAGGGAGACAGGCTGGCCTGGAAGGGATCTTAAATCCATCATGGCGATGGTATTGTTCATGGGTAGCAAGGGCTTGTGGGGCTTGTGGCGTGACACCCCCCTCTTACGTACACCCCCCCCCGCCCGTCAAGTGGCCCAGGCTTGGAAACGTAGCTTCAGTGAAACTGTTGCACCAGTTCATCCGCATGGAAGTCTGAGGCTGGGACCCAACATCTTTCTTCTGGCCCAAATCCCTCCCAGTCAATCAAGTACTGAAGCTGCCGCCGAAACAACCGGGAGTCTAAAACTTCCGCCACCTCGAACTCCTCCTCCCCGTCAATCGGGATAGGGGGCGGAGCCGTCTTACCCGTTTCCGGCCGGACCGCGTTCGCCAATCGCAGCAGTGAACGGTGGAACACGGGGTGGATCCTCATTCCTCTGGGGAGTTGGAGCCGGAAGGCAACCGGCGAAATTTCAGCCACAACTTTGTATGGGCCCAGAAACTTGGCATTTAGCTTACGGCAGGGCCGC
Source organism: Anolis apletophallus (assembly GCA_030556195.1). NCBI lineage: Eukaryota > Metazoa > Chordata > Lepidosauria > Squamata > Anolidae > Anolis > Anolis apletophallus. The sequence goes on from JARBWK010000015.1 coordinate 16,616,507, forward strand.
TGGAGAGGCAAGTGGTGGGTGGACAACATCACCCGATCCCCCACTTTCAGTCTTGGCCCCTCCTGGTGGTGGCGGTCAGCCATTCTCTTGTAGTCTTCTTTGGCCCAATCTAACTGGGTTTTCAGCACAGCTTGTAGTGCAGTTAGCTCTTGGAGCCAATCCTTGGCGGCAGGGACGTTTCCGGGTTCTATGATCACTGGATAGAACTGTGGATGATAACCCAAGTTTGCAAAGAAAGGGGTCTCCTGGATGCTGTCATGCAGAGTTATTGTAGGCAAATTCGGCCAGGGACAACAGGGCAGCCCAGTTGTCCTGTTGGTAGTTCACATAACAGCACAAGTATTGTTCTAGGGTGCCGTTTGTGCGCTCGGTCTGGCCGTCCGTCTCCGGGCGATGGGCGGACGACAGGTGGGCCTCGATTCCCAGCAGCCACTGCATCGTCTTCCAGAACTGGGAGGTGAATTGGCTGCCTCGATCGATGACCAAGCTCTTAGGAAGGCCGTGGAGTTTGAACACATGGTGCAGGAACAAATCCGCTGTCTCCTTGGCAGTGGGTAGGCCAGGACAGGCGATGAAATGAGCCATCTTGGTAAAGCAGTCTACAACCACGAGCACCGTGGTATTTCCTTATGAAATTGGCAAGTCGGTGATGAAATCGGCTGATAACATTTCCCAGGGGTGGCTTGGGGTGGGCAAGGGTTGCAAAAGTCCCTGGGGCTTGCCCACTATATTCTTGGACCTTTGACACACTGAACAGGTGGCCACATATTTTTCTATCTCCCTCCGCATCTGGGGCCACCAAAAGTCTCTGGAGACGAGCTGAATAGTTTTAAACAGCTCAAAGTGTCCAGCAGGCTTGCTGTCATGGCACAACTGTAAAACTTCTTGTCTTTCAGGCCCTGGGGGGACGTAAACTTGGCTACGATGGCACAAAAGTTCATTTTGCTCAACCAACAGGTATTGCACCGCCTTACCCAGCTGCTCCTTTGCCCACGGGTCCTCTTTCTGCCTGGAACGGATCCAGGCATCCAGCGGAAGCACCTCTGGGGGCTGAGAAGAATCGCATCCAAGGGCGCCACTTCCGTAGCCGCCGCAAAGTTCTCTGGTTGCAAAAGCTGGTAATCCAAGCTGTCCTCACAGCCGCGAGTGTACTCCGGCTTCCTGGAAAGGGCATCGGCTTGCTTGGTCTGGGCGGGCGTGACATAGTGGATCTTAAAGTGAAAGCGCTCAAAAAACAGGGCCCAGCGCTGTTGCCTCTGATTGAGCTTTTGCGCTGTTTTTAAGTGTTCTAGGTTACGGTGGTCAGTGTGCACTTGAATCTCATGCTGTGATCCCTCCAGCCAATGTCGCCAAAATTGGAAAGCAGATTTGATCGCCAGCAATTCTTTTTCCCAAATGGCATTTATTTATTTCGTTCGGCTTCTATGCTGCCACTCCCGGCGGGCTCGGGGCGGCTCACAACACCGGAAAACACAGCATAAAACAGCAACAGAGTAAAAACAGAGCATAAAAACATCATTAAAATATCACTAAAATATCACAATAAAACACAGCAGTTAAAACAACGACCTGGGGTAAGAGTCTCTTCTAGCAGGGGGGTGCATAGCACTAGGACCTACACCTGGAAGGTGAGCTGGAACAGGTGGGTCTTGCACGCCCGCCTGAAGGGGAGCAGGTCATGGATGGCACGCGTATCTGCCGGAAGGGCATTCCAAAGCGTTGGTGCAATCACCGAGAATGCCCTTCGGCGGGTGGAGGTAAGTTTGGCAGCCTTTGTGGAGGGGACAGCTGGAAGGTTGGTATCCTCGGAGCGAAGTGATCTCATAGGGCAGTATGGGGAGAGACGGTCCCTCAGATACGCTGGCCCCAGGCCGTGTAAGGCCTTAAAGGTAAGAACCAACACCTTGAAGGTGATCAGGTGCTCAATTGGCAGCCAGTGCAGATCCTGCAAAATAGGTGTCATGTGGCAACCTGCTGGGGTGCCAGACAGGAGCCGGGCGGCAGTGTTCTGCACCAGCTTGAGCTTCCGGGTCACCGACAGGGGAAGGCCAATGTAATCCAGTCTCGAGATGACCGTGGCTTGGATCACCGTGGACAGGGCGTTCCGGGATAGGTAGGGGGCCAGCCTCCTTGCCTGTCTAAGATGGTAAAACGCAAGCTTGCTGACTGCAGAGACCTGGGTCTCCATGGTCAGCTGGGAGTCCAAATGGACCCCCAGGCTCTTTACGAAAGGCGATGGGCATAACGCCACACCGTCCAGGGTCGGAAGCTGGACATCCCCACCACCCGGGCGGCCTAGCCACAAGATCTCCGTCTTCGCCGGATTCACCCTCAACCTACTGGCTCGCAGCCATCCAGTAACGGCTTCGAGGCAACCTTGGAGATTATCGGGGACAGATCCAGGCCTGCCCTCCATCCTCAGAATGAGCTGGGTGTCATCCGCATACTGGTGACACTAAAGCCCATAACTCCGCAACAGCTGTGCAAGCGGCTGCATGTAGATGTTAAATAACAGAGGGGAAAGAATGGCCCCCTGCGGCACTCCACAAACTAATGGGGAGGCCTCAGAGACCACCTCGCCCCTCCTCACACGCTGAGACCGCTGGCGGAGGAAGGAGGTCAGCCATTTCAGGGCTGTCCCCCTCACTCCAGCCATGACCAGGCGGTGGATCAAGAGATTGTGGTCGACCGTGTCAAACGCTGCCGTGAGGTCCAATAACACGAGCAGCGCAGACCCGCCTTGGTTGAGCTGGCAGCGGAGTTGATCTGTGATGGAGACCAGGACCGTCTCCGTCCCATGCCCCGAACGGAAGCCGGACTGGAAGGGGTCTAGTTCAGGGCTGTCCAACTGACGGCCCGCGGACCGTATACGGCCCCCAGCCCCTTTCCCACAGCCCCCTACACTCCTGCAAGATATCTGCTTTTTGAATATTTTTTTGAATATTTTTTTTATTTTTTTCCGCGGCGGGGGGGGAGGGGCGGGGGGAGCAGGCTCCCTTCCTCCTCCTCCTACTTCCCCTCCCTCCCCTCTCCCTCCTCCTCCTCCTTCTCTCTCTCTCGGTCCCCCGGTCATTCCTTCCCCCTTCCACCACCTGAAAGAGGGAAGGAGAGAGTGCACTGAGCGAGAGGGGGCGTGGCCAGAGCGAAAAAGGGACGGGGCCGAGTTTGGAGCGCGCGCGCGGGGGAGGGGTGCTCATCCATTCCCTTTCCGGCTTCTTCCTCTTCTGAGGATTTGTGCCAAGTTTGGTCCTGATCCATCATTATTTGAGTCCACAGTGCTCTCTGGATGGAGGAGAACTACAACTCCCAAACTCAAGGTTCAGTACTTTCTGTTGCTCTCATGAGAGTTTAGGTTTGATTCAACATGGCTGAGGAATGCTTTGATTGTGTTTTCCCCTTATGGCAGAAGGAGGTAGGACTGGATGGCCCTTGGAGGTCTCCTATTCTAGGAACTGTTGCACCAGTTCATCCGCATGGAAGTCTGAGGCTGGGACCCAACATCTTTCTTCTGGCCCAAATCCCTCCCAGTCAATCAAGTACTGAAGCTGCCGCCGAAACAACCGGGAGTCTAAAATTTCCGCCACCTCAAACTCCTCCTCCCCGTCAATCGGGATAGGGGGCGGAGGTCTCCTATTCTAGGAACCCATTGTAATTAATATTATTATTATTATTATCATCATCATCAGAGGCTGAATGGCCATCTGTGAGGAATGCTTTGATTGTGTTTTCCCCGTATAGCAGAAGAAGATTGGACTGGATGGCTCTTGGAGGTCTCCTATTCTAGGAACCCATTGTAATTATTATTATTATTATTATTATTATTGTTGTTGTTGTTGTTATTATTATCATCATCATCAGAGGCTGAATGGTCATCTGTGAGGAATGCTTTGATTGTGTTTTCCCCTTATAGCAGAAGGAGATTGGACTGGATGGCCCTTGGAGGTCTCCTATTCTAGGAACCCATTGTAATTAATATTATTATTATTATCATCATCATCAGAGGCTGAATGGCCATCTGTGAGGAATGCTTTGATTGTGTTTTCCCCTTATAGCAGAAGGAGATTGGACTGGATGGCCCTTGGAGGTCTCCTATTCTAGGAACCCATTGTAATTATTATTATGATCATCATCACCATCAGAGGCTGAATGGTCATCTGTGAGGAATGCTTTGATTGTATTTTCCCCTTATGGCAGAAGGAGATTGGACTGGATGGCCCTGGATGGCCCTTGGAGGTTTCCTACTCCAGGAACCTGTTGTTGTTGTTGTTATTATTATTATTAGCAGAGGCAGAATGAATATTATGCCTTATCATTCAGGGTTATAGGCCTGTATGGAAGGGCCTTGGCTTCTTATTTGACTTCCTTTCCACACATCTGAATAAAATCCCATGTTATTTGCTTTAAACCAGATTATATGAGTGTGGACTCCGATAATCCAGTTCAAAGCAGATATTCTGGGTTATATGGCTGTGTGGAAGGGCCCTGACACACTGCAATATAATCCAGTTCAAAGCAGGTTTTGTGGGGTTTCCTGCCTGGATATTCTGAGTTATATGGCTGTGTGAAAGGCCCTGAGTCCACACTGCAATATAATCCAGTTCAAAGCAGGGACTGAGACTTGAAACTGGGATTTTGGTGTTCATCTCTATCTCCAAGTCAAAGCCCCGGTGTCCTCCACAGACACCTCCAAGGCGGGGAGAGGGCGAAGCCGGGGAGGGGGTGGAGCTGGGGAGGGGGTGGAGCCGGGGAGGGGGCGGAGCCAGGGGCGGAGGCAGACCCTTCGGCCCCCCATGTCATCAGTAACCGGAATTCCGGCCACAGGTCCGGTAGAAGTTGGACAGCCCTGGTATAGTTTTTCTCTGGAGCAGTGAGCTGCCTGGAAAAGTAGGCACAGGGTAGCCAATCGTCCCCTTGAGGCTGAAACAGGATCGCTCCGATGGCAACATTGGAGGCATCTGCCTGCACTCGAAAGGGCTTGGCGGGGTCGGGGTGCTGCAGGATGGGTTGCATCACGAACAGTCGCTCTAGCTGCTGGAAGCCCCCCTCCGCCTCGGCAGTCCAGTGGAATGGGGCCTTTCCCCTCAGGCACTGTGTGATCGGCTCTGAACACTTGGCGAAGCCCGGGATGAACTTTCTGTAGTAGTTTGCAAACCCCATGAAGTGCTGAATGTTTTTCCTGCTGCATGGGGACTCCCTTCACTACAGCCTCTACTTTCACTGGGTCCATGGAGATCCCTTGGGTCGAAATACAGTGTCCCAGGAAGTCTATTTTTTCCACCCCAAACGAGCATTTCTCTAACTTGGCATATAGGCCATAGTCTCGGAGCCTCTGCAACACAGCCCTGACGTGCTTGTCATGGGATGCTTGATCCTTACTGTAGATAAGCAAGTCATCTAGGTAGCAAAGAAGGAAGCGGTCTAGATAGTCTCTAAAGATGTCATTCATAAAATGTTGGAAGGTGGAGGGGGCATTACACAATCCGAAATTCATTACCAAGCTTTCGAATGCTCTGTACTTGGTCTGGAACGCCGTCTTCCACTCGTCCCCGGCCCAGATCCTAACAAGGTTGTAGGACCCCCTCAGGTCCTGTTTAGTGAACACTTTGGCTCCTCGCACTTGCTCTAGCATCTCGGAGATCAAGGGGAGGGGGTACCATTCACTCACTCACTCACTCACCGTGCTTAGTCCTGGTGGCAAAGGTAGTGGCAGCAGAAGGGAGGAAGGAAGGAGAGCAGTGAGTGGGCAGGGCCAGAAGTTTTTCCACGCATACGCTGTGTCAGCCTCTCTTTTTAAAATGATTTTTAAGTTTTTAAGTATACTGATGGGATCTGAACTGGCAGCAACTGACTAAGGAATTCTGCATTAATGGGTAAGATCTCTTTGATAATGTCACCTACTATGTGGCTGCAGTAAAAGAAAAAGGGCAAATTGTAAAGTTGGCATAATTAGAAAAGAAATCAGTGATAACACTGCCAGCATCATATTGCCTGTATACAAATCCGCAATGTGAGCATGGCTGGAATACTGTGTACAGTTCTGGTCACTGCACTTTCAAAATGTTGCTGATATAGAAAATGTGTGGAAAGGGCAACCAAAACAATAACAGAACTGAAAGAATTAACTTGTGAAGCCTAGTTGCAATGTTTAAGGCTCTTTAGCTTAGGAAAAGAGCAAGTACAGGTAAGCATCCAAATACTTGAAACCAATTAGAAAAAAATAAACAATATGGTATATATAGCTTATACAGAATCAAAGCAAAATATTTCATCCCACACAATAACTAAAGTGTTGGGGATCATTCTTTTTCTTAAGCTTCGCAACACCTCATTTGGAAATTTAAAAAATGATTTCCCATGTGTTGTTAAAGGGTTTCATGGCCAGAATCACAGGGTTGTTGTGACTTTTCCGGGCTGTATGGCCATGTTCCAGAAGCATTCTCTCTTGATGTTTTGCCCACATCTATGGCAGGCATCCTCAAAGGTTGTGATGGCCATACAACCTCTGAGGATGCCTGCCATAGATGTGGGTGAAATGTCAAGAACAGACCTGGGTATCTTCCAGCCCACGGGCCGGATCCGGCCCTACGGCCGATTCTATCCGGCTCGCGTAAGGGCCCCGGCAGGCAGGCAGGCAGGCAGGCAAAGCAGAGCGGCAGGCAGGCAAAGCAGAAGGGAAGAAGAAGTTCCCTTCCGCCTGTAGTGAGGTGAATGTATGTGTTATGAGATTTGTGTTTATTTGTATTTATTGGTGTTTATTTGTGTTTAAACACAATCTATGCCCCCCCCCCGGCATAGATTTCCCAGTCGCCCAGGCGGGCCCGGACTTGGAGAGTAGCCCTCGGTTACCTGACCGGAGCCACCTGGAGGCCGACTTGGACGAGCGACGGGAGCTGGGAGAGGAAGAGCCTTTTGACGTGGAGAAAGTTCTTGAGCGTCCGGTGAGTCTCCGGCCGAGGCGTCTCCCACTGTCCCGTTCGGCGCAGAGAGAGCTGTGGGCTTGGGGCAAGATGGCGCGTGGCCTTGGGGACGCGCAAGGGAGCCATGTGTCCCCCCCCACCGGAACTGGGCGTCGAGGAGCAGAGGCGCAGGCGCACTAGGCGCCGGCGCCGGAAGGGAAAGGGTAGCTCCTCAACGACCGCCCCCCTTACCGGCCCACTGGACACCTCACTGGAAGCTCCATTGGAGGAACATCGGCCCCTCCCCTCCCTGGTGGAGGGGGGAGGGGCGAAGCGAAAGCATCATCGACGGCGTAAGCGGCACCGACGCACCCGCCGCGCAGTGAGTTCCCCCCCCACCCTTGGCAGACCCGCCCCCCGGCGTTCTGGGAGCTCCGCCCCTTCCCCCTCAACAGGGGAAAGAACGCTGCCAGCAGGGCGAAAAACACCAGCGCCACCCTGCGGCTGGAGGAGGTACCCCACCGCTGTTGATCTCGCAGGACGGTCGTCAAGGGGACAAAGTGACTCCCCACCAGCTGGCAAGTCAGCAGGTAGAACACGGGGAGAGTACATCTACAGCCCGAGGTCAAGAACCGCAAACGGACCTAATCTCCACCGCCAAGCAGCCCCAGGCCAGCAACTCCCGCAGGGGGTCGGAAGGCAACCCTCTAGCCCCAAAATCCATCTTGGAGAGTCGGTGCCCAGACCGGGGTCTGTCAGGAAAACTTAGTGGAGAGCGCTATGACATCAGCGGCCCCATCTCTAAGACTCCGATAAACGCACAGAGGGGGCGTTTCAGGACAAGGACCTTTTGGGGGGCGGGTTTTGGGGGTGGGAATCGGGGAGAACCCCCTGGCCCCGCCCCCATACCCCCTCAATCTAGGCCGACTGGGGGACCTGGCGAACTATCGGGCACAGGGCAAGGTCCACCTTTACCATCGCGGACAATGCAAAACCCTACTGAGGAGGGGACTCCTTGCCTTTGCCTGCAACCCGTTACCCCTGGGGATGGAGGGTCAAGGCGGGCACACCCCCCCTTTTCAGAGGGGGGCAGAAAGCTGGACACCTTGGGGATTCGGGGGTGGAGGAGGGGCGGGGGCGGGCAATACGTGTGATCTTGGGAAGGGGTAAATGGGACGGTAGACGTAGGCCTGTTGAGAGAAGGTGGATGAGCCAAAGAGAGGCTCGCCCCCCTTCTGACCTACGGGCTATCCCAAGGCACGCAGATGTGAAGTTCCCTTTTACCTCTCCTCCAACCCTGATCCTGGCCAACACCAGGTCCGTGCGAAATAAGACCGGTACCATCCGGGACTTCCTCCTGGAGAGAGAGATCGATCTAGCCTGTTTGACTGAAACATGGCTCCAGGAGGGAGATGAGGTCATTATGCACGAGGTGGCATCTCCTGGGTTTGTGGCCAGTTATCAGATGAGGACAGAGAGGCGGGGGGGAGGGGTCGCCATCCTCAGCCGAGACACTTTTAATTCCAGGACGATTCCGACGGTGAACATTCCAGGGATGGAGTGTGCGGGCCTGGTGTGGGATCTTAGTGAGAGTGTAGCCTTCCTGCTGGTGTACCGTGCACCCAACGCACCAGCCGGGAGTCTGCCTAAGCTGCTGGAGGTGGTCGCGGAGTGGGCATTGAGGTTTCCTAAGCTTATAGTCTTGGGGGACTTCAATGTCCACGCCAATACCTCCTCAACAGCAGCCGTGGACCTAGTGTCTACCATGGAGGCACTAGGACTCTCACTCTGTAAGACCGGATCCACGCATCAGGCCGGGCACACCCTGGATTTGATTTTCGCCGCCGGAAATTTACGTGACCCTAACCTCCATAACGGAGGTACCATGGTCGGATCACAGTGTCCTGGAAGTCCGGCTGGGGGTGGCCCCCCCTCCCGGTAAGGGTGCCGAACCCATTCTGGTTCGCCCGAAGACACTTATGGAACCCATTAGGTTCCTGAATGCTCTAAGGGAGTGGGAACTTCCCAGCGACTCTGTCGATGGGCAGGTGGAATACTGGAATGCCAGTCTTTCCGTGGCCCTGGACGAGATCGCCCCCAGGCGCTCTCTTCTCCCCCGCAGAAATCGCTCGCCTTGGTTTACCGAGGAGTTGCGGGCGATGAAGCGGAGGAAGAGACAGTTAGAGGACGTGTGGCGGAGCCTCCGTGACGAAGCGTCGAAATCAGCTTATAAACAGTTTAAAGAGGTTTATGAGCAAGCTATCAAGGAAGCCAAAAAAGTTTACTATTCTTCCTTGATAGAGTCGGCTAGCTCACGCCCAGCACAATTTGTCAGGACTGGGAGACCTGAGCTTAGGAGAAGTTCAGGCTCCCAGCCTGCCATGAGATTGCACCGACCTTTGCCCCAGTTATTTGGTGACCTTGGCTCCAGCTGCATAGAGACTGTGCTGAGTCAAGTGGGAGTGACGTAACTTCCAGATGTGTGTGAGGCTCCGGAGGGAAGTGAGGTAAACTCCTCCGAGCCTGGACATTGGACAATTGGACTCATAATGCTGGCTCATGGACCCATGAGGTCACATCCCTTTGGACTATGGGATATGCTGAATCACCGGATATGGTGCAACCCTGCTTGGACATTGCATGGGCAATAGGGAGGGGCTCAGGGTATATAAGGTGTGTTTGGGGTGGCGGGACGGTGCTTTTGCTTCACATGTGTCGTACCTACAATAAAATCGTGTT
>JARBWK010000015.1:16626241-16644247 GCA_030556195.1 Anolis apletophallus
CCCAGTCCCGATCATGATCGGGAACATACCCACTTTGAGCTTAAGGATATTTTAGACTCTAAAAGGCTTAGGGGCAGACTTCAATACTTTGTGCAGTGGCTTTCCAAAGACTTGCAGCCGGAGTGGGTGTTAGCAGAACATGTCAAGGCCCCCAGATTAGTCAAAAGGTTTCATAGGGCCTTCCCGGACAAGCCAGGGCCCTGAAAATACTTTGCTTCTTTTCCCCCCAGGTCGGTGGACTCCTTCGGGAGGGGGGCGCTATGTCAGCGGCGCCTAGTCCAATGCGGGATAGCGCAATGGACAAAGGACGCGGCTGCCATCTTGGAAGAGGATCGAGCGATCGGAGGCGCGGCCGCCATTTTGGTTCTCCTTGTTCCATGTTGTTTCTGTAGCTCCATGTTGTTCCCTGTTGTTTCTGAGCTGTTGGAGTTCCCGCCGAAAAAGGACAAGAGGGGTGGGGTTCCGGGGTTATCTGTTCAAGGATTGGCTCTTCGCCAGAGGGGGGGGGCTCGGGGAGTTTTGAGCAGGGATTTTGGAGGGAAGGCTTCAGTACGGTTTTTACTGCCTTGGATTAAGGACTCATAAAGCATTTCCTCAATACCCGAGTGAGTGTGATTATTGAGCGGCCTACCAACGCTCACAGCTGATGCATTGTCGCGTTATCCTGCAGTGGGGCCAGATCCTCTTCCAAGTGTGGGGAGAGTGTTCACAAAGGACCAGTGGGGTCTGAGGGTGCAGACACGAGCACAAGCGAAGTTGGAAATAAAGCAGGAGGATGAGGAGCTGGAAGAGTGGGTAAAAGAGTTTCAGAGGTGTTATGAGAAGGATGATTGGTTGAAGGCCCATGAGTTGGAATGTAAAAGGGTCAAGGGATTGTGGATAGTTCGGGAGAAATTGTATGTACCAGCGGAGTTAAGGAATAGGGTGTTGGAGTTGTTCCATGACCACAAGACAGCAGGGCATTGGGGATTTACTAAGACTTTCTTTGCAATCAAAGCCCGATATTGGTGGCCAGGAATGAGGACATTGGTAAAGAATTATGTGAGTAGTTGTGAGGCTTGTGCACGGGGAAGGTACCTACTGCTAAGCCTCAGGATTGATCCAGGTGGTGGCTACTCCGGTGCGGCCATGGACACATATTAGTACCGACTTTGTGGGGGAGTTGCCCCCTAGTAAAGGATATAGGTATATCTGGACTGTGCTGGACATGTTTTCAAAGCAAGCCCATTTTATACCGTTAACTGGCTTGCCTTCGGCAGAAAAATTGGCTAAGTTATATGTGCAGCATATATACCGGTTACATGGGTGTCCGGAGCAGGTGCTTAGCGATAGAGGTGTGCAATTCACGGCGAAATTCTGGGATAGGTTCTTGGAAACCTTAGGAGCAGACCGGAAGTTGACAACTGCTTATCATTCCTGTTGTAATGGGGGAGTTGTGAGGACGCAGAAATCGTTGGGTAGTTATCTAAGAATTTTTGTAAATGGCCAGCAGAGTAATTGGGCAGACTTGTTGCCTTACGCTGAAGTGGCTTATAACGGATCTGTGCACTCATCTACAGGCAGGACTCCATTTTCAATTGTATTTGGCCAAGAGGTTGTTCCACTACCAGTTGGTATAGGAGTGCTGGAGGATGATAAGGAGAAATGGTACAATAGAGCTCGAGAAGAGTGGAAGGAGGTAACTGAGGCGTTGCATAAGGCACAGGGGTTGCACAAGCGATTTGGTGACAAAAACCGACAAGAAGGTGATGTGTATAAGGAAGGGGATTTGGTATGGCTATCCACTCAGAATTTAAAGTTGGGGTTACCTTCTCGAAAATTGGGCCCAAAGTATGTGGGACCATTCAGAGTGGCTGAGCGAGTGATTGAGGTGACGTACCGATTGATATTGCCAAGGGCCTTGAGGAAAATCTATTCTGTGTTTCATTGCAACTTGTTAAAACGATATGTTAACCCAATTATGCCAAAATTTTGAATGTTGCTTTGTCTTCCTCAGGGGGAGGAGGAGAAGGTGGAGGAAGGCGTTATGTCAGGGCTAGAATCTCTATGCCTGGGGCCAGAGACAGATCCCAGCCTGCCATGAGCTTACTACTTTCACCTGAGTTGCTGAGTCAGAGAGAGATGACTCAACCATGAACTTTGCTCTATTTCTTTGCAGTTGAATATACTGGGACTATGACCTTTGGTCTAGATAAGACTCTGGGGTATGATGTAATACCCAGGGAACTCTGGGTAATGCAAAGACTCACTGGGATTGCTGAGTCAGGGTGCAACCCTCTCCAGGCATTGCATGGGGGAGGGATTAGTATATAAGGATTGTGGTGATGGGAAGCGGGTGCTTCAGCTTTATAGGTTTTGTGTCTTCAATAAACTACCACTGGAAGAAGCAGCAGTTCTGTAGCGTCTTTACTGAAAAGCATTGAAGTTCCTGACAGGGGCAGAGTGCTTATGGGACAAGAACGGGAAAAATTGGTGAAACTTTCAACTTGTGGGTACTGAATACATTGGTTCCTATGGGGATCTTATTAACCGCGGTTCGCTCTTGGCCCCCTCCCTTGGGGCGCTTTTCCCTCCCTCCTTCGAAAACGAGATGGCGACAGGGCGGGCGGGTCTGCGATGTGCAGTCCGCCCGCCGGGCCCCCGTTAGCGGCCTGGAGCAGTTCGGACGATCGGTGAGTGGGACAGAAGAGAAGGTAAGAGGAAGGGGGTGGTCTTGGAGGGTCTGTTTAGGTGTTTTGTTTACTTTGAAAGTTTCTTAGCGGTTGGGAGGGGGAAAGGGCGTTTCGGCCTAGTGGCGGTTTGTGGTACTGCAGCGGCGTAGCATAGGCTTAAATGTGGCGGCCTGACTGTTGTGGCTTGGAGGAAGGGAAAGGTGTAGGTTATTTCTCTGATGTGGTCTGCTTACGGGGTTGGGGATGCTATTGCAATGGGTGGGGCTGAGTGGACGCTGGGAAAAATGTTCTTGCTTATTGTTATGTGGCTGGGCTCTGGGGAAGGGATGAGAGGGAAATGTATTTAGCTTTTGTCTTGCTGTGGTCTGTTTATGGGGTTTAAGGTGTTGTTGTCATGTGTGGGACTGGGTGGATACTGGGGAAAATGTCCTGATTCATTGTTATGTGCTGTTTAAAGTTGATTCTTAGGTGCTTTTGGTTGTGTAAAGTGTGATGATGGGGCAAGGGTGGCTGGGTTTGCTGGGAGGGGCGATCCCCGTGTTATGGCTGATGGAACTAGGTGGGGCAGAAGGAGAGAAAAAAAGGCTTTGTGTTGGTGCAACTTGGGCCAGAGGCCAAAAGGGATACTGGGGACTCTCTGCTGTATGGATTTTGGGTCTGGGACTTCCTGATTCGGCCTCAGGACCATGGCCAATGGGACTCGCAGTACCTTCACTAAGTTCCTGAGACCACTGCAAGCCACATAAACATCTAATAGGAACCAACCTTGGCACACAATGCCTTCCTCAAATAACCCGGGCACTGCCGGGTCCCCAAGCTGGTAATGAAATAATAAAGACATTTTGAAAGTTCTGAAATGGTCACCACCAGAACTTTAGCAACACTATAGAAGCAAAGCACCCGCGCCACCTAGTTTTCACCAACAGAACTTTAGTTTTGTAAGTACTTTAGAACCATGTAGAACCATGATTGCCCAGGCCTAGTACTTAACAGGTTCTCAATGCACAATTATTAAAATATGTATCTCTTGTCAAGTGGTGCAATACGGGTTAAACAGAATAATTTCTCCAGTGGTGTGGGGTGTAGACATCCTATGATAATATTTTTTTTATTTATTAATCAGGCTTCTGTGCCGCCACTCCCGGGTGGCTCGGGGCGGCTCACAACAAGTCAAAGTGCAACAAAACACAGTTAAAACACAGTACATACTCTAAAATCATGGATTAAAAACACAGTATGCTGTACAGGGAACAACGCACAACATAATACAATGTTGGCTGGGCTGGGATCAGAGAGCAAGATTATTTCCATGGGAAAGCTGGGAGGGGGGTTTGTCACGGGTTTGTCACGGGTGTGTGCGGGTATAAAAGATGTGTGTTGGTGGGGGGGGGGGAAGCACTTTTGGCTTCAAGTGTATTGATCCTTTAATAAAAATTGGTTGGATCTTCCGGAGGACTCCATGTGATTCACCGCATGCATTAAAGCGGCCTTACAGAAGCCAAAAGTCTTATGAGTTTTCCCGGGAGACCGGAGAGGCTCGAGATGGAGGCGGGGGCATCGTTGTTCGCCGCCGAGGAGGAAGCACACCTGGAGGTGTGGAACCTAACCCCAGAGGAGTCCAAATTGGCGATGGCACGGAGTGCGTCGGTCAAAGCGGATTTCCGAGAGCAGCCGGCCCGTGGCAGGGCAGCAGCGGTGGTGTCCTCTGGAAGTGAAACAGCGGAACCACCGTCGCCCGCGCAGATAGCCGTGCTGGAATGCCGAATGGAGGCATTGGAGACCACTTTACAGGTCATGTCCCAGGCGTGGGATAAGCGTGACCAAGTGGTCGAGGAGCGTAGACGCTCAACCTGGAACCCCCCGGGACCAGGTGACTTCACTGGATACAGCTGGATGGAGGAAGGGAAGCCGGCTGTGGCCTCGTTGGCTGCAGGACACCCCAGCCTGTCCACGATGTTCGTAGGTGAAGGAGAGGCCAGTACCAGAGCGATCAGACCGAAGAGGGCCCTCAGCATGGGACTCGGTATGGGGACCCTGCGTGAGGAGGAGCTGGATAGCCAGGGGTCCCAGGGGTCGAGGCGTTCCCTTGCCCAGCCGGCGGCGTCGACCGGGGTAGGAAGAAGAGTCCAGCGTACGGATTGGTGGAGATGCTTGGCAGGACGTGCAAGCTGGCCAGGGAAGAGGGGGACCCCCTCCTTGGCAGGGAGCAGGGCCATGGGGCCCTCCAAGAAGGGAACCGCTGCGGGCTGAGTTCGAGGGCAAAGCTTGCAAGGTGGCATTCTTTGTGGCGACAGTTAGAGATCATGTGGATGACTATGTTCATCTATACCCCAGCGAGGCGAGCGGGTTCGGGCCATGGGGGCAATCTTCAAGGCCCGTGCGGCGGAGTGGTACGTACAATGCCACGACCGCCAAGACCCTTGCCTGCGCATGGTGGGGGCCTTACTGCGAGCCATGCAGAACCATTTCCGGGACCCACTGGAGCGGGTTAAGGCAAAGGAGGCGCTCCGCTGCCTTTCCCAGGGGTTGCGATCGGTGACCGAATACTCCGAGGAGTTTATGGGTCTGGCAGGGAAGGTGGCCGAGTGGTCAGAGGCTACCCTGTTGGAGCTCTTCAAAGACTGGCTGCGTCGGGATGTCCTGGAATGGTGACTACATCGGGACAACCCGGGCGACATCGACAGTTGGATCCGGTTGGCAGGCAACATTGAAGGGATCCTGGCGCAGGTGCGGCGGAGGAGGAACCTAC
The DNA here is from genome assembly GCA_030556195.1 of Anolis apletophallus. Taxonomy (NCBI): domain Eukaryota; kingdom Metazoa; phylum Chordata; class Lepidosauria; order Squamata; family Anolidae; genus Anolis; species Anolis apletophallus. The sequence continues at coordinate 16,631,663 of JARBWK010000015.1, forward strand.
TGATGCCGATGGGGAAGCAGCGGATGGACCCCAAGCGAGGTCCGGTGGCGGGGAAACCAGCGCCAGGGAAAGAGCCGGGGAAGCCGGGAAAGGCACTTTGTTTCATATGCAGCAAGCCGGGGCACCAAGTGGCCAGTTGCTGGCAGAGGAAACCTCAGGAGGGACGGCATACTGCAGTCGCTCGTGCACGCAAAGCGGAGACAGTGGAGCAGCAACCCGAAGGGGTGAGTCCAGGCCCCAAGATCATCCGTTGCAGGTTGGAGCTCCGGCAACAAGGGGACTATGAGGCGCATGAGGCATTTGTGGACTGCGGCTGTTCAGAGAATATAATGTCCCCTGGGTTGGTGGAAGGCTTGGGTTGCGAAACCAAGATTCTGCCGGCCCCGATCGAGTTCACCCAACTGGATGGGTCCTATGCGGGAGGGGGCCCATTCCCGTTGAGTACTAAGGGGCTACAGGGCCGAGTGGGCCCATGGGAAGGGGCGATTGACTTTGTTATTGCGCCTGTGGGGGGCCAAGAGGTGGTGTTGGGAATGCCGTGGCTGGCGCAAGCCAACCCTGACATTAATTGGGGTTTGTAAATAGAAGCAAAGGAGGGTCCTTGTAGTAACCCCAAAGAAAACAAAAGCGGTGCGGGGTATTAATATCCAAACGAAGTAAAGGAAATTTTCAAAATGTTTATTTATAGAGTTCAATATATATTCTTCCCAAATGGGGATGTGGAATTCACAGATGCAATATCTCACTTCAAAAATAATAATCGAACAGTCACTTCCGGAAAAAATATATTTCAATAATCATATTATATCCAAATGTATGTAGTAATTATAATCCGGAGTGTACTGCTCTCTAGGTCAATATCTCACTTCAAAAATAATAATCGAACAGTCACTTCCGGAAAAAATATATTTCAATAATCATATTCTATCCAAATGTATGTAGTAATTATAATCCGGAGTGTACTGCTCTCTAGGTCGATGGACTTAATATCAAAAGGCCTCGCCGTTTCGCCAGGTGCCCCCAGCTTCATCGGGACCCCACATATTTATATACTTTCAAAATGATAATTCCACTGGTCCAAACAATCTATAAGAAATGCAAATACAGGCTTGTCATTATACATTCAATATCAATTCGGCCCGCCATAAGTATAGGACAACCCATCAAACCAGGCTGAAAATCAATACATACCAATTTCTTATTTCATATATACATTTTATGTGGACGCAACCACTACTCCATGATGTAGTCAACGGACAGCACAAAACAGAGGGGAGCTTGATTACATACTCTCCCCAGTCGCTCCAGGTGAAGCTCACTCCAAAAGCTCACTGATTTATGTGGCTGCGTCCACATGTAAAGCTGGCCCCGCTTTACATTGTGGGGGGCCTCCCGCTGAGAAAGGCCTGGCGAAGAGAGGGGTGGTTATGGGGGGTCCCGCTGTCCCGAAAGAGTACAGCGATTACGCTGATGTATTCAGTCCCGTGCTGGCGGGGTGCCTGCCCCCTAAGAGGAGTGTAGAGTGTCGGGTGGAGATCAAAGAGGGAAAATCCCTGCCCAAGCCCAAGATTTATCTGATGTCCCTGAAGGAGAAAGAGGCTCTTAGGATACAAATTGATGAGAACCTGAAAAAGGGGTTCATTGAGATGTCAGAATCCCTAATCGCGGCGCCTGTCATGTTCCGGAAAAAGAAAGATGGGGAATTGCGAATGTGCATTGATTACCGAGGCCTCAACGCCATAAGCACAGTGAATTGTTATCCCCTGCCCTTGATTAAAGACCTCATGGGCCAGCTGGGGGGGGGGAGTACTTCACGAAATTGGACTTGATTGACGCGTTCCATATGGTGAGGGTGAAATCAGGGGACAAATGGAAGACAGCCTTCTCCTGCCCCCTGGGGCTATATCAATGGACCGTCATCCCATTCGGCCTGGCCGAGGCTCCGGGCATATTCATGAAATTGATAAACGAAGTGCTCCACCCCTTACTGTACAAAGGGGTTTATGTCTATTTGGATGACATAGTGGTGTTGACCCAGACATGGGGGGAGCATGTAAGGTTGGTGCGGGAGGTGTTGGAGTGGCTGAGGCAAGCCAAGCTCTACGTCAAGCTGAGTAAGTGTGAATTTGGGAAGGAGCAAATAGGTTTCCTGGGTTACAGGATTAACAGAGAGGGGGTGGCGATGGACCCGGGGAAGGTGGAAGATGTGTTGGCCTGGGAAGCCCCGCAGACGAGGAGACAGCTTCAAGCCTTCTTGGGGCTTGCAAACTTTTATAGAACATTTATCCGCGACTTTGCAACCCTTACCCTCCCGCTCACGGAGCTGCTAAAAACAAAGGGCAAGGGGGAGTCAAAAAAGGTGAAGTCCCCGGGTGCGAAGTTGGGATGGACGGAGGAGTGCCAGAGAGCCTTTGGGGAGCTCAAGAGGGCCTTTACTGGGGCCCCGATGTTGGTACACCCCGATCCGGAGAAGCCCTTTGTAGTGCAATGTGATGCGTCCGATTGGGCGTACGGGGGTGCTTCTTCAAAGGGATGTCGAGGGCAGGCTGCGGCCATGTGCCTACTTGTCCCGGAAATTTGGAGAATTGGAGCGCAGGTGGCCGGTGTGGGAGAAAGAGGCCTACGCTGTACGCTCGACGTTGCAGACGTGGCGTCACTTCCTGGAGGGGGCAGCCCACCCATTTGAGGTTCTGAGTGACCACCGGAACTTGCAGTACCTCAGGGCACCGCAGAAGTTGTCCCCCAAGTTGGTGCGGTGGGCGCAGTACTTGTCGAGGTTCAATTTTACTTTGAAACATATAAAGGGAAAGGATAATGTGGTGGCCGATGTGCTCTCAAGCTACCCCGCAATGGGACCTGAGCCCCGACAGAGCCAAGGGTCTGTTTTCACCAAGGAACAGTGGGGAATGGTGGTCCAAACACGGACACAAGTGCGGAACTTGCAGGGTAGGCAAGAACAAGAGTTGGGGGAGTGGGAGAGACTGCTGCAGGACAGCTACAAGGAGAACAAGTGGTTGGAAACCCATAAGGGGGAATGTAAGCTTCAGGAGGGGTTTTGGTTCGCGCGCTCCAAGTTGTATATCCCGGCGGGAATGTGTGCTAGAGTGTTAGAGCGGGGCCACAACCATAAGAGTGCGGGCCACTGGGGATCTACTAAGACCACACTAGCACTTCGGCGAGACTACTGGTGGCCGGGGATACGGGCCGATGTTCGAAGATACATTCAGGGGTGCGAGGCGTGTGCGAGGGGAAAAGAACCTACAGCAAAGCCCCAGGGGTTCCTACAGGTGGTGGCGGCTCCGAGTAGGCCTTGGACGCATGTGAGCACAGACTTTGTGGGGGAGTTGCCAGTTAGTCGGGGATACAGATACATTTGGACTGTTCTGGACCTGTTTTCGAAACAGGCGCACTTCATTCCTTTGGCCAAACTCCCTTCGGCAGAGAAGCTAGCTGGGCTTTATATTCAGCACATTTACCGCCTGCATGGATGCCCCGAACAAGTCATTAGTGACCGAGGGGTACAGTTCACAGCTCAGTTCTGGGGTAAATTTCTACAGGCCTTAGGGGCTGAGAGGGGTCTTACTTCTGCGTATCATCCAATGTGCAATGGCGGGGTGCTACGAGCTCAGAAAACTTTGGGTCACTACCTCCGGATCTACACAAACAGCAAGCAGTCGGATTGGGCCGATTTATTGCCATATGCCGAGATGGCCTATAATGGGTCCGTACATTCCTCTACTGGCAAGACCCCGTTTTCAGTGGTCTATGGGCAGGAAGTTAGGCCACTGCCCAAGCTCCCGGTGTGGGAAGGGGAAGGGTCCGAGGAGGACTGGGGTGTCAAGGCCAAATTTGAGTGGGAGGAGGTCGTGAATGCCCTCAAGAAAGCCCTACGCTCCTGCCAGCAGTTCGGGGATCGCAGGAGGTGGGAGGGGGGCGTGTACAAAGAAGGGGATCTGGTATGGTTATCTGCTCGTAATGTCAAACTTGACCTCCCATATTTGGGACCTTTTTGGGTAGCCCGGCCCGTGAATCAAGTTACGTATGAACTCACTCTGCCAAAAGGGACGGGCAAAGTCCACCCTACTTCTCACTGTAACTTGTTAAAACGTTATTATAGCCCTGTGGGGCCAGTGGACTGAAATGACATGTTGTTTCTGCAGGAGGAGGAGGTGGAGGAGAACATCCTGTCAGACACCGATGCCCGCGGCCCTGAGATTGGCCGGCGGGATCCGGGATCCGACCTAGCCTAAACAAAAGACAGCTGGCTGGCTGGGATGGGAGAGCAAGATGATTCCCATGGGAAAACTTCCTGTGTTCATTCCTTTATTCTCCCCTCTTTCCTTCCATCCATCCTTCCTTCTATTCTTCCCTTCCTCTCTTCTCCCCTCCTTCCTTCCTTCCTTTCTTCCTTTCCTCCATCTTTCTACCCTTTCCTTCCTTCCCCCTCTCCTTCCTGCTTTCCTTCCTTTCCCCTCCCCTCCTTCCTGCTTTCCTTCCTTTTCCCCTCCTTTCTTCTCCCCTCCTTCCACCCATCCTTCCTTCTATTCTTCATTTCCTCTCTTCTCCCCTCCTTCCTTCCTGCCCTCCATCCTTCTATCCTTTCTTTCCTTTCCCCTCCTCTCCTTCCTGCTTTCCTTTTTTCTTTCTTTCTCTCCTACCTCTTTCCTTCCATCCTTTTCTCTTTTTCTCTCCGCCCCCCCTGTCTTCCTTTCTGTGTTTCTCCCTTTCCTCCCGGCCTGCTTACCTTCGTGGCGGGGTGGGGGGTGGAGTGGGGAGAGCAGAGCTGTGGAAGCGCCCTTCCCCCTCCTTTTTGGGCTTTTGCGGGCCGGCTTCCGGAGGCTAAAAGGAAGAGGAATGGCCGGGGCCGCGCCTGGTGTGGCTGGCTGGCGTACGGAGGCGTCAACGACTCCGTGACCTGTACTGTAGCCGCGGAGGGCTCCGTATGCCGGCCGGCCACATCAGGCAAGTCCCCGGCTTCGGCGAACACAGCAGGCCTTCCTCTTCCTTTTATCTCTTCATCAGGCAGCGCCGCCACAGGTAAATGGATGGCGGCGGCGCTGCCTGATGAAGAGCTAAAAGGAAGAGGAAGGGCCAGTGTGTTCGCTGAAGCCGGGGTCTCGCCTGGTGTGGCTGGCCGGCGTACAAAGGCCTCCATGCCTCCTTTCAAGGCCACGGAGGCCCGGTGCCAGCGATTCCCCCGCTGGCCACAGGCGAGAGGTAAGATGGCGGGCCTTTGCATTTTCTCAGTGGTGGGGAGGGGGAGGGAGCAGAGGAAACCGTTTTGCGTGAGCGGGTGTTGTTTTCGCGCATGCGCTGTGCTGCAGTAGCGTGGGGGATCATGGGAGTTGTAGTCCTTTTTGTTTTTGGGGTTTTTTCCGTTGTTTGTAATTTTTTTGGGGTTGTTGGTATGCCTACCTCTTCTGGTGGGGGGGTTGTGTGGCTAATTTTTGTGTTTCTGCCTGGTCTGGTTTTGCTGTCTACTGGCTACTTTGGACGACAGCAACAATTTTATATATATAGATGTCTAATGGCATTGAATGTTTGTCATGCATATGTGCATTGTAATCTGGCCTGAATCCTCTGTGGGGTGGGAAGGGCGGAATATAAATACTGTAAATCAATCAATCAATCCAAGGACTTCTTGGTGCGTTGCTCACGTTCTCCTCCATTACATCACATCATCTCTCAGGGTCCCTCTCTGTTGGAATCAATTTTAGCTTGAGAGAGATAGTTAAGCCCTGTGTGGCTTCCACGTACCTGACCCCGCAATGAGGAATCTGATAGACAACTTGTATTAACATCATGCCAGAGAAGAAGAATGGTTTTTAAAAAGATCTCCATCCCTCTCCTCGCCGATACCCTTAAACAGATGCTTGATAAAAGAACAGGAGCAGGCAATGGGGAGATTTGTTCCATTAAAGAGATATCCATGCAATTTGCATTTTATAATTGTTTCTGCAAAGGCTGGTGTGAGCTGAATCGCAGCGCAGCTGTCTCCTTTATTCTCCCGCCCGCCCCGTGGAGTGGCAGAATGTTAAATAGCTCCGATTCCATCAGACTGGAAATGATAGGAGTGTGATCTTTTGATCATGCTTTCAATTACAATTCCAAAATAGGTGTCATCCCCCACTAGCTTTGCCTCACCAAGCTCAGGACAAGAGCGGCCCAGTGTGTGAATGTGTCCTGCGGCCATTTCTTGTGGCTCAAGTTGGGGGATTTAAATTATTTCCCCACGACTTTTCTTCCCCTGTCCCTCCCAAACAAAATGGAACAGAAATGATCGAACGCTGCTCCCAATTATTAATCCCACTGTGATTCTAAATGTCGTGCTATTACTGAGAGCACAAAGATACTTGAAGGTTTTCTGATTTCAATTAAGATTATTATCTTCTCTGAGGGATGGGGTTTGGGCTGCTGGGAAATCTCTTTAGCTGATCTGTTTTGAAACGATAGCAGTTAAGTGGTAAATAGTAGACCAGCTTGTATTAAATCTGAGCTCCAGCTGGCCCCTGTTGTGTTCCCATCCTCCCTCGTCCTGCCCTCTAAACGGTTGTTAAAAATGGCTTAGGATTGTTTCAAAAGTCTGGGTTTTTCATGGACTATAGAGATGACCAGGAGTCATGGGTAAGGATAAAAGATTAAATGCATTTTGTTTGTATTTCGGAATGAAAGTATCTCATTTTGCACTTTGGCCTCAATATGTGAATTAAAACTCAGCTATTCTTTGAAATTCACACACCTCTGAATTTTTTTAAAAAGAGCCTGCCTATCAAGAAATGAATACTCTCGGCATTAATTCACGAAGGAAGATTCTTAGGAAGGACTCATCCCACGCTTTTTACAAGTGTGTTGATGACTAAAAAGACCAATCTGAGATAGGCAAGTTTGGTTGCAGAAAGCACAGCAGTGATGTTGTTTCCAAGTTGTGGTTCTTTCTGCGTTGTCGTTTCTCTTCAAGACCCATTCGGCGTGTCTTCTTGAAAGAGGCCGCAGCATTGTGGATAGTGCGTCTCCATGGCTCCTGATGTGAGACCAGGGTGGACCATTGTTGGTGATCCATCTGGCCGAGCCTGAGATGTTGTTTCAGGGAGCCCTTATATCTCTCTTGTGCTGACCCACGGCGAGTTCACCATAGAGTAGTATCTTTGGGAGGCAGTGGTCCTCCATCCTAGAGATGTGCCCTGCCCAGCGCAGCTGTGTTCTCAATAGCGTGGCCTCAATGCTGGTGATCCCTGCTTGCTCAAGGACAGCAATATTAGTCACATAGTCAGTCCAGTGTATATTTAGGATTGTGTAAAGACAGCGCTGATGAAAGCGTTCGAGGAGTCGTAGGTGTTTTATTTATTTATTTTATTTAATAGTTCGACTTAATATACCGCTCTCTCTGGAGCCCATATAGCAGAGTTGGTACTTTGAGCAGAAGTACAGTTAGAGGAGAGTGATGCACAAGCAAGGGCTTTAGAATAGCTGGTTTTCTGTGCCAGAAATCACGCTGGCATGCAAGCCGTAAATGCTGTGCCCTGATTGGTACGCCAAGCGTATGCAGTGATTTGCTAAAGTACATCATGTGTCTTCAATGATAACAAAAGCCTTGATTGGCCAAAGCAGTACATGGCATGGGTTTGTTTACCTAAATGCTAATAGGACAAGAACAATGCAAGCGCAGAAGGGTCTGCCCCCTCCTTTGCTGGCAGGGAAGAGGCAGAAGCAAATGTTGCGATTTGGGTACAGGCTGGCCAGAGCTGCTGATACTGTTCTATGGGAAATGAATTTCTTGCTGCGCCACAATGTTTTAACGAATGGAAGCCTGATAATGATATGATGCTAATAAGTATTGTGTTTAATTGGATAATGAAATGTGTTCTGTGACACTGGCCAATGGGGGGTCATAAAGAAGGGCGGGCCAAGAAGATCTGCCGCCATGAGGGGTATATAATGATTGCTCTTAGAATGTATGTAACCGAAACCTAGATCAACGATGGCGATGAAACCTGCCTGCACGAGCTAGCATACCCTGATTATGTTGTTACTCACCAGAATAGGAATGGGAGGCGGGGGAGACTTATAGTTCTGGGGGACTTCAATGTCCACGCCGACACAGCCTCCCTTCCATCTGCAGCGGGGGACCTTGTGTCGACCATGGCGGCACTGGGCCTCTCCCTCTTAAACTCGGGCCCCACACATCGGGCTGGACACACTCTCGATCTGATCTTCTCTGCAGGTGTCCAAGTGTCCGTCACCTCTGTAACCGAGGTGCCATGGTCGGATCACTGTGCTCTAAGAGTCCGGGTTGAGACGCCACCACCCCGGCAAGGGTGCCGAACCAATTTGGGTTCGCCCGAAGGGACTTATGGAACCAACCAGGTTCCTGAATGCCCTGAGGGATTTGGAGCCTGTCAGCGTCTCGTCGAGAGCTAGTCACCACCTGGAACTGTAAGTTATCCACGGCTCTCGACGAGATTGCCCCTAAGCGCCTCTCTCAAATCCATAGCGTTGCTCTCCATGGTTCACCAAAGATCTTAGAACCATGAAGCGGGAGAAGAGACGGCTGGAGCGCATGTGGAGGAAGCTCCGTGACGGGCCTTCGCAATCAGCTTATAAGCTCTTTAGTGAGGCTTATGAGCATGCGGTCAAGGAGGCGAAAAATTCTCATTATGCCTCCTTGATAGCGTCTGCAGATTCACGCCCGGCCCAATTGTTCAGGATAATTCGGCAGTTGACGATGGTCCCTACCATCCCAAAAAATGATGATCGGGCCCTTTCCGCTGAGGCTTTCCAGAATCATTTCGCAGACAAGATTGCGACGCTCCGCCGGGACCTCCTGCCACGGTTGATACAGTACAGGAGCTTGAGACTCCGTGGCCCTCCGCCGGGTCCACCTTCGACCGGTTTTGGCCACTGGACGCAGAGGATGTTGACAAGATTGTCGCAGCTCTTCGACCAACCACCTGCTCCCTCGACCCGTGCCCCTCCATGCTGATTCGAGCTTGCGTGGAGGGGTTATGAGGCCCTCTGTTGAATATAGTCAACTGCTCCCTTGAGCAAGGAGCTTTTCCAGAGGAGTTAAAAGAGGCGGTGGTTAGTCCATTGCTGAAGAAGCCCGGGTTAGATCCCGCGGCTCCTCCAATTACCGCCCAGTGTCCAATTTACCGTACCTGGGCAAGGTAATTGAGAGGGCAGCAATGGACCAGCTGCAGACATTCCTGGATGATGGAACCTGGCTTGACCCCTTCCAGTCCGGCTTCCGTTCAGGCCATGGGACAGAGACCGTCCTGGTCTCCATCACAGACCTACTCCGTTGCCACTTGGATCGAGGCGGATCGGCGCTGCTCGTGTTATTGGACCTCACGGCAGCGTTTGATACTGTCGATTACCAACTTTTGACACAACGCCTGGCGGTGGCGGGGTGAGGGGACAGCCCTCAACTGGCAGTCCTCCATCCTCCAAAACCGCCTGCAGCGAGTGAAGTGGGGAGGGGTGGCCTCCGAGGCTCCCCCTTACATTGTGGGGTCCCTCAGGGGGCCATTCTCTCCCGCTGTTATTTAACATCTACATGCGACCACTCGCCCAATTGGTACGGAGTTTTGGGCTGGAATGTCACCAGTACGCTGATGACACCCAGCTCATTCTGAGGATGGACCCCGGGGTGGAAGCTGTACCCGATAATTTCCATCTCTGCCTAGAAGCCGTAACTGGATGGCTGCGAGCCAGTAAGTTGAAGGTGAACCCGACGAAGACGGAGATCTTGTGGCTGGGCCGCCCGGGGGTAGAGACCCAGTTGCCGACGTTTGATGGTGTGGCACTTCGCCCACAGCCCCTAGTTAAGAGCCTTGGGGTCCAGCTAGACACCCAACTGTCGATGGAAGCGCAGATTGCCTGCGCTTACAAGACAGCGTTCTACCATCTCTGCGCAGGCGAAACATCTGGCTCCTTACCTCTCCCGCTGCGACCTGGCCACGGTGATCAAGCCACGGTCATCTCGAGGCTTGATTACTGTAATGCGCTGTACATTGGCCTACCCTTGTCGGCGATCCGAAACTTAAGCTGGTGCAGAACGCAGCAGCGCCTGCTGTCGGGAGCCCCAAGATCTGCGCATGTGACCCCACTCCTGCGTGCACTGCACTGGCTTCCCATCGAATTCGGGTCTCCTTCAAGGTGTTAGTTCTAACTTTCAAGGCCTTATATGGTTTGGGGCCAGTGTACTTGAGGGAGCGTCTTACCCCATACAAACCCAGAAGATCACTGCGCTCAGAGGGGCTTAATCTACTAGAGGTCCCTAGTATTAAGATCTGTAGGCTGTCGAGCACCCGGCAGAGAGCATTTACAGTGGCCGCTCCGACCCTCTGGAATTCTCTGCCGGAGGAGATACGAGCACTACGGGGTTTGTTGGCCTTCCGCAAGTCTGTGAAGACTTGGCTATATAGGCAGGCATTTGGTCCCAACGGATGCCTCCTTAGTTGCCAGCTGCCAACATACCGTCCTGCCATGTATTGCCTCTGCGTATTATTGCTTGTCGGGATCATTTGTGGGGAGGGGGGCTTTTGGGTATATGTCTTTTATCTGTTTATTGATGTTTTATTGATTTTATGCTGTAAACTGCTCTGGGCTCCAGAGAGAGCGGTCTACCAAATCGAATTTATAAATAAATAAATAAATAAATGTTAGGATTTGCCCGGAGCAGCTTGTTCTGTGGGTGAACCCCACCAGCTGGTGTCAAATTACAATAAACTTGACTTCACTTGTAAAACAGTCAATTGTCCGTTCTCTCGTTCCTGTGCCCGCGCGTCCACGTCGCCGTTGGTAAGAAAGGGATCTGCCACCCGGAGTTCTGGGACTCCTAATTTGCTGCTACATTTTGGTGACCCCGACGTGATCCTAAAAGGCAACTAGGACGGGTCTGTGACGCAGAGAACGAGATCCAGTTGGCTGGACGGCACTCGCTCTCCGGCGGGGAGGTGAGGCGAATCAGGAGGGCTGAGACAGGGGCCCCAAACCACCGTAAACGACCGGCTGCCTGACTCGTTCCACACCAACGCCTGCCGACCCGAGAAGCCGCAATTGCCCTTACTGTTGGTGAACCCAAGAGGTGAGAAGGAAGTCCGGGGGTGCAGCTTGGTGAAGCTGTGCCTAGTGAGTAATCCGGCAACCAAAAGTCCGGGGGCGACGGGATTCCGATCGTCTAGCGAGCAATCCGGCACTTGAAAGCGCGCAGAGAAAGTCGGGGGCAACGGATGCTCTGTTGTCTAGAGAGAAATCTGACGCAGGCGAGTGGTGACACGGGAAGCAGTCCCGGGGTCTTCTGGAATCGGCAAGTATAGAGCTCTTTAACACTAACACGTAGGGAACACACACACCCATTGGGAAGGGGGGCAAGCACTGAAGTGTTTTGACCGGTAGAGATGGGTGGAGTGGGATCAAAAGTGAAGAAAGAAACGCTTTGCAATGTGTTGTTAGACAACTGGGACAGGTTTTGTTTGTTGGCAGTGGAAGGGAAACCTCAGGATTTGAAAGATTTCAGGCTGAGAAACTTGTGCACTGAGGTGTGGCCTGCTGTCCCAGAGATTGGCTGGCCCAAGGCAGGAACTTGGGATTTAAGGAAGTGTAGGCAGCTAGAGGCCTATTGTTTCGAAATACATCCAACTGATCAATGGGTTTATTCCGCGACATGGGAGAGAATGGTTGCAGAAAGTGTTTGGTGGGCGGGCCCAAAGGGGCAAGCCAAGGAAGGATGTTTTGTTAGCCGAAAGGCAGGGAGAAACCCTCCGGTGTTGCAAACCAAGCCAGAGGAATTTCCCCCATTAAGGAGAACACCAAGGCAGAGAGAAATTGCCGCTGCAGGAGCGGGGGGAGCCACCGCGCCTCCGCTCAATGCTAATTTAGACGTCCCTGCCCAAGCCCAAGCCCAAGCCGCGGCCCCCACCTTCGGGACAGGCTCAGCCGCTCAGATGACGTCCCCGGGCTGTGACGCACGCCGAGGCGGGTCATCCCGTTCCTATTGCACCAATCCAAATGAGACCACCAGTCCTTCCTGTCCCCACCGCGCCAATTTTGATTCCAATGAATCCTCCAATGACATTTCAACCCGAATTAGGGAGCCTGGCCACTGCGGGGCCCAGTGGGATGTTTCCTCCAATCATGGCAACATCCCAAACCGCCGCGGTTCCTTTAATTCTGCCACCAGCCACGGCTTCCTGGCAGTAGCAGTAAAGCCCCGTTTAAAGGGCTATGCACCAAGCGCAAAAAATAATAATGATGATCCCTGGATATGTAAAATCTCGTATGCAGTTTATTCAGGCCACAGAAATGCTGTGAGCCTCAGGCGGAAATAGATAAGCCGCCACAACACCAATACAACAAGGCCAGTCGATGCTCATAAGTAGACCCCGCGGGGGGGGCTGGCTGCACCCTCCGCCGTGGCACCAACGGGTGATATCCTGGTTTAGAGAAGGACCCTAAATCCCGTTTCGCTATTCATATCTTTAGCTTCGGCCAGGGTGTTCATGGTGGTACATATATTTATTTATTTATTTATTTATTTATTATTTGCATTTGTATTCCGCCTTTCCGAGGGCTCGTGGCGGGTTA
>JARBWK010000015.1:16644347-16690589 GCA_030556195.1 Anolis apletophallus
TATACCCCGATAGCCCCTCCCTCCCATGCAATGTCTAGAGGAGGTTTCATCAGCCTTCCATGAATCAGCAATCCCAGTAGTCCATAGGGGCATGACCCCAGGGTCACAGAGTCAGCGTCATGAGTCTCAATGTCCAATGTCCAAGCCTGGAGGAGTTACCTCACTTCCCTCCTAGGCACCTGGAAGTTACCTCACTCCCAGTCTGACTCAGCAGTCTCATGAAAAGTAGGACAAAGGTCGCGTCAGGAATTAAGGCAAAGGTCGCTGCTGCCTCATGGCAGGTTGGGGACCTGGTCTTCCCCAAAGCTCAGGTTTCCCAATCCTGACACTGACATTGAAAACACCAACATTCAAAGACAGTGGAACATCTCCCCACCATACAAACATCATGCACTTAGTCAGTTCTGATTTTCTGACATTGAAAACAGTAACAGTTTCATACACAGTGGAACATCTCCCCACCATACAAGCTTCATGCACTTAGTCCGTTCTGATTTTCTGACATTGAAAACACCAACAGTTTCATAGACAGTTGAACATCTCCCCACCATACAAACTACATGCACTTAGTCTGTTCTGATTTTCTGACATTGAAAACACTAACAGTTTCATAGACAGTGGAACTTCTCCCCACCATACAAACGTCATGCACTTAGTCCGTTCTGATTTTCTGACATTGAAAACAGTAACAGTTTCGTACACAGTGGAACATCTCCCCACCATACAAACTTCATGCACTTAGTCCGTTCTGATTTTCTGACATTGAAAACACCAACATTCAAAGACAGTGGAACATCTCCCCACCATACAAGCTTCATGCACTTAGTCTGTTCTGATTTTCTGACATTGAAAACACTAACAGTTTCATAGACAGTGGAACTTCTCCCCACCATACAAACGTCATGCACTTAGTCCGTTCTGATTTTCTGACATTGAAAACAGTAACAGTTTCGTACACAGTGGAACATCTCCCCACCATACAAACTTCATGCACTTAGTCCGTTCTGATTTTCTGACATTGAAAACACCAACATTCAAAGACAGTGGAACATCTCCCCACCATACAAACGTCATGCACTTAGTCAGTTCTGATTTTCTGACATTGAAAACAGTAACAGTTTCATACACAGTGGAACATCTCCCCACCATACAAGCTTCATGCACTTTGTCCGTTCTGATTTTCTGACATTGAAAACACTAACAGTTTCATAGACAGTGGAACATCTCCCCACCATACAAACGTCATGAACCTATTCCGTTCTGATTTTCTGACATTGAAAACCCTAGCAGTTTCGTACACAGTGGAACATCACCCCACCATACAAACTTCATGCACTTAGTCCGTTCTCATTTTCTGACATTGAAAACACCAACAGTTTCATAGACAGTGGAACATCTCCCCACCATACAAACGTCATGCACTTAGTCAGGTCTGATTTTCTGACATTGAAAACAGTAACAGTTTCATACACAGTGGAACATCTCCCCACCATACAAACTTCATGCACTTAGTCCGTTCTGATTTTCTGACATTGAAAAAACCAACAGTTTCATAGACAGTGGAACATCTCCCCACCATACAAACTTCATGCACTTAGTCCGTTCTGATTTTCTGACATTGAAAACAGTAACAGTTTCGTACACAGTGGAACATCTCCCCACCATACAAACGTCATGCACTTAGTCCGTTCTGATTTTCTGACATTGAAAACACCAATGGTTTCATAGACAGTGGAACATCTCCCCACCATACAAACTTCATGCACTTAGTCCGTTCTGATTTTCTGACATTGAAAACTCCAGCAGTTTCATAGACAGTGGAACATCTCCCCACCATACAAACGTCATGAACCTAGTCTGTTCTGATTTTCTGACATTTATTTATTTATTTATTCGGGTTTCTATGCCGCCGACTCCCGAAGGCTCGCGGCGGCTTACAAGAGCCGAAGGCACAATAAAATACAGAAGGTTAAGAACAATTAAAAACAAGCAACACAGTAAAAACAACAACACAGTTGAGGTAGTGGCTCATCCAAGACGCACGGGCCTACCCATCAAAGGCCTGCCTAAACAAATAGGTTTTACAAGCCCACCTGAACCGGAGCAGGTCTTTCATTGCCCAGGTGTCGGCCGGGAGGGCGTTCCACAGCGTGGGAGCTATGACAGAAAACGCCCTCCGGTGGGTGGATGTCAGCCGTGCCAGCTTTGCTGAAGGTACCTCCAAGAAGTTAGCATCCTCGGACCGCAGTGATCTCAGAGGGCAATATGGAGTGAGACGGTCCCTCAGATACGCTGGCCCCAGGCCGTGCAAGGCCTTAAAGGTGAGAACCAACACTTTGAAGGCGATCCGGTGCTCAATTGGCAGCCAGTGCAGGTCCTGCAAAACAGGTGTTATATGGCAACCTGCTGGAGAGCCAGACAGGAGCTGGGCGGCAGTGTTCTGCACCAGCTTGAGCTTCCGGATCGCCGACAAAGGAAGGCCAACGTAGAGCGCATTGCAGTAATCTAGTCTTGAGATGACCGTGGCTTGGATCACCATGGTGAGGTCGTTCCGGGAGAGATAGGGGGCCAGCCTCCTTGCCTGTCAGAGATGGAAAAAGGCCACCTTGCTGACCGCAGAGACCTGGGAGTCCAGATGGGAGACCTGGGAGTCCAGATGGACTCCCAGGCTTTTCACGGAAGACGATGGGCATAACGCCGCACCGTCCAGGGTCGGAAGCTGGACATCTACCCCACCCGGGCGGCCCAGCCACAAGATCTCCGTCTTCGCAGGATTCACCCTCAACCTACTGGCTCGCAGCCATCTAGTAACGACTTCGAGGCAGTGCTGGAAATTATCGGGGACGGATCCCGGCCTGCCCTCCATCCTCAGAATGAGCTGGGTATCATCCGCATATTGGTGACACTCCAGCCCATAACTCCGCACCAGCTGTGAAAGCGGCTGCATGTAGATGTTAAATAACACAGGGGAGAGGATGGCCCCCTGCGGAACTCCACAAACTAATGAGGAGCCCTCGGAGACCACCCCGCCCTCCTCACACGCTGAGACCGCTGGTGGAGGAAGGAGGTCAGCCATTTTAGGGCTGTCCCCTCACTCCAGCCATGGCCAGGCTGTGGGTCAATAGATTGTGGTCGACCGTGTCAAACGCTGCCGTGAGGTCCAATAACACGAGCAGCGCAGACCCGCCTTGGTCAAGCTGGCAGCGGAGTTGGTCTGTGATGGAGACCAGAACCGTCTCCGTCCCATGCCCCGAACGGAAGCCGGACTGGAAGGGGTCTAGCCATGTTGCATCATCTAAGAAGGACTGCAGCTGCTCCATTACTGCCCTCTCAACTACCTTCCCCAGGTACGAAAGATTCAACACTGGGCGGTAGTTGGAGGGAACCGCAGGGTCTAATGACGGTTTCTTCAGTAATGGAGTTTCTTCAGTAATGGAGCCTCTTTTAAGCACTCTGGAAAGACTCCTTGCTCAAGGGAGCTGTTTATGATATTCAACAGAGGCCCACGTAACCCCTCCAGGCAAGATCTAACAAGCCAGGAGGGGCACGGGTCGAGGGAGCAGGTGGTAGGCCTGGCTGCAGCCACAATCCTATCAACAGCATCTGCGTCCAGTGGCCGAAACCGGTCGAGGGTGGGCCTGGCGGAGGGCCCGGTCTCAAGCTCTCTTACTGTCTCAACCGTGGCTGGAAGGTCCCGGCGGAGGCTCAGAATCTTGTCTGCGAAAAAGCTCTGTAAATCACCGGCAGTGAGGGCCTGATCGCTATTTTTTGGGACAGTAGGGACCGTCGTCAAAGACCGAATTACCTTAAACAATTGGGCCGGGCGTGAGCTAGCAGACGCTATCAAGGCGGAAAAGTATCCATTTTTGGCCGCCTTGACAGCACGCTCATAAGCCTCTTTAACTAGCTTATAAGCAGATACTGAGGCTCCGTTGCGGAGTTTCCTCCACTCGCGCTCTAGCCGTCTCCTCTCTCGCTTCATCGATCTAAGGTCCCCTGTATACCAGGGGGATCGGTGATTGCGAGGGCGGAGAGGGCGCCTAGGGGCAATCTCGTCCAGAGCTCTGGCTAAAGAGATGTTCCAAGCTTGAACCTGCTCTTCGACAGAGACGCTGATAGACTCCAGGTCCCTCAGAGCATTCAGGAACCTTTCGGGTTCCATAAGTCTCCTCGGGCGAACCAAAATCTGTTCGGCGCCCTTGCATGGAGGGGGGGGGGTTGCTCAACCCGGATCCTTAGAGCACAGTGGTCCGACCATGGAACCTCTATTACAGAGGCTATGTCCACTTGAACCCCCGCGCTAAACACCAGATCGAGAGTGTGCCCGGCCGAGTGTGTGGGTCCCGAGCTACACAAGGAGAGGCCCAATGTCGCCATGGTCGAGATTAGGTCCACGGCTGCAGATGGAACGGAGGCTGCGTCGGCGTGGACATTGAAGTCTCCCAGAACAATAAGTCTGGGGAACCTCAATGCCCACTCCGACACAGTCTCCAGCTGCTGTGCCAGGCTCTCCGCTGGTGCGCTAGGCGCACGGTACACCAGCAAGATCGTCAGGCTCTCCTGGGACTCCCACACCAGGGCGGCACTTTCGAGCCCCGAGGTGGTGAGCGCAGGGGTCGCTCTAAGGTGCAATCCATCACGGGAGAGTATTGCCACCCCACCCCCCCGACCCCCATTCCTATTCTGGTGCGTGGCAACGTAACCAGGGGGGACTACTTCCTGGAGACAGGTGTTATCGCTCTCCTGGAGCCAGGTCTCCGTTATACAGAAAAGGTGCGCTTTAAGATCTTCACAAAATTCCCTGATAGTAGCAGTCTTGTTCCGAATAGATCGGGCGTTAACCAGCACCAGAGTGGAAGGGAGGGTAACTGGATGTCTATCAACAGCGTGTCTAGGGATAGGACGCAGGTCAGAACCAGGCCGAGTCCTTCTGTGACTCAGCCTGGCTCTCGCAGTTGGTCTCGCATTCGGCCTGCGCCTACCGTACTCACCCCGCCCTGAGATCACTGGAATACCTAACGGATTTGAGTGGCATGGGCTGGCAGGGAATTTAACTTCCAGCACACCCCGTGAAAAGGGGAAGCCGGTAGAGGGCCCTGGCCATTCCCCACCGGTTCTGTCGGCAACCCATCAGTCCCAGCCCTCACCAACACTTGGGGGGTCGAGGTCAGAGATGACGAGGCTCGTTCACCGCCCGATAGATCCTTCCCCCGGCTGGTCCTTGGGGGAGGCCTATCTAGCTGTCCACTTTGGTCCTCGCGGGAGCTCCTGGCGTCACCAACGGAGGCCAGACCAGAGGCCAGGCCCAGGGAGCTCTCTTTCCTGTTCTCTTTCCTGTCAGATCCCGCTCCCCAAAAGGTCCGCGGTCGAAAGGACCTTCTCTGATGCTTGTTGGGCTTCCCCCTTCTGCGAGGGCATTGTCCCAAGCCACCAGGTGGCGGTCTGTGGGGGGCCGGCAGGTCCAGAGATAGCGGGGGAGGGCCAGAGCGATGAGGGGCTGAGCTGGACTCAGGCCTGCTAGACGTGGTGGTAGTACCGGGCTCCAGGCTGTTGGCATTAGTGGGTGCTCCGGTGGAGGCGGCTTGGGGGGGGGGGAGGTACTTGGTGGGGAGGTACTTTTGGCTGGCCATTCCTCCCCCGGCGCCTTCGCCAACTCTTCCTTCTCCGCTCATTCCCAGGCGAAGCAGGGCATTGAAAACACTAGAACTTTCATAGACAGTGGAACATCTCCCCACCATACAAACTACATGCACTTAGTCCGTTCTGATTTTCTGACATTGAAAACAGTAACAGTTTCGTACACAGTGGAACATCTCCCCACCATACAAACTTCATGCACTTAGTCCATTCTGATTTTCTGGCATTGAAAACACCAACAGTTTCATAGACAGTGCAACCTCTACCCGTCATACAAACTTCTTGCATTTCGTCCATTCTCATTTCCTGGCATTGAAAAAATACCCTGTTTCATAGACAGTGGAACATCTCCCCACCATACAAAATTCATGAACCTATTCCGTTCTGATTTTCTGACATTGAAAACACTAGCACTTTCATAGACGTTGGAACATCTCCCCACCATACAAACTACATGCACTGAGTCAGTTCTGATTTTCTGATATTGAAAACACTAACAGTTTCATAGACAGTGGAACATCTCTCCACCATAAAAACGGCATGCACTTAGTCCGTTCTGATTTTCTGACATTGAAAACACTAACAGTTTCATAGACAGTGGAACATCCTCCCACCATACAAGCTTCATGCACTTAGTCCGTTCTGATTTTCTGACATTGAAAACACCACCAGTTTCATAGACAGTGGAACATCTCCCCACCATACAAACGTCATGCACTTAGTCCGTTCTGATTTTCTGACATTGAAAACAGTAACAGTTTCGTACACAGTGGAACATCTCCCCACTATACAAACGTCATGCACTTAGTCCGTTCTGATTTTCTGATATTGCAAACACCAACAGTTTCATAGACAGTGGAACATCTCCCCACCATACAAACGTCATGAACCTAGTCCGTTCTGATTTTCTGACATTGAAAACACTAGCACTTTCATAGACACTAACAGTTTCATAGACAGTGGAACATCTCCCCACCATAAAAACGTCATGCACTTAGTCCGTTCTGATTTTCTGACATTGAAAACACCAACAGTTTCATAGACAGTGGAACTTCTCCCCACCATACAAACATCTTGCACTGTCAGTTCTGATTTTCTGACATTGAAAACACTAACAGTTTCATAAAAAGTGGAACATCTCCCCACCATACAAACATCTTGCACTTCGTCCTCTCTGATTTTCTGACATTCAAAACACTAGCAGTTTCATAGACAGTGGAACATCTCCCCACCATACAAGTTTGATGCACTTAGTCCGTTCTGATTTTCTGACATTGAAAACACTAACAGTTTCATAGACAGTGGAACATCTCCCCACCATACAAGCTTGATGCACTTCGTCCGTTCTGATTTTCTGACATTAAAACACTAGCAGTTTCATAGACAGTGGAACATCTCCCCACCATACAAACGTCATGCACTTAGTCCGTTCTGATTTTCGGGTAGATATTTTATGTGAAGGACTGTTTGCATTTACTATGTAAATGTAACCAAGGCAGTGAAGGTGATTAAATGATCTGTTTGCATACCTAGGCAGTAGAAGCATATGCAAACACAACACCACTTGTACAAGCAAGGTGTCTCTTATCTTTTTTATAAAAACCCCATCATCTTTTGCTGAATAAGCAAGATAGTGCCAACTACAATTTTAGATAGGAGAGATGAGCATTAGACCAGGGTGATGTTTTGTGGTGCAGCAGATGCCCAACATTTGGCGTTCAGATGTTCTGGTCTTCAGCTTCCTTCACACCAAACTGTGTGACTAATATAGGTTATGGGATTCTGGTTGACAAAGTAGCAGGTTATGTTTCATAATAACATGCTGTAGAATTTTAGGAATCCAACAGAGAGGAGTCAGACATGAAAAGGTCTCTGGCTCCAAATGGTGCCAGAGAATCAGGCACCATTTGGAGCCAATCAGAATGGGTAGGCATCAAGGAGACACCACCATCGTTTGTGACATGTCAAAACAAGAAAAAGCAGCCCACAAGGCTCTTGTAGAAACTTAAATAATTTTTTCCAATAGTTATACCATAACCTAAACATTTACTGGAAATTGAAAGAGAAACTTGAGGTGGGCTGAACCAGCTCTTGGTTAACAGTATAGAATATTTCAGATTTCACCAAGATCTGTTTTTGTTGTCGAACAACCAGACAATCCCACAGACCGGTTGTAGAACAACCGGACAAGTCCCACAGACCGACTGCGGGACAGAGGCCGCGAGGGTTCGGTTAACCTGGCGAGCCCGGAGCGACTAGGTCCTCGTAGTCTACCCGCCTCCCGTAGATCCAATTATGCTCACCAATACTGCAAGGTAGATGCCATGAAATTGTTTATTCTGCTCAGCTGAGAGGATGCGAACCGCAATACCCTGATTCCCGCAAAGAACGCATGCATATACATTCAAAACATTGGTTTTTAAAGGTTACAGAACTGTCAAAACAATTGAATTTCCCGCCCACTTCCTCCTGGCCGGCTCTGTTGGTGATTGGTTGGAACGTTGAGGCCAGCTGATGGGCGGGAGGCCGGTCAGTTCCAGGGAGCCTATCAGCGCTCGCTCCCACTTGCCGACTTCGGCCAATCAGAGGTCTGTGGCCATATATGGAGTTCCAGGAAGGAAGGCTTAGGTGAAGCTGTCATCAGGAAAGGATTATGAAAGAGGACAAAGAGGCCTTTGGCCAGGTGATAGCCCAAGGCAACAGAACTGATTTTGCTATTGTTTTTGATGATGCGATTACTGAGTCTATGTGCTTCCTCTCATATGTGAATGAGGAAAAAGGAGAAGAAAAGGAAGAGATCCAACGAAGATAATTCATTTGGATCCTGGGTGGCAAAAAGTTCTATTGTGAAGCACACCTGGGTTCCGAGGCCGGATGTGTCATTCGTTATGCAATTCAATCATCTTTTGTCCAATTTCCAAAGGCAAGTTAAGCTTGACGACTCAGACCGGCGAAACTGTCTCCGGATCCGGTCAGACGTGGAGTTGAAACAAGAGTTCAATTTCCATAACAAGATTCTGACCGGGCAACGCATGCAATATGAAATGGTGGTCAACAAAGAGGTGTGGAAAGGGCTTGGCAACATTTCCTCTCAGCAACAAAGTAAACATTCCAAAGCAATCCTTCTTTCTTAACTAACAAAGGTGGGATGGGGTGGGGGAAGTGTTACAAAGAGTCAAAGGGAAAACATATGAAGCCACACTGTATGTACAGGGATACAGGGGTACAGAAATGAGTCTATGATCCGTGTCCTTGGGCGAACTACATATCCCAGCCTGCAAAGGCTTGGGCTGCAGGTTCAAAACCTCTCAAAAGCCCATAGATGTACTTTTGGCTCTCTGGCTGCTTCCAGCCAGGAAGGGATCTTGAGTTCGCTTCAGGTCCTTGATGAAACTATCTTTCCCAGGGCAGGGAGGGTCCATGATGAATAGCGAGGCTTCTTGGCTCAATCAGCCAGGGAGAAGCGTCAGGAGCAGTCCAGGAGAAGAAAAACAATCAGAAAAAGGCAAATAGAGGCACAGTACTTGGGAGAACTAGATCTTCTTTTGGCATCAATCTCTGCCCATCACCCACCCCCCTGCCCCAAAAGCTGCCGCCTTTGAGCTGAGATATGCTTCCCCCAGGCCGGAGAAAGGATAGGGAGAGAGGAAGGAAGAAGAGGAAACGATGGGAGAAATGGCAGAGTGTTTGGTTTATTAAAAAGGCTTTCTTTTGCGGTAGGGGGAGGGGGAGTGTATTTGCTATTTGTCTTGAGGTGGTCTGCTTATGGGGAGTAAGTGTTATTGCAATGTGTGTGGCAGAGGGATACTGGAAAGATGTCCTTTCTTGTTGCTTTGTAACGTGTGGCCAAAACGTCTTTCATGCTATGTGCTGTATGAGGAGATGGGAGGTAATGGTGGCTGGGTTTCCTGGGAGGGACAAGGTTGATGTAGTGGTGTATGGGACCAGGTGGGGCAGAAAAGGAAAAAGGCTTGGTGCTGGTGCAACTTGGGCCATGGGCCAAGAGGAATACTGGGGACTCTCTGAGGTTAGATCTCCTGGATTTGGGGCTTCCTGGCTCGACTACATTTTCACGAAACCTGTTCTTCTTTTGCTTCTTTGTTTTAGTCCCAAAACTAGGTTTTTCATCTTAGATTCATAGATATCTCTGTACAATATGGGAATGTTTGGTACAAATATTGTGCTATGCTAATAATAATAATATTCTAAGCTAATAATAATAATATTGTAAGCCACTCTGAGTCCCCTTCGGTGTGAGAAGGGTGGGATATAAATTTCATAAAAAAGCAAGCAAACAAACAAACAAATAAATACTACCTTTTAACCTATCTGTGCTGCATTTCCTTACTGTGCTCTATTTTCCCAAGATTTTCCTTTGGAGAGAAATCCAAATAGTTTTGCCTTTTCTCTGTTCCCTTTTAGCACTGCACCATCTTCACCATGTACCGGCACTGCCATTCCCTTGTTCTTCCTTGTGCTACAGACATAATCAAAAAAGTCTTTTGTATTGTTTTTACTCTTTCGAGTTGTTCCTTCTACTATTGTTTTCTCCCTTCCAGGACCATGTCCTGAGAGGAGACTCAATGGCAACTTGTGCAACAAGATCATTGGACTGTATATCCAGAGCCTTGTAATATTTTGGGATATCTTGAAGACTTTGCCTCATAGTGTCATTGGTTCCCATGTGGGGGTTAAGAGTGGGCTTGATACGTCTTTCTGTTACCGCATCTGATTTGGTTCCATTTACTTTTTCATCTTTCACTCATTAGTAATTGGGAGCCCTCAATCAATCAAGAAGCTAAATGCTCTTCTTAATGTGTGATATAACTGTTTTACAGTGGCTCCAGTCCTTCTTGGAAGGTTGTTCTCAGAAGGTGTTGTTGGCAGACTCATGCTCGGCCCTCGTAGCCTTTGACCTGTGGGGTCAGTATTGTCCCCCATGTGGTTTAACATCTTTATAAAACTACTGGGAGAGAATATCCAGACTTTTGGAATTCAATGTCATCTGTATGAAGATGATGTTCCACCTGCTTCTAAGGAGGCTGTTCAGGTCCTGAACTGGTGTTTGGCGGCTGTGGCGATCTGGATTGAGGGCAAACAAATTTAAATTGAATCCAGACAAGATGGAGGTCCTCCTGGCCAGTTGCAAGGTTTCACAGGGTATAGGGTTTCACCAGCCTAACTTAAGAGGGTAACTGGATCAGCCTCCCAAGGGGCTCTGGACGATCGATCTAGTGGGCTACGGCAATGGCATTCGGAGGCCTCCCAGCGCTATGAAAGAATTTGACATTAAGACCTAACCAGACTCCTTTTCAGGAGGTATTGGAACGGCTGGGCACTTAATTGTCCATGAACAATGACTACAAATATCAGTGGCCTCTGAGATTGGGAAGTATGGTGATAGCCCCAGGCCAAATGTGAGAAGGGGGAGTCATGAGAAGACTTGTCCACCTTCTGACCTGCAGGCTATTCCTAGACACACTTGTGACAGTCCTCCAAATATCTCTCCTCCTACTCTGGTGTTAATGAATGCGAGATCAATTCGGAACAAGATCTCCACCATTAGGGATTTCCTCTTGGATAATAAAGTTGTTATAGCTTGCCTTACTGAAACTTGGTTACAGGAGGGAGACGAAGTCCTCCTGCAAGAACTAACATCAGCAAGGTATGCAATTCATCACCAGAGCAGGACAGGGTTGCTCTGGTGATGAGGGGTGGCTCTACTACTCCGTGACAGGTTTTCTTCCAGGGCAGTTCCAGCACTGAACATCCCCGGCATCAAATGTACTGGCCTTGTGTGGGATTCGCAGGAGAGTGTAGCCTTTCTACTGGTGTACCGAGCACCTAACGCACCAGCGGACCGTGAGCAGAGCAGCGTTTTCCCACCTGTGCCAGGCAAGGTGGCTGGTGCCCTATCTTTCTGGTGATGACCTGGCCATGGTAATCCAGGCCACAGTCATCTCGAGACTGGACTACTGTAACGCCCTTTACATTGGCCTTCCTTTGTCAGTAATCCGGAAACTGAAGATGGTGCAAAACACTGTGGCTTGACTACTGGCTGGAGTGACACTATCGTGCCACATCACCCCAGTCCTACAGCGCTTGCACTGGCTCCCCATTGAGTACCAGATTGCCTTCAAAGTGCTGGTGCTAACCTTTAAGGCCTTGCATGGCCTTGAAGGACCGCCTTTCCCTGCATGTTCCCCAGAGACCACTACAGTCCATGGACCAAAACCTACTAGAGGTTCCATTACTTAAAATCTGCTGCTTGTCATCGACACGGCAGCACACTTTTTCTGTAGCCTTTGGAATGCCCTCCTGGAGAAGACATGAGCAATAACTGATCTACAGGCTTTTCGGAGGGCCTGTAAGACCAACCTGTTCAATCTCTAAGCTGCAACCCCTACTCTGGTCTTAATCTGTTTTTATTATGTTTTCAAATATGTTGTGTTTTGTTGTTCATTGCTCTGAACCAGCTTGAGCCTTTTTGGGAAGGGTGGTATATAAGTTGAAATAATAAATAAATAAATAAACAAACATGCGTTGGTTGGAGTTGAAGGCACAGGTTCGCAGCTTGGGGGTTCTTCTGGCTTCATCACTGAGCCTGGAACCCCAGTTCTTGGCAGTGGCCAGGGGAGCTTTTGCACAATCAAAACTTGTGTGCCAGCTGCACCCATACCTTGGGAAGTCGGATTTGGCCACGTTAGTCCACACTCTTGTTACATCTTGAATAGACTACTGCAACATGCTCCATGTGAGGTTGCCTTTGAAGACAGTTCAGAAGCTTCAAGTAGCCCAATGAGCAGCAGCCAGGTTTCTTACTGGAGCAGGATACAGGGAGTACACACACACCCTGTTGCATCAGCACCATTGGCTGCCAGTGTGCTACCAAGCACAATTCAAAGTGCCCAGCTTACCTGTCCAAAGGTATCGCCCTCTATGAACCATCTTGGAGGTTATGGTCATCCAAGGAGGCCTGCTCTTGATCCCACCCCAACTTGCTAGCATGACTGGTGGGGATGAGAGACAGGACCTTCTCAGCCCCTCGATTATGGAATTTCCTCCACAGGGAAATTAGATCAGCCCCCTCCCTCCTGACCTTCATGGTGAAGACATGGTTGTGGGACCAAGCCTTTGGACAATAATTCCCAGTGCAATCATGATCTCTCAGTACAATAATGAATAATGCAAGTGACGACCAGAATGGCTCCTGGAATATGCTTTAGGATTGTGTGATTTTTAAGATTGTTTTAAGTTTGATATGTTTTAATTGTGTGATTTTAAGGTATATGTTGTTTTATTCTATATACATCGAATTGCCAACATGAGGCCCATTCAGGGTGAGATGGGTGGGAGATAAATGCAGTAAATAAATAAATGAATAAATAAACTTGACAATTTAAAAAGTGACAGAGCAATGTCAATTACACTGGTATCAAATTGCTCTAACTGCCTGTGACTGCATGCAATGCCCATTTGCAAAGGAAGAGGCAAAGGAAGGGGCCGGAGAGATAGCACAGCGGTAACAACAGCTGTGCTGGCAATCTGAAGACCTGAAGATTGCAAGCCAACTGTAAGCCCGGTCTACTGTTTACCCAAGCAGTTCAACAGCCCAGCTGTGAATTAACAACAAATTGGGGACCATAAAAGTGGGGAAGGACTTTTGCACAGACTTGTCTGAAATAGGCTGACGGAGAAGGGAGAGGTGGTGGAAACAAGAGGCTCCTGTCATGAGGATGGAACAACAGCACCCCCTTGTGACATGATGGCGCAATGACGCAGGGACATAACAAGAATGGAGCATTCACACCCGATGACGCCCACCTATATGACGCAGCCAGGAAAGAAGAAGTCCTTCTAAAAACTGCACTGTATTTGTCTATGTGTAATTGTATGTCTTTCCGACAGGGATTGTCTGTCGTATGTGTATTGTAATCCGCACTGAGTCCCCTTCGTGGGGGGGAAGAGCGGAATAGAAATAAACAGTATTATTATTATTATATTTATGAATAGGATGGTTCAAAGCTAAACACTACAGTTGATTGAACCTGTCTGAATCCAGCTTGTTCTTCTGACAAAATGCATTATTCACCCTTTTTGCATACAGTTTACTGATTATACATAACAGACTAATAAGCCATGAATTTCCAGACTCTTTTTGGAGGCCTGTCTTATGTATGGAAACAATTATTGAAATATTTATCATCTCAGGGGATTTCCCTGTTAAATCAATGCAGATGAATACAGCAGCGAGCATTGAGGTCCACCGGCTGATATTAGATTTTTACAAATTCCAGTACCATAAAGCCTGTCCCCAGTGCATTATTATTCTTTAACTAGAAAAAAATCTTATTCCAAATTATATGTACAGGAGGCCAATCGGGTAAATTGTCTGGGGTTTCCAAAATATGAGTTACCCTCTCTTTGCCATCAAAAACATATGCTTGTGAGAAATGCATTCATTTATCTGAATTAATAATACACATTGGATAAGTATAAGCATTGTCCAATAGGGCTGTCTCTGAGAACCAAAATGATTATCTCCGTCTTGAGATGCATTCAACAACATTAGAATCCTGGAATCATAAAGTTGGAAGAGACCTCATGGCCCAACCAGTCCAACCTCCTGCCAAGAAGCAGGAAATTTGAATTGAAAGCACCCTGAACAGATGGCCATCCAGCCTCTGTTTAAAAGCCTCCAAAGAAGGAGCCTCCACCAAACTCCAGGGCAGAGAGTTCCACTGTTGAACAGCTCTCAACATTAGAAAGTTCTTCCTCATGTTCAGGTGGAATCTCCTTTCCCGTAGCTTGAAACCATTGTTTCATTGCTGTTCTAGGGAACAGCAGAAAACAAGCTTGTTCCATCCACCCAATGATTTCCCCTTATATACCGTATTTTTCGCACCATAAGACGCAGTTTTTTTCCTCCCAAAGTAAGATGAAAAATCAGCTGCGTCTTATGGAGCAAAGATGCAGGCAGGGGGGGGAAGGCGCTGGAGCAGAGGGGGAGGACGGCGATATACTCACCCTGTCGCTGCCTCTCCTCTTCTCTGGTCCATTGCGGCGGCAGAGGGACGCTGAGTTCGCTCCCCTCTTGCTCCTTTTCCCTCCCTCCGCCCTTTCTTCCCTGGAGGAAAGGGTGGGGGGGGGAAAGAGGCAGCAAGAGGAGGAACGAAGGAGCATCGCCCCAGAGGGCTCTGGCGCGATGCTCCTGCATTCCTCCTCTTGGGGCTTTTCCTTCCCCTGCCCTTTCTTCCCTGGAGGAAAGGGTGGGGGAAGAGGCAGCAAGAGGAGGAACGAAGGAGCATCGCCCCAGAGGGCTCTGGCGCGATGCTCCTGAATTCCTCCTCTTGGGGCTTTTCCTTCCCCTGCCCTTTCTTCCCTGGAGGAAAGGGGGGGGGGGGGGGAGGCAGCAAGAGGAGGAACGAAGGAGCATCGCCCCAGAGGGCTCTGGCGCGATGCTCCTGCATTCCTCCTCTTGGGGCTTTTCCTTCCCCTGCCCTTTCTTCCCTGGAGGAAAGGGTGTGGGGGAAGAGGCAGCAAGAGGAGGAACAAGGAGCATCGCCCCAGAGGGCTCTGGGGCGATGCTCCTGCATTCCTCCTCTTGGGGCTTTTCCTTCCCCTGCCCTTTCTTCCCTGGAGGAAAGGGTGGGGGGGGGGAAGAGGCAGCAAGAGGAGGAACGAAGGAGCATCGCCCCAGAGGGCTCTGGCGCGATGCTCCTGCATTCCTCCTCTTGGGGCTTTTCCTTCCCCTGCCCTTTCTTCCCTGGAGGAAAGGGGGGGGGGGAGAGGCAGCAAGAGGAGGAACAAAGAAGCATCGCCCCAGAGGGCTCTGGCGCGATGCTCCTGCATTCCTCCTCTTGGGGCTTTTCCTTCCCTGCCCTTTCTTCCCTGGAGGAAAGGGGGTGGGGGAGAGGCAGCAAGAGGAGTAACGAAGGAGCATCGCCCCAGAGGGCTCTGGCGCGATGCTCCTGCATTCCTCCTCTTGGGGCTTTTCCTTCCCCTGCCCTTTCTTCCCTGGAGGAAAGGGGGGGGGGGGAAGAGGCGGCAAGAGGAGGAACGAAGGGGCATCGCCCCAGAGGGCTCTGGCGCGATGCTCCTCCATTCCTCCTCTTGGGGCTTTTCCCTCCCCTGCCCTTTCTTCCCTGGAGGAAAGGGTGGGGGGGAAAAGAGGCAGCAAGAGGAGGAACGAAGGAGTATCGCCCCAGAGGGCTCTGGCGCGATGCTCCTGAATTCCTCCTCTTGGGGCTTTTCCTTCCCTGCCCTTTCTTCCCTGGAGGAAAGGGTGGGGGGGGGGGGGGGAAGAGGCAGCAAGAGGAGGAACGAAGGAGCATCGCCCCAGGGGGGCTCTGGCGCGATCCTCCTTCATTCCTCCTCTTGCTCCCCTCTCCCCCTTTCCTCGAGGAAGAAAGGGCTCTGATAAGAGACGCACCTGCTGATAAGACTTACCTAGATTTTAGAGGGGAGCAAAATATTTTTTCTATTTTCCTCCTCTAAAATCTAGGTGCGTCTTATCAGCAGGTGCATCTTATGGTGCGAAAAATATGGTATGTATACATGGCCTCATCATGTCTCCTCTCAGCCTTCTCTTCTGCAGGCTAAACATGCCCAGCTCTTTAAGCTGCTTCTCATAGGGCTTGTTGTAACAGACCTTTGATCATTTTATTCACACTTATCTGGACACATTCCAGTTTGTCAGCCTTCAATTGTGATGCCCAGAATTGAACACAGTGGGATTCCAGGTGTGGTCTGAGCAAGGCAAGAGTAGCATGACTTCCCTGGATCTAGACATTAGACTACTATTTATGCAGGCCAAAATCCCATTGATTCTTCAGCTGCTGCATCATATTCATGGCTCATGTTTAACATATTGTCCATGAGGATGCCAAGATCTTTTCCACATGTACTGCTGTTGAGCCAGGGATTGTCTCCCATTCTGTATCATTGCATTTTAAATTTTTTTCTGCCTAAGTGGAGTATTTTGCATTTGTTCCTGTTGAATTGCATTGTGTTAGTCTTGTCTCTCTAATCTGTTAAAATCGTTTGTATTCTGCTCATATCTTCTGGAGTATTGGCTATCCTTCCCAATTTAGTGCTGTCTGCAACGTTGATGATCATGCCTTCTAACACTTCATCTAAGTCAGGGGTCAGGAACCTATGGCTCAGGAGCCAGGTGTGGCTCTTTTCATGATTGCATCTGGCTCTCCAGAGCATCACGGGCCTGCCTTCCTCCCTCCCTCTTCCTTTCTCCCCATTCACTCTTTCCTTCTTCCTTTTCCCTCCCCCTCTCTCCTTCCTTCTTTCCTCCATCCTCCCTCTTCATTCCTCTTCCTTCCTTCCTTCCTTCCTTTCTCCCCTTCACCCTTTCCTTCTCTCCTTCCTTTTCCCTCCCTCTCTCCTTCCTTCTTTCCTCCATTCTCCCTCCCTCCTTCTTTTTTCTTTCTTTTTTCTTCCTTCCTTCCTTCCTCTTCTATTCTTTCCCCCCAAGTCTTCCTTTCCTTCTCCTTCCTTTCTTTTTACTTCCCTCCCTCCCTCTCCTTCCTTCTTTCCTCCATTCTCCCTATTCCTCCCTTCCTCTTCCTTCCTTTCTTTCTCCCCTTCACCCTTTCCTTCTTCCTTTTCCCTCCCTCTCTCTCCTTCCTTCTTTCCTCCATTCTCCCTATTCCTTCCTTCCTCTTCCTTCCATCCTTTCTTTCCTTCACCCTTTCCTTCTCTCCCCCTCTCTCCTTCCTTCTTCCTTTCCTTCTCCTTCCTTTCTTTTTACTTCCCTCTCTTGCTCCCCTTCTTTCTTTTCTTCTCTTCCCCTTCATTATTTGACTTTTCCATCACTCCCTTTCCTTTCTTTTTCCCACCCTTTCCTTTCCTCCCTTCCCATTTCCTTCTCTTTTCCCCTTCTGCTTTTTTTCTTCCCTTTCCATAGTTTGTTCTTCTTTTCTTTCTTCCTCTCCCCCTCCCTCCTTTCTTTCTTCTTTCTTTCTTTCTTTCTTTCCTTTCCCCTTCCTTCTGTCTTCTCTTTCTTCTCTTCCTTCCCAGAGTCCTGAGCATGCCTTTTGCAAAGCCAGGTCTGAAGTGTCCGGTCATTCTGCCGGGGGAATCCTTTTCTCATAGTATTTAGGTATGTAGGTATATACTCACATTTAGTAGAATTCAGTCTTAAAATATATTTTATATTTTATATATATTATGGCTCTCACTGAAATACATTTCCAAATATTTTGCTTTCATGGTTCTCTGAGTCAAAAAGGTTCCCGACCCCTGATCTAAGTCCTTAATAAAGATGTCGAACAGAACTGGGCCCAGAACTGCTTATGACACGCCACTCGTCACTTTTTCCAGGATGAAGAGGAAGTATTGAGGAGAATCGTCCTCTGGGTTCGTTCGTTTAATAAGCATAGCACTTGTTCCATTTTGTCACCTTTCCTCCTTTATACTTTCCCCTGAAAATTATATATTTTTCTAACCAGGTATGTGGACTTGTGTTTCTATTCTTCCAGTAAGTTCTATTCGCTTGCCTTCTGGCCAATTGCATTCTTTCTCCATCCAGGCAATTGTTGCATTCTGCAATTGGGGAATTAATGCTGTAATGAAACCCCCTGAATTCAGTAGTAGTGACACTTTTATATAAAATGCTCTTGTGAGATTGACAATTCCCAAGTTGATGTCAAATATGTGCACAGTAAAGCTTCATTATCATAATAGCCTTGAAGGCATTATAAGGAGAAGAAAATCACTGAATGTTTGTTTGCTTACAAAAGGTCCTCTGTTCAATGCCAAATGAAGCTGAAAGCATCAGGCAACAAGCTTCGGAATCAGCTTCCCTCTAAGAGCCTATGGCATATCTACGTATATGGGGAATGCTGAATCTAGCTATTGTTAAAGACAGTCCAGGATAGTCCAGGACGGCATTGTCCTTACTGGGCTGTAATCTCCTCCATGCCATTCCCATGGAGCTCTATTGGGACATCCGTAGGGAAACCAAGGTGCTTGTTTATAAAGCTATTGTCCTCCCAACCCTGATATATGCCTGTGAAACGTGGACAATCTACAGACGTCACATGCAAGTCCTGGAATGATTCAATCAGCGTTGCCTCTGAAAAATTCTGCAAATTTCTTGAGAAGACAGGCAGACAAATGTCACTGTGCTGAAAGAAGCAAAGACCACCAGGCACTGAAATGATGGTCTTCTGTCATCAACTCTGCTGGACTGGTCACATTGTCCAAATTCCCTACCACCTCTACCTCGAACTCAATAACAGAAAACAGAATGTTGAAGGACAGGAAAAGAGATTTAAAGAGGGGCTCAAATCCAACCTTAATAACTGTGGCATAGACACAGACAATTGGGAAGCCCTGGCCCTTGAGCGCTCTAGCTGGAGGTCCGCTGTGACCAGCAGTGCTGTAGAATTTGAAGAGGCACGAATGGAGGGCAAAAGAGAGAAACGTGCCAAGCGGAAGGCATGTCGAGCCAACCTTGACCAAAACTGCCTTTCACCAGGAAACCGATGTCCTCACTGCAGGAGAACATGCAGGCCAAGAATAGGGCTCCACAGACACCTCTGTGGGAACAGTGGGCACAATCCACCCCCTTTCTCTGCTTTGATCAGCACAGGAAAAGGGTGATGATAATATTGTCCTCCTGGACTGCAAATCGGAGAGAATCAGACCTGATTCAACTGTTCAATCTGCTTACAAAGCTTCTTTGTTGAAAGTGGGGCAAAGCCAATATGAAGCAAAAGCAACTGGAATACTCACTGGAAGCTGCAGTGCATACTGAAGACAGCCATTGGTTCATTTGTGGTATTTCGGGGGTTTTGGTCCATGTAAATAAGCCTTTAATCAGCCAGTGCCAATCAGAACAGTAGACTGTATTGAGCCATATTGGACATCTTGTTTAGCCTGAAATAAACCATCGTCCCAAAGAACTCCAATCCATCTAGGATGGCAGCGTTGACTTGAATTTCTAACCGACATGAAAGACCTGGGTTGCAGCCCCCTTTGGACTGAATGAAAATGTTGGCACTGGAAGTCACAGCTGTGGGAAGATGTCAACATGCTTTCCACACTTCCCTTAAAAATGATTTTTATTACAAACTGAATCTATACGGGCAACAGGGGAAATCAGCAACAGCAGCTCACAGGCTAAAGAAAAATTGCTCCAGATTCAATATATATCATGCATGGTAATAACAGCAGCTGTGTACTAAAATAAGCAGGCAAACAGATTAATTATTTCTCTTCTAACAAACCCCCCCAAAACAACCAAAATCTATCCCTGCCTCCATCCTCAAGGGAAAAACTCTGTATATTGCTGATGTTTGTGCCAGTCTTGGGTTAACATTTTAGAAAAAAATTAAACTTTAGACATTTCAGGTTTTTATGAGTTGATAGGTCTCACAAGCATCTACATCAGAAGAGTTTGAATAAACTTCTTGGATCCTATTTTCCGAAATATGTCTAATTACTGCATTAGTAAGAGTGTGAATGGCTGTAATGCTAAACTGTTCCAAATTAGTGTTGGAAGCATTCCTTCCTTGAGGATGGAAGGAAAGACCCAATTTTTTTGGTTTTGCATGGCCTTCTCAATGGATGCTTCTCCAGAATGCCTCGCTCGGAGTGTCAATGGATGTGGGGGTAATTCCCAAAGTCTGTATCGTATGGAAAGTCCCAATGGAGCAAACCACGTTTTTTTAAAAAGTTCATATTCAGTTGTGAATTATAGTCCATAAACAGTCCATATATTGTCCATTCAACACACTTTTTGTGTGTGGTAATACTACGCATTTGAACACCACTACAACGCCAGCGGACACGGAAAGTCCCCAGTCTGGAAGAAGCTCTGCAAAGAACAAAACGATTTAGCACAGGTATATCTGGCTACGGTCGTCCACGCTCTGGTCACATCCCGAATAGATTACTGCAACGCGCTCTACGTGGGGCTGCCTTTGAAGACAGTTTGGAAATTACAACTAGTCCAACGGGCGGCAGCCAGACTACTAACTGGAGCTACATACAGGGAGCATACCACCCCTCTGTTGTGTCAGCTCCACTGGCTGCCGGTCCAATTCAAAGTGCTGGTGTTGACTAAAGCTCTATACGGTTCTGGCCCAGCTTACTTGTCCGAACGCATCTGCCGCGACGTCCCACCTCGTACTTTAAGATCATCCGGGGAGGCCCTGCTCTCGCCGGCTTCCCAGGTGCGGATGGTGGGGACGAGGGAGAGGGCCTTCTCGGTGGTGGCTCCCCGTCTGTGGAATGCGCTCCCTAGCGACATACGATCAATTCCATCCCTCCTGACATTTAGGAAAAAAGTGAAAGCCTGGATGTGGGACCAGGCGTTCGCATAGTAGCACAGGACAGCACTTTAGTAGTTTTAATGGAAAGTTGGTGAATAGGGCTCAATGCTTTATGGACGGAACACTGTTTTTAACATAGGTGAATGCATAGGATGTGTGAATATAATTGTATTTTAATGTATTTTAGTGTCGAATGCTGGAGGGTTTTATATTGTGTTTTATACTGCGATTGTGATGTAGGCATCAAATTATGCCTTTTGGAAGCCGCTCTGAGTCCCCCCTCGGGGGTTGAGTAGAGCGGGGTAAAATGCCATAAATAATAATAAATAAGTATATATACTATCGTCGATTGCGCAGAGCACCACTTGGATTATTACCACACACAGAAAGTGTGTTGAATGGACAATATATGGACTGTCTTCTCGTTATGTGGCCAAAGTATTTTATCTTTGCCTTTGATATCCTTTCCTCCAGTGAGCAGTTGGGCTTTATTTCCTGGAGTATGGACTGGTTGGATCTTCTTGTGGTCCAAGGCACTCTCAGAAATCTCCTCCAGCACCACAATTCAAAAGCATCTATCTTCCTTCATTTAGCCTTCCTTATGGTCCAGCTCTCACACCCATAGGTTACTATGGGGAATGCCACTGCTTTGACTATGCGGATCTTCGTTGCCAGTGTGATGTCTCTACACTATTTTATCGAGATTGGCTATTGCTCTCCTCCCAAGATGGAAACACCTTCTGATTTCCCATCTGCAGTAATCTTCATGCCTAGAAATACAAAGTTTGTCACTGCCTCCACATTTTCTCCCTCTATTTGCCAGTTATCAATCAGTCTGATTGCCATCATCTTGTTTTTTGGGGGGGTTATTTTATGTTTAACTGAAACTCAACTTTTGCACTTCCTTCCTTCACCTTGGTTAGAAGGCTTCTCGGCTTCTACTTGCTTTCGCCCATCAAAGTGATATCATCTTCACATTTAAGGTTGCTAATGTTTCTTCCAGCAATTTTAACTCCAGCCTGGGATTCGTCAAGCCCTGCAAATCGCATGTTGTGTTCTGAATACAAGTTGAATAGGTTGGGTTGGGTCAATCAGTATGCTGTTCGGCAGCATACTGAATGACCAAGCAGCTTTTTTAAGGAGAGCACTGCTTGCTCCATATGGAGACGGGTCTAGAAAAGGTGTCACAGATAGCAAAGGCATATAGTCTGGAGTCTGGAGCAACAAGCACCTGAGGCAAAGCACCAAAATCAGTGTGTACAGAGCTATCGTACTGTCTATTCTCCTATATGGATCTGAAACATGGGTCACCTATCGCCACCTATGACTCCTCTAATGCTTTCATCGCTGTCTTCGCACAATCCAAAATATACACTGGACCGACGATGTGACAAATGTTGCTGTTCTTGAGCAAACAGGGATCACCAGCATTGAGGCCATGCTATTGAAAACACAGCTGCGCTGGGCAGGGCACGTCCCTAGGATGGAGGACCACCGCCTCCCAAAGATACTACTTTATGGTGAACTTGCCACAGCCTCTTTTGAGAAGACAGGCCGAAGGGGTCTCGAAGACTTCCTGCTGTGCTTTCTGCAACCGGACTTGCCTATCTCAGATTGGCCTTTTTAATCAACGTGCTTGTAAAAAGTGTGGGATGAGTCCTTCCTAAGAGTCTAAGAATCTTCATTCGCGAAGTAATGCTGAGGTTAAGTGAGAGTAGACAGCCCTGCCATACTCCTTGCCCTATATTGAACCAGTCTGTTGTTCTGTGGTCTGTTATTACAGTTACTGTTATTACAGACCACAGTTATACAGATGAAATACAGATTAAATACAATACAGATGAAATACAATTTAAAATTGACTTAAAACACTTTCTCTGTAGATTAACTCGAATGTGGAATTCATTCATAGGGCAAGTCACACTGGCCCCATCCCTGTTTGATCTCCTGGCCTTCAGGCAGCCTTCAGTTCCTAAAACCATCTGCAATGTTGTTTTAAACTCCTTTGATTTTACATTATTTTTAAACGGGGAAATTAAAAATGTTTTCATTCTTGTATAATGAGTGCATTAAACATTTTATCCCACAGGGGCCAAGGTGGGCTGAAGGCAATAGATATAGACTTTAAATGAAGTAAATAAAAATAATTCCAAGATATTCAGTGGGATGCAACATTTCGCCCTGAGTAGTTCTGGCTCAGTTTCCATCAACATCATCATAACTACCACCATCACCATCATTAAGTGGAGTAATATGAGTGGTATAATTATCATGTCTGCACTTGATTTATACTCCTTCAGCTTTGTGCCCTGGCTCACTTCCCTCACTCCCACTCTGATCTTTTGCCACTCAGTACTTCAAGGCTTGGTGTTAATGGCTGATATTCAACTCACACAAGATGCTGTAATTAAACAGTTTCTTTGCAGCATAATGTGTCAAGATGACCTCAGAGGCCGTTTCACAACAGCAGGAACATATTGGATATGTTCCTCAGCAGCTGTGGAAGAGCTTTTGTTATTTAATAGACCTTTTATAAATTACTGCAGACCTCCAAGAATCCTGGCATTCTTTTCGTGCCATTGTTAAACTTTAGACTTTAGAGAGAGGGAGACCCACATTTCTGAGAACTTTTATCTAAACGTCACAACGCCTGCAACAGATGGGAGGACAATAGCATTTATAAGCTTTGAGTGGAAAGGTTCTTTTTTTTTAAAAAAAAAAAAACCCCAACAACACTATGCTTTCAATGCATTTATGGGAAAAATTGAAAATATTCAGGCCCATGAAGGGCCAGGGCTTTAGCACAGTTGGTAAATCACCAGCAATGAAAAGCTCTACCAACCAAAAGGTTGCAAGTTTGAAACCCAAGGTCGGTGTGAGCACCCGACTATCAGTCCTGCTCACTGTTTACCTAAGCAGTTCAAAAACGGCTTACAGCTGCAATTAAAGAAATTAGGTACCACTTATGTGGGGGAGGTATTTTACGACACCATTAAAAAATCAAAGAATGTCAATGACTGTTGCACTTCAGACAAGGAGCACCCCACCTAGTCACACACACAACAGACAGTCTCTGAATAAGTAGGCTTTTATTGAATCAAATATAGTGTCCAACAAAGGGTTAAAGGGTTAAAGGGTTGTTAGAGATACCCTCGGCGAAATCGGCTAAACTGACATCTACTCGCCGGAGGGCGTTCTCCGTTATAGCTCCTACGCTGTGGAACGCCCTCCCGGCTGGAACGCGGGCTATAAAGGACCTGCTCCCGTTTAGACGCGCCTGCAAAACCTATTTGTTTAAGCAGGCCTTCGGTGAGTAGGTCCTGCCCATGTTCCGCTTTAGCCGCTGTCCTGGGGTGTCACGTTGTCTAATTTCTGAACTGTACCTGGGGGTTTTGTATTTTGCTGTTTTAACTGTTTAATTGTCTTAGATGTTTTATCGCATTGCTTGTGTGTAGTTGTACCTTCGGTTCCTGTGAGCCGCCGCGAGCCTCAGGGAGTCGGCGGCATAGAAGCCCGAATAATAAATAAAAATAAATAAATAAAAGAAGATAAATTGTAGAATATATCCAAGGTAAAATCACACAGTTCAATTAGTCCCAAAATCCAATAGACAAAGGTAGAAAGCTTGATGCAGATCCCATAAATTATACAAGGCAGCTTTGGGAGCAAAACGTGCACGGAGGCCTAGGCCCAAAAATCAAGAGCTTGGAGACAAGAATAGCTTGGCATAGTATTCTGAACGAAGCTTGGAATCTAAAGACAATTTCCCAAGCAAGCTCTAATAAGGACAAATCAGTTTCGGTTTCCCAAACGGCCACTACATCGTAGACTGGCAGCTTGCCGAGATTCTAGAATGTTATCTTTAAGATTTGAATGTAAGCTCATTAAAATTCCCAGGTGTTCCGTTATCTAATACAGCCCTGGGAATTGGCCTATTCTCATGAAGACAAGCCTCATCTGAAAGTTCACTTTGCAGTTCAGAGTTCTCATCATCAGCATTTATATTTGTCAGACTGTAAAGATATCAAACAAATGTTTGAGTTATGAGTATCTGTTTCTTTTGGTTTATGTGCTGTAGTAGTACTATTGTAGGTGTGTCTGAATAGGTGCAGCTGGGTTTGCCTGACTCCAGTAGGGTGTGGCAGCTGTGTTTGAATAAATCTCCTTTGTTACAGATTGGGTTAGGCTTTTGACTTTTGCAGTTTCTTACTGTCTATGCTGGCTATTGTGCTGTCTGAAGTTCCTGGCTGATATACTGCTGTGATGCTGGAATGCTGGAATGCTATAGGCTGGAGAAATTCATTGAAATGCTGAAATGCTGAAGCATTGCAGCATTACTGCTGTAATGCTGCAATGCTGTATACTGGAGAAATTCATTTAAATGCTGAAATGCTGTAATTTGGAGAAATGGATTCCTAAACTGCTGCAATGCTGAAATGGTAACAGGGATGCTGGGAGTTGCAATACTGTGTGAGTTAACACACAGTACTGTTACTGAAGAATGTGTGGACTGTTTATTGAAAGAGCATGTTGCTGTTTTTTGTTTGTTTGAAGCTATATTAGTAATTTTTTTTACATGAAGACAAACTTTGTTCTTTTTGCTTCTGTTTGCTCAAATACCTATCAACCACCTTCTTCTGTATTCTCCGCAACTGTGGATATAGAGGATTACATGTCCCATTATCCCATCACCTCCCAGACTTAGCCTGAGCTACTGGAACTATTTTAATTAATCTTTTTATTCTTTTAGCTTTTAACTATTGAATTCTTTTATGTGTTTTTGTGTGTAAGTCGCCCGGAGCACTGACGTGGAGGGCGACTCATAAATAATAAAATCAATCAATCAATCAATCAATCATCCAACTGACAATATTAACAGCATTTTCATAATCAGTATTTAAATTAACAATCCCATCATCCCTAGCATGCACATGAACACCAGGCTGAAACACCACACTGACCAAAAAAAAGGAGGAAGTCCGGATGGCTCTTTGTCATAGAGGATGGAGAGACAGCTCCCTCCTGTGGCTGGCAACTTCCACAGGTGCTAACATACTGGATGTTCAACTGGATGTCAACACAACACAATATACCTCTGTCACGAACGCCGACTTAGAACTGCCCCTTTAACACACACACGGAGACGTATCAAAGGCTAACTAGTTTATTGAATATAAAAACAGTCCAAAAGGTATATAGTCCAATAAATGCAAGTGTTCAAAGTATAAAGTCAATAGTCCAAAGTATAATGGCAAATAGCTTGAAGCGAGGCAAGGCTCCGCAATTCAATGCGGATCAGGAAACAGGACAAGGTTTCGCAATCCAATGCGAATCAGGAACCAGGGCAAAGTGCCGCAAACCACTGCGGCTCAGGAAACAAGGCAAAGGCAAGGCATGACTTGATGACCACGGTTAACTTTTGGTCGCACTCCGCTTCGCGCCTATTCAGTATAGACGTGGCCGGAGAACTGAGGATCAGTTCCCACGGGGCCGTACTTAATCCTCGGCCGGGACCCCGACGATCTAGGGCCGGCGCCTCCAGTCTCTACTTTCCGAACGGTGACGGTCTAGGGACAGATGCCAGCTCCTCCTGCCCTCCTCTATGTCCCTGCGCCTGTTATGAGAACGGCCCCGCTCTTCCAGCCTAGTATCGCTATCTTCCTGAGAAGTAGCCTCCCGAAGATTTCCCATCCGCTAGCCTCCATCTGCTGCTCGGCCAGCTCCTGGGAACCTCGGCCATTTGGGAATTCATAACTATCTCCGCTATCTGCT
Source organism: Anolis apletophallus (assembly GCA_030556195.1). Classification (NCBI taxonomy): domain Eukaryota; kingdom Metazoa; phylum Chordata; class Lepidosauria; order Squamata; family Anolidae; genus Anolis; species Anolis apletophallus. The sequence goes on from JARBWK010000015.1 coordinate 16,671,050, forward strand.
TCACTGCCTCCCATCTCCACCTGGTCCGCTCCTTCCCCGGGAGAATGCTCCCATTCGAAATCCCAGGCTAAACTCTCTGGCGGTGGACTGGGCAAAGGCACCGCTGACCAATCTTGCTCTGGGCCTTCCAACTCATCCTCCGAATCCCTTTCAGCCTGTGCGGGTCCCAATGCCAACGGGACCCCCCGGTGCATTACCCCTCCCCCGTTGCCCGAGCGGACCCATGGGTGCTACAACCTCCTTTCTGTTTTGTCTGTTTTTGTCCCAAAAAATGGCATTGAATGTTTGCCATGCATGTGTACTGTGATCCACCCTGAGTCCCCTTCAGGGTGAGAAGGGCAAAATATAAATAAAGTATTATTATTATTATTATTATTGTGACAATACCAGAGGTGTTCAACCATTAATCCTCATAGGGATACTTGAGATTCTTAGCTACAACAATTAAAACTGTTGACACTTATTTTGTTTTTATGATACCTTTCTTCAGACATGGGACCCAAGGCAATTTACAAAGAGTAAAACATAATAAGCTTAAAAAACCTGAGCTGAATAAAAAAAATAGGACTCAATGTGGGAAAGCCCACCTTGCAAACCAGTATCAGCTCAAATTGGAGAGAAAACAATGAAAACGATCCAGATTGAAATCATATGTGACTGCCAGCCCAAAAATACCAGAGTTTAGGGAAGTCTCAACCTGGAACAGCCAAATAACAGATGAAAAAGCCCATTGTAGAAGGACACTACTAAAGCAAAGGTTTCACTTTGACATTAAGTCTACTTGTCTAACTCTGGTGGGTGGTGTTTACCTCAATTTCTAAGTGAAAGAGCCGGCGTTGTCTGTAGGTGTTGTCACGACTGCATGAAGAACGGTTACCTCCCGGCCAAAGCGGTACCTCCTACTGATCTACTCACATTTGCATATTTTTGAACTAGGTTGTCAGAAGCTGGAGTTAACAACGGGAGCTCACCCCCGTCCTGTGGATTCGAACCACTGAGTTCTGCAGTGTCATATTCGGGCTGAGAGGGGCGGCATAGAAATATGATAAATAAATACTTATCTCTTAATTAAAATACATATATTTTTATCTGACCAAAATGTTTCAAAATCATATTGGAGAAGAAAAGTGACTGTCTTGGAGTCATAGGGCCACATATTGTATCAGATGTTGCTGTTCACTTGGGCTGGAGGGATCTCAGTGCAGACATCCAACTGGCAGTAAATGGTAACACTATTTATTTATTATTTATTTTATTTATTTATTGGGGCTTCTTCGCCGCCGACTCCCGGGGGCTCGCGGCGGCTCACAGAGCCAGTGGCACAACGCCACAGGTTAAAACATAAAAACAGTTAAAAACAGTTAAAACAATTAAACAGCAAAATGCAATATAACAATTGAGCAGCAGGAGATATCACAGCCCAGAGAGTATAGACGAGGCCTACTCGCGAAGGCCTGCCTAAACAAATGAGTTTTGCAGGCCCGTCTAAATGGCAGCAGATCTCTCAGGGCTCTGGCTTCGGCCGGGAGGGCGTTCCATAGTGTGGGAGCTATAATAGAGAACGCCCTCCGGCGGGTCGATGTTAGATGTGCCGACTTTACAGATGGTACTACCAACAGGTTGGCCTCTTCGGACCGAAGTGATCTCGCTGGGCAATATGGGGTGAGACGGTCCCTCAGATACGCTGGCCCCAGGCCGTGTATGGCCTTGAAGGTAAGAACCAGCACTTTGAAGGCGACCCGGTGCTCAATAGGCAGCCAGTGCAGATCCTGCAAAATTGGTGTTATACGGCATCCTGCTGGTGCCCCAGACAGGAGCCGGGCGGCAGTGTTCTGCACCAGCTTGAGCTTCGGATCGACGACATAGGCAGGCCAACGTAAAGCGCGTTACAGTAGTCTAGCCTTGAGATGACCGTGGTTTGGATCACCGTGGCTAGGTCGCTCCGGGAGAGGTAGGGGGCCAGCCTCCTTGCCTGGCGGAGGTGGAAAAAAGCAGCCTTGCTGGCCATGGAGACCTGGGCCTCCATGGTCAGCTGGGAGTCCAACTGGACACCCAGGCTCTTCACAGACGGCGCTGGATGCAGCGCCGCACCGTCCAGGGTCGGAAGCCGGGCACCCACCCCGCCCGGGCCGCCCAGCCACAAGATCTCCGTCTTCGCCGGATTCACCATCAACCTACTGGCTCGCAGCCATCCAGTAACGGCTTCGAGGCAATGTTGGAAATTATCGGGGGATGGATTCGGCCTGCCCTCCATCCTCAGAATGAGCTGGGTGTCATCGGCGTACTGATGGCAGACCAGCCCATAACTCCGCACCAGCTGTGCAAGCGGCTGCATGTAGATGTTAAATAATAGAGGGGAGAGAATGGCCCCCTGAGGGACTCCACACACTAATGGGGAGCCCTCGGAGACCTCCCCGCCCCTCCTCACACGCTGAGACCGCTGGCGGAGGAAGGAGGACAGCCATTTAAGGACAGTCCCCCTCACTCCGGCCATGGCCAGGCCGGAACAAACTATGAACCATAAGCACAAACTATGGAACAAACTATGAACCATAAGCACAAAGTATAGACAGAAGAAGACACTGTTGTTGATTCACAATCTATATATATATAAAGAGAGTGGTCGTGGGATGGCCGTTATGCACGGCCAAACTATAAAACCCTGACCCACAAAAACCACTGAACACATTCCCACAGACCACGAGGTACCTATAGGGCACAAAAAACCCGCCCTAGGTACCTCGCAAGACCCCTAAAACTGACCCCCAAAATAACCCCATAGACACCAAGTGTAGCGGCGCTTGCAGCGCACTCAAGCACCCCCCCTCCTTGCCCTCAGTCCTCGCTCACCGACTGCCCGGGTCCAGGAGCGGCTGGAAGGCGACAGAGGAGGACAAGAAGGCAGCGGAAGAGGCACTCATGGCACAGCCCGCGCAACCCGGGTTCAGAAGCGGCAGGGAGACAGCGGAGAAACCGGCCATGGCCACGGGACTACACTTCCCAGAAGGCACTGCACGGCTCACTGGCAAGGAGGGTGGAGAGTGGGCACTAAGGAACAGGAAGTCGCCGTGCGGGGCCTTCTGGGAAGTGTAGTCCCGTGGCCATGCCCGCTTGGGCTGCCGCCAGTAGCCCCTCACCTTAGAGAGAGGCAGGCAGGCAGGCAGGAGGCCCTCCACACGGCTGAGGGAAGGGGACGCGCTCCTGCTCCTGCTCCTCCTCCTCCTCCACTTCGGGGCCTTCCCAGGAGCAGGAGAGGCGAAATCTCCACGGCGGAGGTGCACTGCTGCTTCTCCTTTCCCCTCCAAGATCTTCTTCACCTCCCTACTTTCATTCCCCTCAATGCTTTCTCCCTTCTAGGGATGGGAAAAGGAGGAGGAGGCGGCCCCAGGCTTCTCTCTCCTTGGCCACGGCAAACCTCTTCCTCCCTTCCCGTCTCAGTTCCCCCCCACACACACTCACACACACTTCTCAAACAATCTTTCCCATCCCCACTCTTCCCTTTCTGTAGTTTCCTCCTTCCTCTCCCAATCTTAACTTCCCCCATTCTCCAGCCCCTCTCCCTCCACTTTCCATTCCCAGCCTTCCCCACGTTCCATCCTCTCTTTCCCATGTCATTCTTCCCCCTTTGACACACATATACACATGCACACACACATATACATATAGACACATTCACACATATATACATACACACATATACATATATACACATACATACACACATATACACACACATATACAAATATACACATGCACACCCATATATACATACACACACACATACATATAGACACATGCACACACCCACCAAGACCATAAGTAACATCAATTCCAACCCTTACATACTCAGACTTTCTCGCATCTCCTAAATAGGGCACAGCAACGCGTGCCGGGTTCAGCTAGTATAATATATAATTCAAGCAGATAATATAATAGTAACAATGTCTATGACCGCTGTAGTTCCTAATGTCCTGGTGTAAGGAACGACACACAATGATGCCCAGACTTTACTAAGTTTCAGTCACTTGAAATAAATGGCATGTGAAGTTCCATGAACAAATGTATTCAAAATAATAGTAATCCACTTGGGAATCAAAAGTAATTGTAATCCACTCGGAGGGAACTCGAAGTCAAGCCGCAAAAGCGCCTGCAAAGCCAGAATTTCAAATGGAGTAAATAGGCTGGAAGCTGGCAGCGGGCGGCGGCTAGGCAGCGGCTTATCGGCGAAAAGGTAAACAAAGGCTGGCAGAAGGCTGCTCCAGGTTCCAGTGGCAGAAGGCCAGTGAACCGGAGGGAATGCTGATAAACAGGCTTGGAAAATCCCGCAATAAGGCAAAAAGCCCCTGTTCAGAATCCGCCGAAGAGGGAGGAAACCACGCTAGATGGGCCAACAAGGGAGTCAATGCCCCGGAATTCCTCATCTTGTTTCGACCTTTTGGTATTTTTCAAGGCCAGAATCAATGTTTACATGAGCATAAATTCATAATCTGTGGCGACCAATACGATCTGAATAGCAAGGCTCAATAATATATGCATGTGAGTATCATGATGGCAAGAAAACCTTTTTGGCTGAAGTGTGGAGTGTAACTGCAATAAGTAAACAACGTAGTGTGAAGAATTTTGCATCTGATCTGTTTCCTTAACAGAGAGTTTGAGTGGATAGTTTTTTTCATTGTTGATGTTGTGGAAGTAAATGCTTGCCTGCATGTTTTTATATCCTGAATTCGTTAAACAACACAATATAGGTAAAAGAACACATCCAAGATACAAAACACAAATTTCTACTAAAATAATAATAATAATCTTTAGTTGTAGTATGGAAAGTATTCAAAGCGTTCCCATGAAGACCATGTTTTTTGTGGAAAGAAAATCATGCAAAAATTCTGAATATAATAATAGACATGTGGAAAAAGTATTTTTGATGAGAAAAACATTATCCCACTCACAAAATATTGTTTCTAGAAATCCCAGTCAGGCTATCTGCAAAATCTTTGCACAGTTTTATACATAAGTGTTCATATAAGCATCAGTAAATTTTTGTACAAAATGTATTTTCCACACATACATATTATTTATTTATTTTTGGACTTGTACACCGCCACTCCCAGTGGCTCCGGGTGGTTTACAACATAATTCAATAAAGCAAACAATGGGCAAATACATATAATAGCAGGTAAAACAGCAAATAAAAACGCAGCTAAAATCACAAGCTTTCAAATAGTTCATATATGAATAGTTCACACACAAAAAATCAACATGGATTTTTGCATTATTATAAAACTTTTGGACATACAAATATCAATCAATTGCCTTTATTTCAGTTAACAAACCTTAGGCAGATACAGAAAAATATAATACAAATAAAAGTCACATATAAAACACAATACAGGTGAGTATTATTTGTATTATCTGTAACAAGGAGGAAACCGAAGAATTTTTTCCCCTTATATGGGGAATAAAATTGCTGAATATTTTGTAGAATATATGCAGAAATCCATGTTGCTTTTTTGTGTGTGAACTATTCATATCTATGTGTGGAAAATACATTTTGGCACAAAAAATTACTTCTATGGATACTTATGTATGAAACTGTGCAATGATATCCTCACTGGGATTTCCAGAAACAATATTTTGTGGGTGGGAGAATGTGTTTTTCTCAGCAAAAATACATATCTATTATTATATTCAGATATTTTCTTTCCACAAAGAAGAATCTGCAGAACTATGCATTGCTCCCTACCATATAAGTTCAATTTGTGTGGAGTGCTGATGGATTTTTTGGTGGTACAAACTGGAAAATCAATGAAGAGGAAGAATAGTGGGATGTCTGGTATCCTTGACAAAACAGTCCAAGTGACAACATTTTGCTAGAGGACCAATTTGTTCGTTCTGGTTAATTTCAAGGAACAAACGCTAACTGAACAAGCTAGTTTTTGACAAAGTTCTTAGTGCCTTGGTATATGTCTCTTACCTTACATTATGCCACTAATCCATCATCAGCATGCACAGTTGTGCTGAATTATAATTACCTTCTGCATTGTTGTGAATTACTTAGGGAGCCATTTTTGACTGAAAAGTAAGATAAAAAATATAACAAATCAAATGAACACACTGTACATACCTTAGCCCTTTGATGCATTCCATATGGGATCTTTTGGCCCAGAGTCACTAAGGTATTATTAATCAGGCTGGTAACAAAAAATGTAACAGGAGAATCTTGAAACAGGAAAATCTATATGATTTTGCAAAGCCCTTGAATGAGTGAGAAAAGAGGCTTTCTAGAGCACTTTCCCTTCTTAGAAAATCAGCACCAGCACCATCAGCATTCTAAAACCTATGTTAGGTTCACCTTAGAGACAACTTAGAGTCAGAAGGAATGGCAGGCATACAATAACAATAAACAATAAATTCATTGTAATATTGTGCAGCAATTTCTATTTCTATTTCAATTCTCATATTTTCCAGCGAGAATAGAGATCTACCACATACTGTATACTCGTGTATAAGTTGACCTATTATTAGGGCTGTGCAAAAAATTGTAAAAGGGTCGAAAGTTGGAAGAGATGTGTTAAATCCATACTTATGACATGCATTACAAAGATTACAGTACCACCACCCCATACAAATGAATGGAAAGCATCCAATACATAGTTTTCCTAAGAAAGTATGTAACTGTCATGAGTCCCAGTGAGCCAGTTTAGTCTTTCAGAGCAAGCAACCCTACTGGGCACAGTGCAGGCAAACTTGTTAGGCTCTCCCCAGCCTATCAGGGCTGAGGGCTGAGGAAAAGGAAGGAGGCACTCCTGGTGTGATGATGATGATGATGATGATGATGATGATTTTTATTATTATAGTAATTAATTTTATTTGTAAAACTTTAAAAAATTCTTTAAAATCAGTGGATGAGTGGATCTTTCTGAAAGATGTCAGGAATGATACCCTGCTCTTCTTCTCTCACAGCAGAGAAATTCCAGGGGATACCTCTTTTGGGTTTTTTAAAAATTGGGCAAAACTTTAAAATTTCCCTAAAAATCAGTGGATGTGTTAATCTCTCTGAAACATGGGAAGAAGGGTGCCCTGGTTATGTTGTGCTACTGTAGAGAAATTTGGGGGGAAGCTCGTGTAGTTTAAAAACTCTTATTTATAAAAACCTCAAAAGTATCCTAAAATTAATGGTTGAGCGAAACATTCTGAAACTTGGGGTGCTTAGAGTGGTAAATATGTGTTAAATTAATTACTATAATAATAAAAATCATCATCATCACACCAGGAGTGCCTCCTTCCTTTTCCTCAGCCCATCAGTCCCGGGCAAGGGAAGCAGTTTAACCCAGTGTGGATGGATTTCTTCCCTTTGCTTTTCCTCTGTGGAATAAAGACCAACCAATGAAACAGGAAATAACACTTTGAAACCATTAACGAAGGATTTTGAAGTCTCGGAAGTTTTTGAAAAGTTTTGAACTTTTTTTCTGTGAGAATCAGAATTGACTTTAGATCTGAACTACCAGCGCCCCTACATCCAAAATTAGTTTTGAACTATTTTTTAAAAATTAAACAAGCCTAGTAGCTATATGTGCAAATGGAGCTAGTAGTCCCATGCCGAATAGCACATTTTGCACATTGGGACACTCTGTACAATGGGGTTCCGCCTTGTGCAATGGGACATTATTCATAGTACCTAATTTGCATCGGTGCAGTTCACTAGCATGGCTTGTCATCGAAGTAGCTCTATTATCATAGTTATGTGAAGCAGGATTGTGACCATTGTACTTAATTCTCCCATAAATCACTGGGATTTCTGCGTGCTTAATTGTGTCTAAATGTTCCCAATGGTCACGAAAGATTGGCTGTCAAGAAAGGGAGGGACACCTTGACAGAATTGAACTGCAATTTAAAGTTAATTCTCATTAGCAAAGCTTCTGGTTCTGGGCAATTGATTCTCAGCTCCAGATGTTTCCATTTTAAGTAAATGATGTAGTGAAATGCTTAATTGATAAGTGACCCGAACACTTTTTAAAAACCTTGTTTTGTCCTATGACAGTAAAAAAAAATCAGGACAGCCAAGTGGAAGGGATTTTCCCTTATTTCCACAATAGCTTTATTTTTGATGAAATTATATTTAAACTCCTAGATACTGCGGAAATGGACAAATTGACATTTCTAATGAGAAGAGGCCCTATAAAACATTTTGAGGAGACGTGGACACGCATGTAAAAACAAAGAAAAAGGAAGAAGTAAAAGGTTTTTGGATATAGGATATCAACTCAATTAAATGGTCAGGCTCAAATTATGATTTTTGGTGCTCGATACCGGTGGGTGAAGTCAACCTGCGTGTTGTCCTATTTTAATTGTTTGTTATTTGTCTTGCAATACCTAATGTTATCCCTTCCCCCCACCCAACCCTACCACTGTCTTGATGTGGCTTGATGTGTTATGTTGTTGTATTTTAATCAATAAAAACTATTTTTTAAAAAAATAGCTTTATTTTTATTACCCTTTTAGAAATGCAATGATTGCCTTTAAACAAAATAGGTTTTTTTTAAAGAAGAAGGAGGCTTTAACCCTGAGTAGATATTGGGTTTTTTTTTTTAAAAAAAAGATAATACAATGGTATAACAAAGAATAATGTTCTAGTCATGTGCTGAAGCATATACAACTCCCATTTGTAAACCCTCAGGGCTCACTTCAAGAGGCCATGAAAAAGAGAACTTAAAAAAAGTTCTTTGTGGAGATGCTTTAATGTTGATGGATATTAAAAAAAGATAAAAATGAAAATTAAATTATGGTAAATGCAACAAGCAGTGCCTTGCTGAACCCTTCTCTGAGGTTTCAAGCAAATTTATGTTAAGTTCACAGTATTGAAAACTACAATCCCAAACATCAGATGTGAGCAATTTCAGCAATTCCAGATGTAGGGCACCTGCCTCAGAGTAAAACACCTTCCCATTTACCTGAAATCTGATAGGAAATTACATCCAAAATGGATAAGGATATACTAAGGAGGTTGTTTAGTTTACTCTAATTTCAGGTTGGTGAGATTCATTGCTGTAGTTATGAGGCTGAAGGCTTCAAAGACTGTATTTAGCCCTTGACCACATGTTGCCTACCCCTTGTTGCACATATCTGCAAGTACAATTGAGCGAAGTAGTGTTGGGAATCAAGAGCTGTTAGGCTCAAAATAACCCTCTCTGGGGTGATTCCACCAGAAATATAGCAGAGTGCAGAATGCAAGATTCATATGTAACGGAAACTTATACGCAGTGAGGCAAGATTGAGTTCCATATAAGAGGATTGAACAGGATTGCAGATCCATGTCATGTAACAGGAGAATCTTGAAACAGGAAAACTTGTATGATTTTGCAACAAGTAGGACAACAACTAGGCTGGTTTCCAGATGATTAGACATATCCTTACTTATTTACTTAGGTGATCCTTCATAGCCTGAGGATGATGGTCTTCCAAATCTGGTGTCTTGGCGGTGGGTTCGTACATGGCTGTGGAGCCTATTCTTGATCTGCGTGTTCTCCTGCAGTGAGAACATCGGATTTCAGGTGGAAGGTGGTCCTGGTCAGGGTTGGCTTGACCCGTCTTCCTCTTGACACATTTCTCCCTTTTGCCTTCCATTTGTGCCTCTTCGAATTCTGCAGCACTTCTGGCCACAGCTGACCTCCAGTTAGAGCACTCAAGGGCCAGGGCTTCCCAGTTCTCAGTGTCTATGCCACAATTTTTAAGGTTGGCTTTAAGTCCATCTTTAAATCTCTTTTCCTGTCCACCAACGTTTCTCATTCTTGAGTTGGGAGTATAGTAACTGCTTTGGGCATTCTGATCAGGCATTCTGACAACATGGCCAGTCCAGCGGAGTTGATGGCGTAGGAGCATTGCTTCAGTGATGCTGGTCTTTGTTTCTTCCAGCACACTGAAATTGGTCTGCCTGGCTTCCCAAGAGATTTGAAGGATTTTTTTGGAGACAATGCTGATGGAATCTTTCTAGGAGTTGAGTGTGATCTCTATAGACAGTCCACGTTTTGCAGTTATATAACAGGATTTGGGAGGACAATAGCTTAATAAACAAACACCTTGGTCTCCCTATGGATGTCCTGGTCCTCAAACACTCTCTGCTTCAGTCGTGAAAATGCTGCACTTGCAGAGCTCAGACGGTATTGTATTTCGGTGTTAATGTTGACTTTTGTGGAAAGGTGGCTGCCAAAATAGCGGAAATGGTCAATATTTTCTAATATTAAACCATTAAGCTGTATTTCTGGCATTGCAGAGGGATTGGCTAGTCATATGCTCATCAGGATGGGCACGAGAACTTGGACTCACCCTGAGTTGACCTCTGTTTCATCTACACCAGTGGTTCCCAAGGGGGTGATTACCACCCCCTGTGGGTGATGGGGCGATCCAAGGGGGCACTGGGAGGCTCCGGAGAATTTGGGGGGCACTGAACCCCTGTAAGGGGGCGGTGGCATGAGCCAGGCTTGCCACTTGCAGGGTTGCGTGCTTGCGAGGACATCCCCATTGGAAGAAAGAGGCCAATACACACGACTGTGCCGTGGGCAAGGTTGATGAGAGGAAGGAGACACATGCTGCGGTTTCCACGACAATGCCTGCTTGGGGATTCCAACTCACAGGGACACAGTCACAAGCATGTGATCCCCGGGCAGGTGTTGCCGTTTGATCCAGATCTGTCATTTATGGGGATCTTATTGGTCTGTGGAAGTCAGAGCTGAATTGGCTAAAGGTACTGCAAATCCCATCATCCGTTGCTCATACTCCCCCAAATATATTGCTTTTGTGATTATTTCTGGAATTTAATGTTTGTAATTTACACCTTTACTATATTTTACAAAAAAAGGTGGAAACATTAATACATATATCTTTGTGTTTAATTGCTATTAAAAATTAATAATTTCTAGGGGGCGCTGAGTAAATGTTTTTTCTAGAAAGGGGGAAGTAGGCCAAAATGTTTGGGAACCACTGATCTACACCTACAGCTCCCCATTTATTCTGCTGGAAATTCAGGTCTCGTGTAGAAAGAACAGCATGATTTCACTGTCGCAATAAAATATAAGGACACCATTTTTATAACAAAGGGACATTTTCATTGAATCAGCATTTGGGAAGAGCATTTTACAAATTACAAAACCTCAATTTTGTTTGGGTTTCTGTTTGGATTTATTTTTGAGCTAAAGTTTTAAAGGAAAGGAAAGAAACATGGTAGCCACAAAGGTGCATTGGGAGGAAAGTCCCGTCTTTTCCCTGCATCAGCTGTTAAGAAGTAAAGCCAAAGCGTCTCTTATCACTTTAGAGGCATTCCTGACTTCTTCTGAAGCTGTTTGCCAAGTTGCTTTTTACTGGAAATATTGAGCAAGCCATTTTTTGCCCATCTGATAGAAAACAGAGATTATGAGGTGCTAATAAGGTCATTATGTGTGACATTTCACTTTCTGAAAGTGGTTGATGTCTTGCTTAGTCAAATGGCAGCATGGATGAGAGTCTCAATAGCATATTCCTTCCACATTCAAAAAGCAAAGTAATGAAGAAGATGACACAGATCATGATCCAAATTGTGAACACCTTGTAATAAACGCTGAGATCATCTGTAAGGACGACGCGCAGACAGCAATTCAATCCCACAAGATTTATTCCAGGTCTCATACCTTTGAAGCCAGAACTGGCTTCACCAGGAACAAACATAACTTATATACTAACCACACCCCCAACATCTGTCCATCACCACAATAGCCCAACCCCTCATGGCTTGCAATACACAAGAAAGATTACATCATCTCCCCTCTGACCCAGCAGTCCCCAATGTCCAGTGGATATTGCATCATACCCTTCTTGTGTTAACAATATACGAGTCAGGTCAATGCCACTCATGTTAGTGTGGTGTGGGCCAAGGCTCCTTTCCAGCTCTGTGCCTGCCCCAAGGTCAACACCTGTTCAGGATTATTTCTGTTGGAAGGGTCTAAGATAAGAGCACTCCTTGCTCTAATCGACAGATCCTTACAAAATACTCTCCTCCCTCCCCCCTGTGAGAAAAAGGACTCAAGAATACCATTCAACTTTAACATCCAAATCCTATTCTAACACTAAACAAAAGTTGTGACTAACTCTATAATAGGCAGCCATCTCAGCCACTCTCAAACAATAAAACATTCCTTTCTCACAAATGTCCAGTTTGTTCAAGGCCAAATCCTATCTTCAGCTACCACCTAAATCTAAACAACTTCCTCCCTCCACTGCCATAGCAGGAGGTACTAACCCGCAAACTATAATTCCCATGTAACTACTGACCACTACAAATCCTAACAATACATTGTGCAAAGACAAATCAACTGCGCATCCTCATGGTACAAACCAAAACCACACAATCAAAATTCCAAACCCCATAACTCCCAAAACCTTCCACTGCAAAAGCAGGAGGTACCAGGTACAAAACTACACAACCATGTCTATCCTACTAGACTATACATTAATCCCGACTCAACAACAAACTGCCCCTGGAACGCAGGTATGAGCATCTGCGTCTAGGTATCCTGCACACATCCACTCCTGAACCCATGCGATTCTCAACCAACTCTCTCCTGGCAAACTCAACAGGAGATAACATCATTCCCTACTAAACTAGCCCTGAAGCTAATCCTCTAACCAAGTCACTCCACGTGGGAACATAAAGCGACCTGCATCCACACAACTCTACTGGCTTACAACCAACTTTAACTATCTCCCCGCAAAAGCAGGAGACCCCAACAAACTACAACGCCTACAAACTGCACAGGACCAATTCAACTATGTCAAGCAAACCATACAAAAGAAACCCACTATCCTTGCCACCTTGGCAAAAGGCACTTGGGAAAACTACAATCCCCTCTACTGCAATGGCAGGAGGTACCACCCAAACTACAATCCTCTATACAATCAAATACAAAACGAATTAACACCAAAATTTCCTCCAGACAATACTCAGCAGGCAGTAACAAAGGCTACCAATTACCTGCAACCTAACCCCTCTGAAGTCAAGAGACAAACTTTCCCTCTACCAATCTACCCCTCTTGGCACTCAGCCACAAGGCATAAGAAAACTATAAATCACTAACAACCCCAAAGTCCCATGACGCAGGAACAAAACACCTATATCAAACTACACACACCATCAAAGCTAAATCTAATATGATCTAACTCTAATCTGGGGAACAACAACTACAACAAAACCTGACCTCCTGGCAAACTCAACAGGAGACCACACCTCAACTTAACCAATTCTAACGCCAAAATAACCTTCCTGCCGCAATTAGCAACTACCAACTTTAAAGCTACATTGCTCCGCAGGCACCAACAAAGACTGTACCTATTCTTTCAAGTACAGAGGAGGACAAACTACAAACAATCCAGCCCTCCTTCCTCCTCAACAAGAAGCACTCACTAAACTATAATTCATCACGCAGCAAATAGCATCCACATGCACCCTAAAGCTATCACACCATCTTATAACCCCTTGATCCATGAACAAACTAATACATCTCCTCACATGGCAAGAGGAACCTGGAAAACTATAACTCCCTACTCATAATTAACATCTGCCTAATCTAACTAAGTCATCACTCACGTGGGAAGAGAAACATCCACTCTGAGCGACATATACACAAATCTAACTCTTATTCCACCTAACACTAAAGAAAGGAAAGTACCCCTCAATTAGCACATGAAACAAAACTCTTCTCTCAATCCTCTGCCAAAGGACAAAAGCCTGAGCAAAACACCTCTTTGAAAGAGAAACCCATTAACACTCCTCTAAACATAATAAAACATACACTTACAAAGATTCATTATTAAACAGTGAAACGCTAATGTGCCTTTCTAAGCATCCTTGCAACACATGTATCTAGCCTAAACCCCAGTTCGTGAATGCATTATGGGAACATCTTACATACATGAAAATAACCATATTAAACCCACAAACTGCATAACACACATGAATACTGCTTCATTAACCATCAACTTATACATTTCTAAAATCCCTCAATGTGCAAACTTTAAAGGTCTCATATAAACATTAATTAAGCACATAACTTTAAACATTTCAATGTCATACAATCCAGTCATGATTCCAGCACTTACAATTCTGACCCCACTACATATGTGGTTTCTCCTAAGTTACATCTGACTCCCAGAACACTTTCTCTCCCCAAGAATACACCATCAGGCAGGGCATATACATTTCTTTCACCATGCCAACCCCCAAGTTCAAACTCAACTCGGCTATTTCCAAAACGCCGGAATGTAGTTCAATTGCTGGAAGTCCCAAGTTCAGTATGTTGCCAAGTCCGCTCCTCAACTCAGCAAGGGTACGCTCCCACAGTTCAGCCATCTTCTTTGCCCAAAGTTCAGTCATCATTAGCACTCTGGTTGAACCTTTTCCAAAGGTTCTCATCAACCACCCCATCCCGAGTGACATAATTTGTTTGGTCCTAAAAGGACCCTTCTGGAACAGCTCTGCCATTTCTGGAACAACTTCTCCTCCCGAACTCAGGACCTTCCTGCACTGGAAATCTTGGTTCAGGACAGGATCAACCAACACCCTCTCAGTAGGCGAAACCTCCCAACTGCACTCCGAAATGAAGGCATCTCTTCCTACTGTTTCCATCAGCACGGCCGGCTCCTTCTCTTCAGGGAGCTCACAAACTTGATGGGAATTCCCACTCACATCTTCCCGGCACAGGCACACCAAAGCAACAGACCAGGCAAGTGTGATTGAAACGCTTCGAAGGAAGGGATCCTCTAGCCACTTTTCAGACTTCTCCGGCTGAGAAGCCTTCCCCACACTTTCCAAGCCGAGAGACATTCCAGTCTTATCTCCCTGCAGCTTCGTCTCCACAGCAACCTTGGCAGGCTTATCGGTTTTCCCTTCTGGCAAAGGCTGGGCCTCTTCCTGAAGCACTGCTGGCTCTTTTGAAATATACTCTTCGCAAAGGGGCCTCTTTTCCTCCCCTTCGGAGAACACACAAACCACCTGGCCTCCTTCCGCAGCAGTCTTATCTTCCAAGCCCAGAAAGAGTAACATTACAGACCAGGCAATTGAAATCCCAACACATTGAATATAGGCATCTGCCGGGGCCGACAGCAAACTAGGGGACAAACTCTCCAACCCCATTTTTTCAGGACACTGTTCAACTGCTTCAGCCATCCACTCGGCGGTTGCCGGTAAAACAACCTCTGCAGTTAAAACAGGCCCACTTCTTACCCCTTTACGGCAGGCTGGGACATCCAAAGACAGGTATTCCCCTGCCGCTTCTCTCCTAGGAAGCTCGTTCTCCAAGTCAACCGACTGAGCCTCTTTCTCCAGAGCAACAGTGTCTTCCTCTAAAGCGTCCTCAAAACGCCCCTCATCTTTGGCTGGGCGACATGAAATCATTCTTTCATACTGGCGAACTTTCTCCTCCAAAGCTCCCATTCTCTTTAGAAGTATACTCACTTCATGCCGTCCATCATAAAAGGCTTTCTTTAATTCTTGCCACTCCTGGACCAACTCGTCCCATACGGAAGACTGGGCTCTCCCCTGCCCAGTCTCTTCAGCCTTCATACTGCACCTCATCACCTCTACTTCTGATGGTGATTCAGGTTTCGTGACCTCGCTGCCACACTCCGCCAGGTCCACCTGAGCTGGGGCACTCTTCCCCGCAGCTTCTCTGGTCCTGCTCCACTCCGCTGGGTCCACCTGAGCTGGGGCACTCTTCCCCGCAGCTTCTCTCCTGCTCCACTCCACTGGGTCCACCTGAGCTGGGGCACTCTTCCCCGCAGCTTCTCTGGTCCCGCGCACAACTGGATCCACCTGAGCTGGCCCATCTCTCAGCACAGCTTCTCTGGTTCCTCCGGCCATCCGGACATCCATCTGAATGGGGCCTCGCTGCCCCCTTCCTCTGGATTCATAGCCCACCTGAACAGACTTCTGGCAGTCTGCTTCTCTGGGCGCATCTTGGGCATTTCCACATCACTCTCCTTCCAGGAAGGCATTGGGCCTTTCCATCGTCTCTCTCCTTCTCATACGGTCCGCAGAATTTGTAGGCAGTCATCTCAGAAGCCTCCACCTCTCCTCCTAAGGAAGGTATGCTCCATCCACCCGTCTTCCAAATCCAAACGGGGAGTACTCCTACTTTCCCGGCACCGTCTTCATCCGCATCCTCCCAAAACTCCTCGGGACTCACCCATTCCACTTCTGTAAAGGGTTTCAACCTTGCGGATGGCATCCCAAAACAAGACAAGCCCTCAGCAGATTTCTCCACGATAGGCTTTATGGCAGTTCTGGCTTTTCTGTAATGAACGCTGAGATCATCTGTAAGGACGACGCGCAGACAGCAATTCAATCCCACAAGATTTATTCCAGGTCTCATACCTTTGAAGCCAGAACTGGCTTCACCAGGACCAAACCTCACTTATCTACTAACCCACCCCCAACATCTGTCCATCACCACAATAGCCCAACCCCTCATGGCTTGCAATACACAAGAAAGATTACATCATCTCCCCTCTGACCCAGCAGTCCCCAATGTCCAGTGGATATTGCATCATACCCTTCTTGTGTTAACAATATACGAGTCAGGTCAATGCCACTCATGTTAGTGTGGTGTGGGCCAAGGCTCCTTTCCAGCTCTGTGCCTGCCCCAAGGTCAACACCTGTTCAGGATTATTTCTGTTGGAAGGGTCTAAGATAAGAGCACTCCTTGCTCTAATCGACAGATCCTTACACACCTTGGGCAGCAATTCATGAATTCCTTTGTACTTAGGGAAATAGCAAATGCTCAGCCTTATAATGAAAGAGAGATAACATAGTCCATGACTGTGGCTGCATCTATACCAGGCATGGGCAAACTTTGGACTTCAGCTCCCGCAATTCCTAACAGCCTCAGGCCTTTTGCTTTTCCCCCTCAGCCTCTTATGCTGGTCTATACTCATTGTGTAGGTCGGTGTAGGAACAGCTAGTCCCACAGGCAACTACAGAAGGCACAGAATGCACTGACATACTTCAGTGTTGTGGGATCGTGGGATTTGTAATTTGGTGAGGCACCAGCACTCTTTGGCAGAGAGTAAAGAAATTATAATGCTACTGCCCTAATAATTCTATAGCAGTGCACCATAGCAGTTAAAGTGGTGCTAAACTGCATTAATTCTACATAGTAATAATAATAATAATACACTTTATTTATATTCCGCTCTTCTCACCCTGAAGGGGACTCAGAGCGGATTACAGGTACACATACTTAGCAGACAATCCCTGCCGTTCCCACATACACACATATAGACGAACAGAGGCAAATTATGGCCACCAGGGGGAGCTGACACACTCCTCATCTCTCAGCATTTCCAGCGTCCCTTGTTGTTCCTTCCGCATTCCTCAGTGTTCCTAGAGTTCTTTAATGACCTCATAATTCAGTCAAAATTTGCCTCCCCACTTAATGTGGTACCTTTATCTCCTACTTGACAGATGCAACTGTCTTTCGGGCTGCAAAGGTCGACAGCAGGCTTAAAGGTCGAGCACTCACCTCGACCCGGGCAGGCCTCGAACTCATGACCATGCAGCCGACACTAAGCCAGCCGACACAGCCCGGTGCATCCAAAGATAATTCTACATATTTCACTGAATTATGAGTCCCAGGATGGATCCAGGTCACTCACATTGATGGACCCAGGTCAGTCACATTCACTCTATGCCTTGAAGCAGTGACTGGATGGCTGCGTGCTAGCAGGCTGAGGGTGAATCCGGCAAAGATCCTGTGGCCTGGCCGCCCTGTGGGAGTGGAGCGACCGTTGCCTACCCTTGATGGTGAGCCTCTTGTTCCATCTGCCACCATGAAAAGCCTAGGTGTCATTATGGACCCCTTTCTGCCGATGGAGGCCCAGATCTCCACCGTCAGCAAACAGGCATTTTTCCATCTTCACCAGACTAGGCCTCAGCCACAGTGATCCATGCCACGGTCACCTCAAGACTGGATTACTGTAACGCTCTATTCGTTGGCCTTCCTTTGTCAGTGACCCGGAAACTCCATATAGTTCAAAATGCAGCTGTCAGGCCCCTTACAAGAAGTCCTGTGGGATATAACATCTATCCCATGTCAGCTGCATTGGTTAAAGATCAAATTCCAGATCTCCTACAAGGTGCTAGTATTGACCTTTAAGGCCTTGTATGGCCAGGGGCCTACGTACCTTAGGGACCGCCTTTCCCCTATCAACCCCAGTGGCCACCTCGATCTTCTCAAGAGAATCTCCTCCATATACCAGGCCCTAAAGAAATCCGCCTGGAGATCACTAGATTTATTATTTATTTATTTATTTGTTGGGACTTCTCGACCGCCGACTCCCAGGGGCTCGCGGCGGCTCACAGAGCCAGTGGCATAGTGCCATGGGTTAAAACAACAACATAAAACAGTTAAAAACACAAATTAAAACAGGCAATACAGTTAAAATAAGCAGCAGCAAATCTAAACAGGTAGATGGAGGGCTTTCTCAGCCTCTGCCCCAAAACTGTGGAACTCGCTGCCACCCAACATCCGAGCCATGCGCGAACTGAGATGTTTCACTGTTGCACTGAAGACTTGGCTCTTTGGCAGAGCATTTGATTAGTTGTTTTGATTGTAATTATTTTAAAGTGTTTAATTGGTTTTATGTTGCAAGTTGCCCAGAGCACCGCTGGTGGAGGGCGACTAAGCAAGTAATAAAAATTGAATTGATTGATATTGACATTGGTTCAATATGTTATGGCTCTAGCATAATCCAGGAGCACCCTATATTTAGGGATATAATATTCTGTTGGCCTTCTATGAAAGGTGAAGTGATAGCACAGTGGGTTAAACCACCAGCTGTTGTAAAGTCATGGGTCATGGTGAGCTCCTGTCACCAGTCCTAGCACCTGCTTACTTTGCAGTTCAAAAACAGTAGTGTTAGTAGATAAATGGGTACCACTTTGGCGGGGTGGTAAAAAGCGCCCATGAAGACATGCTAGCAATTCAACCAGGAAGGCGTCCACAGACAGACAGTTTGTCCATGCCCATTATGTCCCAGACTTTGCTCTCCCAATCCTCAAAACTGGGTGTTTCCTCACTCTTCCATTTCCTGGCAAATACAATTCTCGCAGCTGTGGTCAGATATACAAACAGCTTTTCTGAGTTCTCGTCTGGAATGTCTTCTTTACTTAATAACAGCAAAACACACAAAAAGACTGAGTAATATCAAAAATAGCATATATTAGTGCATAAACAGATAAGTTGTGAATGCTGGAAGGGAGCAAGGACAATAATTACTCCCTGGCGCTTGCATACATCAATCTAGGCATGAATACCATATACAAGAAAAGCGCCGTGTGGTTCTCAGGGGAAGTTCCAGGAAAGGGCGTGACAGAGCTCAAGAGGGGCAGCGAGGTAAACAGTTAGGATAAGGATCAAAATACACAGGTTAAAGGGAAAGATAAACAGGAGTTCAGAGCCTGGAGTGATCCCAAGCCGCGAAACTTCAGCGGTGGAGGCAAGCGCCTCAATGTGTAATCCGA
>JARBWK010000015.1:16690689-16970417 GCA_030556195.1 Anolis apletophallus
TTTTTGTGTGAGCGTTGGTAGGCCGCTCAATAATCACACTCACTCGGGTATTGAGGAAATGCTTTATGAGTCCTTAATCCAAGGCAGTAAAACCGTACTGAAGCCTTCCCTCCAAAATCCCTGCTCAAAACTCCCCGAGCCCCTCCCCCTCTGGCGACGAGCCAATCCTTGAACAGATAACCCGGAACCCCACCCCTCTTGTCCTTTTCGGCGGGGAACTCCAACAGCTCAGAAACAACAGGGAACAACATGGAGCTACAGAAACAACATGGAACAAGGAGAACCAAAATGGCGGCCGCGCCTCCGATCGCTCGATCCTCTTCCAAGATGGCAGCCGCGTCTTTGTCCATTGCGCTATCCCGCATTGGACTAGGCGCCGCTGACATCAGCAACCACATTATCCTTACCCTTTATATGCTTCAACACAAAATTAAACCTAGCCAGATACTGGGCCCATCGTAACAATTTAGGAGACAACTTCTGGGGCTCCCTAAGAAATTGCTCAGAGAATAACTAATATCAAACTCATCCTTTTCCCACACTTGCTAATTCCTTTGCTGCTACACTATTTTATTAGAGAAATAAGCACAGGGTTTCAACACCCCTTCCTCGTACTTCTGTAACAAAGCTCCTCCATATGCCCAAGCGGAAGCATCACTCTGTACCACAAAGGGTTTTGCTGGATCTGGATGCACAAGCAAAGGACCTTTAGTGAAAGCTACCTTTAAAGAATCAAAAGCCTTTTGACACTCTACAGTCCAACCCAACCTGGCACCAGGCGCCCTCACCTTCCTAGCCTCACCCTTACCTTTTGTCTTGAGCAACTCTGTAAGAGGCAAAACAATATTAGCAAATCCGGAAATAAAAAGACCGATAAAAGTTAGCCATCCCCAAAAAAGCCTGTAACTGTCTCCTTGTTTTAGGAGCTTCCCAAGCCAACACATCTGCCACTTTACCCGGATCCATGGACACACCCTCTCTACTAATTCTATATCCCAGGAAGTCAATTTCGCTCTTGCTAAATTCACATTTACTTAACTTAACAAACAATCTGGCCTGTCTCAATCTCTCCAATACTTCCCGAACTAACTGCACGTGCGCCTCTTTGGTTTGTGAAACCACAACAATGTCGTCTAAATAAACATACACCCCACAAGGGGGTGTAGCACCTCATTAATCAACTGCATAAATATACCGGGGGCCCCGGCCAAACCAAAAGACATGACGACCCATTCGTACAGCCCCAAGGGACACGAAAAAGCAGTCTTCCACCTGTCCGATTCTCGCACCCGCACCATATGGAAGGCATTTATAATATCCAGCTTTGTGAAATACCTGCCTTTCCCCAATTGCCCTAATAGATCCTTGATTAAAGGCAATGGATAACAATTAATGGTACTTATCGCATTAAGACCCCTATAGTCGATACACAATCTTAATTTCCCATCTTTCTTTTCCCTAAAGAGAACAGGGGCTGCAATAGGGGATTCCGATCTTTGGATGTACCCTTTCTTTAAATAATCATCTATCTGCTCCCTTAACGTAACCTTCTCCTTCTCAGACATAGGATAAATCTTTGGCTTAGGAAGTACTGCCCCTTCTTTCAGTTCTACCTTGCACTGTACATTCCTGACTGGGGGCAGATTGTCGGCTAATACAGGGTTGAACACATCTGCTAAGTCAATATATTCCTCAGGAATCTGTGGCTCACCTCCTTTCTTCTCTTCATTCACATACACACCACCATTCGCCACAGGCCGGCACTCTAACGTACCTGCTTTCCAATCTATGATTGGATCAGCCTGTCTCAGCCAAGGCAATCCCAATATAATTTCATGTTCCATAACAGGAGCCACTACACAATCCAGCTCCCCCTCCCAAGTATCAACCTTTCCCTTTAACCCTTTCGTTCCCAATGGAAAGGGCCCTCCTCCCACAAAAGTTCCATCCAACTGGGCAAAATGTACAGGAGCTGGTAATTCCTGAATTTCACATTTCAAATCCTTAACTAATCCAGGACACATAATGTTTTCAGAACACCTGCAATCCACCAATGCTTTATGCGTTTGATATTTTCCTTTCTTTTCCAATTCGATTTTACAAACAATACTTGGGGCCCCTTTTCTCACCCCCTCCGCACTCTCCATCTTTTCACCCAGGGCACCTCGGGCAACTTTCACATTTTTGGTATCCGGTAACTTTCTTAGATGACATTGGAAGGAATAATGTCCCGGCTTAGAGCAAATGTAACACAAGCCTTTCCCCACAGTTGGCTTTCCGCTAACACTACTCCGCTGGCTCTCGCTTCCGGTTACACGTCTTGTCCCTGGCCGAAATCGCCTCGTAGGTCCTACTGCCGACTTCCGCCGTTGCACTTGGGCCAGAATACCTTCTACGTTACCAGCCAATTGGATCCATCCATCGACATCACCCGGGTCTCCACGATGAAGGCACCACTCCAACAACTCTCGTCGTAATCCGTCTTTAAATAGTTCAAGGAGGGTTGCTTGAGACCACTCCGCTACCTTGCCCGCAAGGCTCATAAACTCCTCCGCATACTCCGTTACAGATTTATTGCCTTGCGTTAACCCCCTCAGAGCTTCTTTGGCCTTTACTCTCTCCAGTGGGTCACGAAATCTGTTCTTCACAGCCCGAAGGAACCCTCTCAATGTCCCCAAACATGGATCCTGTCGATCATGGCACTGCACGTACCAGTCCGCAGCTCTTCCTTTAAGCACAGCTCCCACAGCACGCACTCTGCTGCCTTCACTTGGGTACAAGTGTCCATAATCTTGCATGTGATCGCCAACTGCCGCCACAAAAAAGGCCACTTTACATGCCTCACCATCAAACTCCACACGGAGCGGCTCCTTTCTTGGACGAACATCACCCCCCAATTGGGGTCTCCATTCTCCTGCTCCATCTCTTCCGGGCATCTGGGCACCAGGCTGGGATCTCCATCCTCCAGATCCATCCCTCTTGGGCACCTGAATACCTCTTCCCAGTCCTACAGCTTTAGGCTGGACTGAAACCCCTTCATTCACCACTCTCAGCCTGGCACCACCATATGCTGCTCCTCGCGGAACTCCTGACTGGGCATCAACCCCCCACACTCCCGAAGGAGATCTAGGATGGGTTTCAACCCTCTCACTGTCCATCCAAGAATAACGCGTAAAATCGCCTCCCTCAGGCGGCCCCCACATAGAATCTTGGTTCTTAAATATCTGCTGGGACATTCGCTGCAATGTCTTCTCCAAAGCCGCAACTTTGCATCCCAACACCTCCACTTCCGTGGGAGAACTCGGCTCAGTAGTTTCACTCCCCCGAGTCGCTCTCTCTGACTTACTGTGCACCGCCGCAGCTGCACCCTGAGTCGCACTGGATCCACATGACAAGCTTCTCTGGATCCCTCACGAAGAATATGTCCTCTGGAGCAGCCGCACGCCATGCTGACGCCGTTTCTCCGACCCGATCAGGGAGGCCAACCTCATCCATATTATTCCACCCCCATTCCAAAGTACATCTTTCATGGACTGCTCCAGTAACATAATCCCAGCTTTCCACATATTCCTCCGCCTCTTGCATAAACCTCTCCATTCCTGGGAAAGTTTCAGGGGCTTCAGCTTCTGTCAGGAACTTCAATGCTTTCCAGTAAAGACGCTACAGAACTGCTGCTTCTTCCAGTGGTAGTTTATTGAAGACACAAAACCTATAAAGCTGAAGCACCCGCTTCCCATCACCACAATCCTTATATACTAATCCCTCCCCCATGCAATGCCTGGAGAGGGTTGCACCCTGACTCAGCAATCCCAGTGAGTCTTTGCATTACCCAGAGTTCCCTGGGTATTACATCATACCCCAGAGTCTTATCTAGACCAAAGGTCATAGTCCCAGTATATTCAACTGCAAAGAAATAGAGCAAAGTTCATGGTTGAGTCATCTCTCTCTGACTCAGCAACTCAGGTGAAAGTAGTAAGCTCATGGCAGGCTGGGATCTGTCTCTGGCCCCAGGCATAGAGATTCTAGCCCTGACAGCCCCCTTCTCCTACTCTGTTTCCACTCTTTCTTCTTCCCTCTCTACCTCTCCAGTCTGGGGGAAGCCGAGAAGCACGGATCTCCCTGCTTCTCCCTCTGACAGCGGTTTGGTTCTCACGCTCGCTCCGAGTTCATCTGAGGACAATGACCCCCTCCTTTTTATTCCCATTCAAAAGTCCCATTCACAGCAGCAAAATGAGTCCAAAAGCGGCAGCGAGTCAGAGATTTGGACTAAAAAGGATCCTGAAGGGGGGAGCGGGTCACCAGCAACCTGCCACATTGGGAGACTTAGTACTCAAGTACCTGGATTCATTTTTCCTCTATTTCCAACAATTTTTCCTAAAACAAACTCAAGATCTTGTCCCTGGCTGGCAACAGTCAAAGAGCCCTGATACATCTATGGACTTTGGGGGGACGGGAAGGTGCCTCTGCCTCGGTGGATGGCACCAGGGAAGCGCACTGGGATCCATGCGAGCAGGGAGGTTTCGAACCCGCAACCCGGGTCCCCGTGGCTGGGATGAGAAGTTCACTAAGGACACTGATCATGGACTCATTACTGCTGTTTCTCTGTCCTGGGTTTTGCCCCATACAAGCAGGCCCGCCTAGGATGCTGCACACAGACCTTTCCCCTGTTCACAGACTCTGTAATTTCCTAAGGGCAAGGACTTTGCCCCAGTTGGATTGCACTCAATCTTTCCCCTTTTGCCTCATGGACTCTCTATGACTCTGCCACCCTATTGCACCCCAGGAACAACTGTGCCCCAAGGCTCTATAGCCTCCAAGGACAGTGATTACATCTAGAGGAACTATAACTCCCAGAAGGCATCTTTGGGGAGCGGACTGCATGGGGATGATCGGGGTTGGTTGCTGGGGGATTTGTCTTGTCTAATTGCACCCTTATGTGTTCTCCCTCTTGTGTCACTGTAACGTTTAAGAAAATGCCCTCAGCAGAGAGTTCCAGAGATTAACGTAATGCAATATCTTTTCCCCATCCATTTTTCCTTTGCACAAATAATATTAGCTCAGGTCTCCCGCATATGTTTCTGTCACCATCGGAGCTTGGCCACTGATAGAGAATATGCCTGGACAAATTATTATATTCTCAAAATATGGTTGTTTCATTGTGAGATTCGGAACCTCACAGCCAGCCCAAATAGACATTTTTCAGGACCATATTTTACTAAGAAACCATATTTCCCAAGGCTACCAGACAAAGGAAGTTTCGGCTTGGACAAAGAAAACCATTAAGGAATTCAAATTAACAATAGACCAGGTGGGCTAGAAGCTCCAAAACGGACGCTCGCCCACCCCAAGGCAACATTTCAACAAAGGTAACTTCCTCTTTCACCCAGCCGTTCCTTTGTGCCTTTTCCCGCCTCACACAGCCCCAGTTTAGTTGGCCCATTCAAATTTAGGCACACTTTTCTGATTGGCCAAGGCACGCCAGCCGGCTTCTTGCCCGGCTAACTTTGACAGCTCGGCCTATCAGCTGGAGCCGCACGTAGGCAGGGAAGGTGCGCAATTCAAATGTAAATGGGTCCTTCTCTATATATTTGTCTGTACAACCCATTAAATACATGTTAGCTTTTTGGAACCTGCGTGTCCTGCTATCATCCTTCTTCAGCTGATTAAGATCCTTCTCTCGGTTTTGGCGTTCTTCCGGTCTGGGTGAGCTTGATCTGGGTTACGGTGGGATTTATAGTTTCAAGGGATCACCTAGACTCCGGCCATGATCCTCGCTATCTAGAGGCGGTCAGGGCTCTGTTCCCTTATGGGAAGGGTCCCCTAATATTGTTCGATAACAGTCCATCCCCCTCCAAACAGCACCAGGATGTAGAGTGGGTCATGGGGGCTGTGTGTGTCACATTTGGTCTTGGGCATTCTTTGGATGAGGGTTGCAGTGGTCTCTGGAAGTGAGGGAAGGTACTGGAAGTCCCATCATCCATGGTCCCCCATTATCCAAACTGCACCAGGATGTAGAGTGGGTCATGGGGGCTCTGTGTGCCAAGTGTGGTCTTGATCAGTCATTGGATGAGGGTGGCAGCGGTCTCAGAAAGTGAGTGAAGGTACTTCAACTCCCATCGTCTGTGGTCCGTCCCACTCAAAACTGCACCAGGATGTAGAGTGGGGCATGGGTACTTTGTGTGCCAAGTTTGGGCCTGGTCTCTGATTTGTAGGGGCTGCAATGTTCTGTGGGGAATGAATTGGGTGGAGGTACTGCAAATCCCATCATTTGTGAGTCATCGTGCCGTAAACCGCAGCAGGTTTCTAAAGTGGGCCATTGGGCCTCTGTGTGCCAAGTTTGGTCCTGATTTGTCATTGGTGTGGGCCACTGTGCTCTAAGGAAGTGAATTAAAGTACTGCAAGTCCCATCATCCATGGTCCATCCTCCCTCAAACTGCACCAGGATGTAGGGTCCATCTTGTGGGGGAGGTCTGTATGACAAGTTTGGTCTTGTTCTGTCATTGTTGGGGGCCGCAAAGTGTTTTGGCCGTAAACTCCCACTCAGGCCTTTTCATTACCCCCCTCTGGCACTTTAGAGTGTCGGAATGTTCGTGTTGACTGGCCAATCAGAGTCCTTTATGCAAATAATCCCACAGTGGGAGCCAATCAGAAAGCTGCCACATATCCTTCCGCGCTTCCGCCCTCCGGGCACAAACAAACATTCACTTTTATTATATAAACAGAAGATAGAGATTGGCAATTTTTAAGACAACCAATTAGGAGCTGCCATTTATAACGAAATTTTGAAGGTTTTGTTAAGAGTTCTGAAATGTTCACCACCATAACTTTAGCAACATTCTAGAAGCAAAGCACTAGTGCCACCTAGTTTTTGCCCCCAGAACTTTAGTTTTGTAAGTACTTTAGAACCATTTAGAACCATGGATTGCCCAGGCCTACTAAGTACACATTGCAAATCAAAATACTTTGAGTTTATGTAGCAGCCAGTAATGAAAGGACCAAGGCATTGACATCTCTGGTCCAACCTCTGTTTGGATATCAGCCAGCACTCCAATGTCGTTAAATAAAGTAATCGCTCTCTAAGATCTACTCTCAGGAACACCTCAGCAAGCGAGAGCCCAAAAGTGGCAGGCTAAAACCCGGAAACTCAATCAGTGGCTGATACCAAAAGAGACACTCCCTCCTGGGCACATAGAAGTCTTGGAAGGTGACTTGGAAGGCGCTAAACAGGCTGTGTTCTGGCACCACGAGATGAAGAACCAACCTTAAGAAATGGGGCTACAAAGTGGAGTCCACAAGATGCGAGTGTGGAGAAGAGCAAACCACAGTCCACCTACTACAATGCAGCCTGAGCCCTGCCACCTGCACAGTGGAGGATCTTCTTACAGCAACACCAGAGACACTCCAAGTGGCCAGGTACTGGTCAAAGGACATTTAGTATAATGCCAAGTTTTTAATTTTGTTTCTGTTTTAAAATATGTTACAACTGTGCCCTGACATGATAAATAAATAAATCTTGACCACATTCTGACTCACCTCAGATACATGTGTTTCCAGTTTATATTCTGTGAAATATTGGAGAGCAGGTGGCCTTTATAACACCATTTGAATATGAATCATGGGAGGCATCTACACTGTAGAATTAATGCAGTTTGGCACCACTTCAATTTTTTTTTCGTGTCAGGAGCGATTTGAGAAACTTCTGGTATGAGATAATTGGTTGTCTGCAAGGACATTGCCCAGGGGACGCCCAGATGTTTTGATGTTTTACCATCCTTGTGGGAGGCTTCTCTCATGTCCCCGCATGGGGAGCTGGAGCTGACAGAGGGAGCTCACCCATGCTCTCCTCGGATTCAAACCTCCGACCTGTCAGTCTTCAGTCCTAGCAGCACAAGGGTTTAACCCATTGCGCCTCCGAGGGCTTCTAGTACTACTTCAATGAATGTTATGAAATCATGAAAGTTGTCGGTTGGTAAGTTACCAGCACTCTTGGCTTTTCTTCACGAACGAAGATTCAGGAAGGACTCATCCCACACTTTCTACAAGCGTGTTGATGATTCGTAGGTTGGATGTGTCCTTCGAGCCTGTGCAATAGGTTTTTCTGGTGGAGCGCAGCATGCACAGAACTGGCCTCACCCTTTAAACCAAAGGTTCGTCTGCCGGGGAACTATCAAGCTTGGACGGTGGCAGCGAGGTCCTCCGGTCATAGGTTTGATTTGAGTTTCCTTCTCTAGATGGTTGACCTTACAGGGTTAGACTAGCACTATCTCCCCGGGTTTGAATCTAGAGTTTTCCTTTCCTAGGATGGTTGCCAAAAGACTAGAGAGCCCATCCTGCCCTTTGACGTCCTTTGTCAGACCCTTTGGTTGTGACCTGGCAGACATGGGAAGCCCTACTGGTGGCTATTATGCCACCGCCAGCATAGCTCACAACTTCATTAGGGTATGCAAGCCTCTCCCCCACAACAAGGGGGCGCCAACGGAGAGGGAGTTACCAGCACTATTTACCAGCACTATTTGGCAGAGAAGACTAAAGACCTTGTAAATTAAAAATCCCATAATTCCATAGCATGGCAATTAAAGTGGTGTCCAATTGAATTAATTCGACAGTGTAGATCAGGGGTGCTCATTAGGTAGATCGTGATCTACTGGTAGATCGTGTAGGGCGTCCTGGTAGATCGCAGGCAGGGCAGGAGGAAGGCTCAGTCCCGCCCTGCAGGCTCTCGACGCTGCCCAAGTGCCGGCATTGGGTTATTTGAGGTCCTTTCCACACAGTTGAATAAAATCCCATGTTATCTGCTTTGAATCAGATTATATGGCAGTATGGACTCAGAAAACCCAGTTCAAAGCAGATATTGTGTTATATGTTTCACATTTTTTGTAGTGGGTAGGTAGATCATTTTGACTTGGTTGTTTTATAAGTAACTCGCATGCTGAAAAAGGGTGAGCACCCCTGGTGTAGATCCACCCATGGAGGGGGAAGTACCCCAGCCCTCTCGAAACCCTGTTCTGTTTAGTAGTCTTGAGTCTACCCACTAGATGTCAGCTATTTGTTAGCTATCCTGACTTGACTTCTGCTACCACCAGCTGGACTTCATGTATAATTTATTACTAGGGGTTTTTTTTTCCTTTTTGCAATCTTCAGCACTATTTCCCAAAAACAGATCATTCAAAATTAAGGTCACGCCCCTCCTTTTCTCTCTTATTAGCATTGGACTGCCTTTATCTTCCATGCATATGGAAAATAAAAAAATTAAATGAGATGCTGTTTTTATTACGATATTTTGTTTTAAAGTGCTGTGCTAGGTTATTTCCCCATCTCCTTGGAGCAATCAGTTTAACAGTCTTGATTTTATTCCAGTGACAGGTCTAGTGATGTGAGACCAGGGGTAAAACTGAGGTTTAAGGTTTAAGAACTTTAAAAATGGAGAAATCAGGAGAGAATTGGATTTTATATCGCCCTGCTCATGTTGAGTATGTTGTAATGCATGTTTATACATGCTTATAAAAAATGCAAAAGAGGGGAAGTGAAATGTTGGAAATGAAATGCCAAACACTAACTGTCTTTAAAATGAAGGGGAAAGGTAGAATTCAATGCTATAAAAAGGGCATTCTTACCTTTTAGAGAATAGAGTTTGGGGTTATAAAGAAAAGGGGTATGGCCAATATAGACTTTTGCCTTGGCATGCATTCAGCTGTTCAGACAAGTCAAATGCTGCCTTGTCGACTTTTCACAATCCCCAAAGAGTTTCCAAAGACACGATGAATGATTGCTCATGTGCAGCATTATGCAGAGGTGTCAGAGCTGGGAAATCTGAGCTTTGAGGAATTTCAGATTCCCAGTCTGCCCTGAGGTGGTATTGACCTTTGTCCCAGTTCTGTGAGAGCTGTGCTGACCTTTGCTCCAGTTCCTGAGAAGTTGTGCTGTGTCAGACTGGAAGTGATGCAACTTCCAGATGCCTGATGAGTCCTAGAGGAAGTGAGGTAACCTCCTCTGGCCATGGACATTGGACGCTGTTCTAAATATGCGGACTCAGAGACTTATGAGGTCATATCCCCTGGACTATGGGAACTGCTGACTCACCCGGATATGGTGCAACCCTCCTTGGACATTGCATGGGCAAGGGGAGGGGGGGTTAGGGTATAAAAGGTGTGTTTGGGTGGCGGGACTTTGCTTTAGCTTCACAAGTTTTGTACCTGCAATAAAATCGTGTTGGACCGTGCTACTATCTACACTTGTTTCCTGACCGAGGTTGGAGAGTCATTACACAGAGGAATATGGCAGAAAGAAGCAACAGTAAAATGTACCCTCCAGGTATGTACCCGGGGAAGGGGGGGCTTGAGGGGGCTTCACCACCCACCCACCCTGAAATTCTCAGGGTGGTCCATTTGAAAAGGGCAATCATTCCCCAATTTCTGCCTGTATGCACATTGGCTCTATGTGCCAAGTGTGGTCCAGATCCAGCATTGGCTCGGTTCGATGCCTATTATTATTATTATTATTATTATTAAACAGGCCTCAAACTTTCTCTTGCCTATTGAAGTTCATTGTTTTGCCACAAGAGCAGCACTGACTGGACTGTTATTTATTTATTTATTTTATTTATTTCATTGGACTTATATGCCGCCAACTCCATACGGCTCGCAGCGGCTTACAAAGTCTAGAAATACAATACAAGATAAAAAACAAACAAAACAGTACACCAAGGAATACATGGATAGACATACAATGTACAAATGGGACAAACGGGTGGACGACAGCAATAGGGGAGGGAGGACCGGGCTCATGCCACAGGGCAGATGCCAATGTGGCCAATGTGGCCAATGGAACATTCAAAAATGTTAGTGCTACACTTCAAATGGAATAAGCCCAAATAGAGTAAAGATTGTATCATTTACTCTGTATCCATCAATCATTCAATGACACATGGAATACAATATATATACACACAGTGTAACACATTACAAACCATTATACCAGGGGTACTCACACTTTTTCAGAATGCGAGCTACTTATAAAACAACCAAATCAAAATGATCTACCTACCCATATTTTGATAGAAGAAATAGGGGATATTTACTTGATTTTTTCGCAAAAATAAGGAAAACTTCATAAAATGCATCCAGACAAGAGTTCCTTCTCCTACCCTGACATCATTCCACAGATATAAACAGGCAGAATGAAAGCAGACAGACCTTGAAGCTGCAAGGCCATTCAGTGCTGATCAATGTGGCCAATGGAACATTCAAAAATGCATCCAGACAAGAGTTCCTTCTCCCACCCTGACATCATTCCACCGATATAAACAAGCAGAATGAAAGCATACAGACCTTGAAGCTGCAAGGCCATTCAATGCTGATCAATGTGGCCAATGGAACATTCAAAAATGCATCCAGACAAGAGTTCCTTCTCCCACCCTGACATCATTCCACAGATATAAACAAGCAGAATGAAAGCAGACAGACCTTTAAGCTGCTGTGCAGATGAACTCCTCGCAGTCACAGATCTTAGGCTTTGGCAGAAAATGGCTGCCAAAGCCTCCTTGTTGTCCTCCCTCATGGCTCGTCTTCGCCGCCACTGCACGCTCCAAATGTGCATGCGTGGACCGGGCGCCCGCCCCCTCCTTCCCTCTCATGCCCTCCCTCCTCCTCAGGCCATGCAGCAACGGCAGCGTTTGGCACTGACGATGGAGGCGCTGGCGGGGGAGTCGCGTCAGGGGCAGCCTGAGGCAGGCAGCTCGGAGGAAGATGCGCACTGCGTGGGGCAGAAGGGCCCCTCAGAAATCCGGCCCTGGCTGCGATCGACCAGCTCGATCGCAATCGGCGTAATGAGCACCCCTGCATTATACAATGAAGACATTTTAACCAGTTTCCAGGTTCTTCTCCCTGGGTTTTCAGGTCTAGACAAAGTTCACCATATGGAACAACCGTCAGAATACTTTGAAAATGATGCAGCACTTGCTTCCATCAAGGCCGAGTACATAATGTGGTGTCATATTACACCATCAATTAAGAAAGATACTGAGGTAATTAAAGTGTATGTACTGTGTGACAAAACCTACTATCGGTCAATACATTTCCTTTTGACTGTGTTAACTACTCTCCCAGTAACGACATGCAGTGTGGGAAGATCATTTTCAACCATGAAGAGAGTGAGTAGTGATCGAGAAGTTTAATGACAGACCAGAGACTTAGTGGACTAGCAATGATTTCCATCCATCGGGACATCACTATCAAACCAGAAAAAGTAATTGACAAAATTACTGGGGAGAAGAAAAGATGACTGTTGCTGTAAAGTAAAAAATAAGCCAAAAAGTATTCTAAACATTTTGTTAATGAAAGTAAATAAATAACATTTATTATTTAACTTCTATGTTTATTCATATCATGATCTGATCACCATGCTCAATATATCCCACATGCATGGGGGTATTGGGATAACGAAACAAAAGGTTTGCTAGGGTAGATCTTCTCTCACTCTGACTCAGCACCCCCCGAAACAAAATCCTGGGAACGGTCCTGGTACCCTCAATTGGGCTTAGCAAATGTGTCTCTGCAGTTATCTTTTCAATCTCCTTTGAAATCCACTATGCCTGCTTTTATTTACCCAATCCATCAACATGTTGACCCCCCTTTTTTTAAAAAAACAACCAAATTATTCTTATTCAACCTTTGCTCATCCAACGTTCTGTATTATCCAACACAGTCTGCCTCCCACCTGGATCCACAGCTGTTTCAATACATTGCAATGTTTTGGTGCTAAGTTCTTAAATACAGTGATTACTAGGCCTGTTTGATCCATTAAAAATGGTTCAAAACTCGTTCCGGATGTAGGGGGGCGCTGGCACTTCGAATCTGAATGCCTTCCGAAATTTTCTGGGGAAAAATTGAAATTGTTTCAGAAAAATTCCCAAATTTCGGAATGGCTTCGTTAATAGCGTCCGTGAAAACCTGCAAAAAGCCTCAGACTGATGCGGGAAGGAAGAAATCAGCTTCCAGACTGGGTTTTGCACGGCTCCTGCCCCAGGTCCTTCTCTCCCGCGAGTCAGCTGATTCCTTTCCGAAAATGGTGGCGGTGGCTTCGAAATGGCAAACTGACTTACATCGCTTCAAAACCGCTTCAAAAGTGAATTTAATCCAAATTAATTCAGATTTTAGAAGCATTCCAAAAGAACCTAACTGGACCAAGTAATTACTACAGGATGTTGCCATGTATTGAACAACTTTTTCTGTCAATTTATTGTAAAATACGATGTTTTGGTGCTTAATTTGTAAAATCATAATGTAATTTAACTTTTAATAGTCTTTTCCTTAATACCTCCTTATTATCCAACATTTTTGCTTATCCAATGTTCTGCCAGCCCGTTTATGTTGGATAAGCAAGACACTACTGTATTTAAATACAATGATGTAATTTAACTTTTAATAGTCTTTTCTTTAATACCTCCTTATTATCCAACATTTTTGCTTATCCAATGTTCTGCCGGCCCGTTTATGTTGGATAAGCAAGACACTACTGTATTTAAATACAATGAAAGTTAGGAAAATTTCTAGTAGCATTTAGTTAACCAAAGCAGTGCTCGGGGAGCATACAACTCCTTTGTTGTACCAGCTCCACTAGCTGCCAGTTTGCTACTGGGCACAATTCAAAGTGCTGGCTTTAGCCTATAAAGCCATAAATGGTTCTGTCCCCGTCTCCCCGTCCGTCCGTCCCCCCCGGTCCGAACGTATCTCTTCTTATGAACCATCTAGGAATTTAAGATCGTCTGGGGAGTCCCTGCTCTTGGTGCCTCTTTCTTCGCAGGCGTGTCTGGCGGGGATGAGAGACGAGGTCTTCTCAGTGGTGGCCCCTCGGCTGTGGAACTCCCTTTATAGGGATATTAGATTGACCTCTACCTCCGGACTTTCCAAAAAAAGGTAAAAACCTGTCTTTTTGAACAAGCCTTTGGAAATGTAGCGTAACAGATGAACATGGAATTATGAAAGAGTGAAACATTAATATTGTTTTAAATGCTTTTAATTATGCTTTATGGCTATTATCAAATTGCTGCCAATTTGTAAGCCACCTGGGGAGTTGTCCTTCTCCTCTTGGGGCACTTGTGCCCGCTTTGTGCTGGTCGGTGACCATAATAAAGTTTTGTTGTTGTTGAGTCGCTTTTGAGCTGAGAAAGGTGGGATAGAAATATTATAAATAAATAATAAATAGTGTCTATAGTAGACACTACTATGAGAATTGTTGCACCAGTTGGTCATAGTAATCATTTGATAAATGTGTCCTCTTTTTGATTTTCAGACTAGGGCAAGCCTACTTTAAATTTCAGAAACCAACTCCCTCCACCAGAAACTTTCATGCATGCGCCATTGGGTCGGAGGGCTTCTGGTGGAGTGAGTTGCTAAACACACTCCCAAGATGATGAGAAGGACAAGCCAGGGAACATTTTGCAGCCGGGGCGGAGCTTCCCACCTGCGCGCTGGCCGCCCACAGCCCTTGGCCACGTGGCACCCTGAGGTGGCAGCTTACTTTGCCTTCACTAAGATTTGCCCCTGGCGGTGGGCCCCTGATTTTGGAATGCCTTTCCTAGAGATTAGATTAGCCCATGCTCTTCAAGTTTTCCAAACAAATCTGAAAACATGGCTCATTAAACATGCCTTCGACCATGTCCAGAATCTAAATGGGCGAGGAGCGAGGGATTTCGGACATTTACCTCTGCACTTTATGAGACTGATACTTATTCCGTTATTTTATATTATATCAATTATAAGTTAGAAACAAATTCAATAGGCAGCAAGAGAAACGTAAACAAGTCTCACCATCAGCTATGTTGAAAGATGAGCTTCATCAGGCTTTCCCTTTCTTAGTAAGCAAAGCCAGCCGTCAAACACAATTAGCAAAATCCAAGTGACTGTACTACAAAATGCACTTTGTTCATCATTTATTCTAACAAGTGTCATTTACTTTCAATTATTTATGGCCCTACTTAGTACACTCATAAAGACACTCTGGCATATTGTGTTAAAAAGTAATGGATTCTAGTAATACAAAACCTTGGTTATTAAATTTTGCTGAGAAATCAGAGAACATCAATGGGAATCTTGGGCTAAGATAATTGAATCTGCAGGTTAGACAGAGAAAGACTATTTGGATCTTGTTGTTACACTACATCTTTTCCTACACAGAGGGTTTTAAAAAAGAAAGAAAGCCTGTGTGTAATGGGTGCAAATGTTACTTTTGCGCGTTGATGACCAAAAAGGCCAATCAGAAATAGGCAAGTTTGGTTGCAGAAAGCACAGCCTTGGGTGATGTTGTTTCCAAGTTGTGGTTCTTTCTGCATTGTCGTTTCTCTTTGAGACCCGTTCAGCGTGTCTTCTCGATGCTGGTGATCCCTGCTTGCTGAAGGACAGCAACATTAGTCACATAGTTGGTCCAGTGTATCTTTAGGATTGTGTGAAGACAGAGCTGATGAAAGCGTTCGAGGAGTCGTAGGTGTTGGCGATAGGTGACCCATGTTTCAGACCCATATAGGAGAATAAACAGTACGATAGCTCTGTACACACTGATTTTGGTGCTTTATAAATAAATATTTAAACCCCTAATTGCCCAGTTTCCAACAGACCTCACAACTTCTGAGGACGGCTGCTGCTTCTTCTCTAGAGTAAGAGGTGCTCGGCTGTAGGCACTGGCAGGTGTGTGCTTTCTAGGACTGCTTGCACGCCACGCTACACCATGCACACACTCTCCTTGGAAAGCATGTGTGCCAGTCAGTGCCTGCAGCCAAATGCCTCTTACTCTAGAGCAGTGGTTCTCAACCTGTGGGTCCCCGGGTGTTTTGGCCTACAACTCCCAGAAAACATTGAAAACTATCCATAAATGATACCATCCTCTCAAGTTACACAGAATTAATAAAAGAGTATCAAAATGATGCTGGAGAGGATGTGGAGACTGAAACCATATATGACTGCCATGTTCAAACATACCAGAGTTTAAGGAAGAGGTCTTAATCTGGAAAAGCCAGATGAAAAAGCTACTAAAGTAAAGGTAAAGGTTTCACTTTGACATTAAGTCTAGTTGAGTCCAACTCTGGTGGGTGGTGCTCATCTCCATCTCCGTAGACATCCCCAAGGTCATGTGGCCAGCATGACTGCATGGAGTGTCATTACCTTCCTGCCAGAGTGGTACCTATTCATCTGTTCACGTTTCCATGTTTTCTAATTGTTAGGTTGGCAGAAGCTGGGCCTAACAGCAAGAGCTCACCCCACTCTCCGGATTGGAACCTGCGACCTTTCGATAAGCAAATTCAGCAGCTCAGCTGTGCTACCGTGGGCTCCATCTATTGTCCATAGGGTTGTGATTAGTTAAAGTTATCCTGATGGCGAATAACAACAACAATATGGTGGAATGTTTGGAGGAGGAAGAAAATGAAGAAGGGAACAAGAAAGAGGACACTATTGCCACTTTTTTAAAAGGAGGGGAAGAGACCCGGATAAAAAGAGACCCAGATAAAAATTGCTATAGTTATATATTAGAAAGACTTACAACTCATGTTTGCACCTTCAAGCTATCAGTTTTCAGTGTCCCCAATATAGTAGCATATAACAATTAAAACCAAGTTAAGACCAATTCATAGCTCAAAAGCCTTCCAAAACAAATATGTTTTACCTGCCCTCCGGAAGGCAGGCAAGTCCCTCAGGGCTCGGACTGTGGCAGGCAATGCATTCCATAACGAAGGAGCCATGATTGAGAAGGCTCTGCACCTTGTAGCTGTCAGACGGAAGATCTTAAAATTGGGGATTTCCAATAGATTTTGATCTTCAGATCGAAGTAACCTCTGGGGTTGGTAGGGGGACGAGGCGGTCCCTCAGATACACAGGCCCCAGACCATGTAAGGCCTTGAAGTGCTGGCATTAGCATTTAAAGCCCTAAACGGTTCTGGTACAACTTACATGTCCGAACGCATCTCCCCCTATGAACTTTCAAGATGTTTAAGATCATCCAGAGAGGCCCTGCTCTCGGTCCCACCTGCTTTGCAGGCGCGATTGGAGGGGACGAGAGACAGGGCCTTTTTAGTGGTGGCTCCTCAGCTTTGGAACACCCTTCCTAGTGACATCAGATCAGCCCCCTCCCTCCTCACATTTCGCAAGAAGGTCAAGACTTGGCTGTTTGACCGGGTATTTGCAGATGTAATATGATTATTAAATTGAGACCTAAGGAATGACAACGACGCAATTGGAAATCGACTTAATAATATTGATATTGTGTTTCTAACTTTAATTGCTAATTTGTATATGATATGATTGTGTTAGTAACCGTTGATGTATTTGTCTTGGGCAGTCCTTGCCATGTGTACACCGCCTCAAGTCGTCTTTGAGCTGAGAGGGGCGGTATAAAAGTAGAGTAAATAAAAATAAATAAATAATAAATAATACCATCACTTTGAAGGTGATTCGGTGTTCAATCGGTAGCCAGTGCAGTTGCTGGAGGATGGGAATTATATTGCGTGCATGCATGCTCCAGTTATATGACATCTCTCTGGCTCCCCAGCAAGAAGTCAGGCCACAGCATTCTGCACCAGCTTGAGTTTCCGAGTCACTGTCAGAGGTAGTCAGATGTAGAGGGCGTTACAGTAGTCTAATCTTGAGATGACTGTAGCCTGGATCACCATAGCCAGGTTGTTCCTAGACATGTAGGGGGCCAGTTGCCTAGCCTGACGCAGATGGAAAAATGCAATTCTGCTCACAGTGGAGATCTGAGTCATTGTCAGCAGAGAGTTCAAGTGGACTCCTAAGCTCTTTACCGATGATGATGGGCATAGAGTCTCGCCATCCAGGATAGGCAACTGGACATCCCCACTGCCCGGGCGGCCCAACCAAAGGATCTCCATCTTCGCTGGATTCACCCTCAACCTGCTGGCATGCAGCCATCCAGTCACAGCCTCAAGTCATAGATGGAAATTATCGGGTGCGGAGTCTGGACGGCCTTCCATCCTTAGAACGAGCTGAGTGTCGCCTGCATATTGATAACACTCAAGCCCAAAGCTTCGCACCAGCTGAACAAGCGGTCGCATGTAGATGTTAAATAACATCTTAGGCAAAGGAATACACAGAGGTGGTTTTGCCAGTGTCTTCCACTGAAACATAGCCTACCACATCTGATATTTGTTGGCAGTCTACTTTCGCTTAAATGCAATTCTGTTGGTGGTCTTTATTTGTGTTTCGAATAAGACGTGAAAGAATAAACAGCCTGGCTCCTGGCCCAACAAACCAACAAACAAGCAAATGCACCTGAAACCTGGGCTGGGAGACAAGGATATATTCAAAGCCTAGTGTTGCAATCCCTTTATTCGGAGTAGAATGTTCAAAGAGATTAGAGGATTTAAAGGTGTCCATGTCAATCATTTTACTCTCTCTTACGACCCCCATTATTGCCATCCAGTTGGCTTCTTTTTTTAAAACCCAACTCCAATTAACTGGAAACAACAGGAAATGATTAATCATCTTAATTAAAAATAACTTTCTTCCCCCATTCCTAAAAGGTCAGATCTTCAGCTGTATGGAAAATTGAGACTTCATGCAATTTCATTTGATTTCCTGTTCAAAGCCTAATTAGTTAAAGTTTGTCATTAAAGAGAGGCAGCACTCTATAACGCTGTAGCACCCCAGTTCTCGTTCGTGCCTGGGGGCCAGGGGGCAGCACCGGGGGTCCCACTTGCATTGGAGCCAGCGGATTCTGAGGAGGATTTGGAGGGGCTGGAAGAAGGGGATTTTGAGGTAGCTGGGCCTTCTTCCTCCACAGAAAGCCTGGCCTGGGATAACGGCTGGCCTGATCCTTACGAGATGCAGGAAGGCCAGACGGATTTTGAAAGCAGTGATAGTGAAGATTATGAACGGCCGGGGGGGGTGAGGATCGCAAGAAAGAATGTGGGAAACAACGGAAGGAGAGGCCCGGGAAGCAGCTGGGGAGTCAGGCTCTCACGAAGATAGGGAACCAGGTGCTGGGAGGCAAGGTCGAACCTTTCATAGGAGACAGAGCATTGAGGCTAGCAGGAGGGGCTGGTTCCACAGCCTAGACAGGCCGAGGTCCCGCAGCACAGATTGGAGGAGGAGAAGCCTAGAGCGTCGGGGGCCTCGCCAAGGGGATTAAGTTACCACGGATCCTCAGTACCTCGGCCACGTCTATCCTATGCAGACGTGTAGCGAGCCAAGACCACGTAGCTAAGATTGGGCTAGTGGCCTGCCAAGGAGTGCCTTGTATCTTGCAACTGTGCTTTGTTCCTTGATCCGCTTTTGTTGAGCGGAGCCCTGCCAAGTCTTTGGAAACTTCCATGCCAAGTTTGCTTTTGGACATTACCTTTTATTCATTGGATTACTTTTGATATTCTTTATGGACAATTATCTTTTCAACTGTTTCTTATTCTTCAATAAAGTAGTTAGCTGATTACCGTCTGTGTGTGTGTGATTAAGGGTCTTGCATCGTGACAAATGCCAACACTTCTGATCATTTCCTCCCCCTCATTAGTACAAGTGATAGTCCTATATACAATGGCGGTATGTGAAGGGGTGTGGTTTTTGCTCCTTCCTTTGTCTTTTCCAATATATACGTACTGTTGTTAAACTAACAGACAAGTACTTGGCTAATGAGAGCTTTGGGTTTTGTTTTTGTTTTTAAGGGTTCATGTATTGAAAAGACTGCTAATGAGAATCCTGTCTCAGGTGCTTCCTACTCATCGAGATGCCATTGACAATTAAAGTCACTGATTATGACTACGAATGTTGGGGAACACTCACATTTTGAAGGACCCTCTTTTGAACTGAGCAAAAGCCTAAAAGCACAGGTAGCATCAGAGGTTGGAGAGGAACCTCTGAATAACAGGTATGAGAGCTATGAAAGGCAGTGTGGTGCTGTGCAATAGTTTGAATGCTGGACTCTAAGAGACCAAGGGCCCTTCCACACAGCCATATAATCCAGAATATCAAAACAGACCTTGATGGTCATGACCTTGGAGGCATTTACAGACAATGCCGGATCTTCATCTTAGAAATTGAGATGAGAACAAGAATATAAATGGGTTAAATGTTCCCGAGAAAAGGAAAAAGACCTTTCACTTTCTAAAGAAACAAAAAGCTTCCATTTATGCCATACAGGAGACACATATAAAAACCTCAAAGATTGATTTATTACAAAATAAAATGCTGGGAACTTTATTCACATCAAGTATTGAAAAAAAGCAAAAAGGGGTCGCCCTATATATTAAACCGGAATTGAAGCCACTGCTGGAATTCAAGGACAAAGAGGGGAGATTCGTTGGAGTCTCAATTGAAGCAAGGGGCAAAAAGATTTTGGTTGTATGTTTATATGCTCCAAATGGTCCAAAAATGAACTTTTTTTTGAACTTTTAAATGAAAAAATGTTACTAACTGAATGTGACAGCTATCTACTAATGGGGGACTTCAATGGAATTGTAGATGTGCAACTAGATAAGAATTATAAGAATTATAATAATCCGAAGAATAAAACTGCCTCTAATAAGCTCCCCAAATCTTTTAATAATTTGACTAAAATCTAAATCTAAGAGATATCTGGCGGACACACTTTACGTACTTCTCGGGTCAGAGAAGAACATGGACGAGAATAGACATGATCTGGGCCTCCAAAGATCTGATCTTAAATAGCACAGATGCTAAAATACACCAAAGAATAGTCTCAGGCCATGCTCCCATAGAGGTGACGATTAAACTTGGAATTAAACAATATATGTGGAGACTGAATGAAAGTCTATTAAAATCGGAAGAGCAAATTCAGAATAATAAAAAATATTAAAAGAATATTTTGAAATTAATGACCAAGCAGACATAGATATAATGAGCTTATGGGACGCTAGTAAAGCGGTCATACGGGGACACTTCATCGCCCAACTAAGCTACTTAAAGAAAAGGAAAAAACACAGAAATTAAAAGTCTTCAAAACGATTTAGAAAGACTCGAAAGAGAAATGAAGAAAAATCCCCAAAATAAAAAAATGACACACAAATTTTAACAATAAAAAACAAATAAATTTAATTATGGTAGATCAAGTGGAAAGAAATCTCAAATATACGAAGCAAAGATACTTTGAGAAAACAGATAAACCAGGGAAATGGCTGGCGTACCAGCTCAAAAAGCAAAAACAAAATAACATCATAAGTAAAATTAAAAAAGGAGTCAAGGATATTGTGGAAGATAAAGAAATAATAAAAGAATTTAGAGACTTTTACCAAAAGCTTTATAGTACCTCTGTACCTCTGTACTGACTTTTTGGTAAAAGTCTCTAAATTCTTTTATTATTTCTTTATCTTCCACAATGTCCTTGTCTCCTTTTTTAATTTTACTTATGATGATATTTTGTTTTTGCTTTTTGAGCTGGAAAGAAAAGATTCAAAGTATATGAGTGAACAAATAAAAGAAAAAATAAATGAGCCTCTTCTATTTCTCTGAAAAGGAAATAGAAGAGGCTATAAAAAATTTAAAAACAGGGAAATCCCCGGGCCCAGATGGTCTAACAGACATTTACTATAAAAAAAATGAAAGAGGTATTAATTCCCTATTTTAAAAAAACCATGAATAACGTCTTAACATCAGGTTAAGAATCCTGGAAAACCGCTAATATCACAATCTTCCCAAAAGAAGGGAAAGACCCAGAACAGATAGAGAATTATCGACCTATCTCTCTGTTAAATCTTGATTACAAGATATTTACTAATATTCTGGCCACTAGATTCAAAAGCTTCACACAAGATATCAAAATAAACATCTTTGTTCATACACATTTGCCTCAAGGTGTCTGAATCCATAAATAAGAAGGGAAACAGGGTATCCCTAATGGTGGCAGCAAGAAAGAGAGAAATCTCCACAGTTTGAGATAATAGATCTCTTCACACCATATAATCCTGTTCAAAGCAGGATTTAATACAGCTTTGTCCAATCCTTGGTTGGACATAGAAGTCCACTGCATGACCTCAGGTCTAAGAAGAAAGCAATGGCGAACTGCCTCTAAACAAATCATGCAAAGAAAATCCCATGACTTTAGGACTGCCAAGGCAAATAATAGCAAATGGGGTAGCTGCTCTATCCATTTCTTCTCCAGCCTTCAGAAAATATGGGATTTTTGGTTTGTCCCTGGGTTATCCATGTTGGTTCCTGATTGACTGTATCCTTAAAGCATGGCAACAGTTGAATAGAGGGGGGAAACTTTATTCTAGTAAGAGAAACTTTGTTTTCCCCATGTTTAATGAAGTTTGTGACAAACTGTAAGGACTCTCTATATTTCACTTCCAACTGTGGCCGGGTAGTTTTCTTATTCCACCCTTACCACCAATGCATATAAAGACTTATTTTATTTCCACTTGCTGCCACCATATAATGTAATAAGTATTCATATAGGTCAGCTTTCCCACTGACCTTCCGATTACTGTGTCAGGGCAGGGTATCCCTCTAACCCAAACTCCCACTGACACTATTTGTTAACTTTTGCTGCCACCATTCACTATACTTGGCTACCCACTAGGAATAAGTTGTTTTCGAGGCTTGTGTGTGAAGGAACTATGCGGGGAGATATCTTTGTTAAAGAACTGCAAAGTTTATTCAAACAATGTTCTAAGCGTGGAGGTTTCAGAGTTCAAATCTTAGGTGGTTACAGTATTTTCTTAGAGGCACGTATCTTAAGGTTGCAATACACTAACTATGGAGGTGCAACTTGATACTATATAGCTGTACTCCCAGAACCAATAGCTCAGCAGTCATTACACTAACTGCTTGTCCTTTAAACCCAACTGCTTTCCTAGCAGTTCAAACACAGCTTTCTTCTACTCTCTCACAGAGTAGAGTCAGAGTCTTTTTTTAAAACCAGCTGACAGCTGGCTAAAACGGACTCTCAAACTCTCCACACACCCTCTCTCCTTTGACTTTCACTGCCAAGTCCCCAACTGCTAAAGTTTGAATTGAAGATTCTAAGGCCAGTTGCAGACTCTGCCTCCTGCTTCCACGGTAACAGAAACCCCTTGGAGGTTCTGCAGGCTAATATCTCTGTTAACCCTTTAGGGTTTGCTAAGTTTTTACCCCTTCAACATACACACACACACACACACACACATCAACCATATTTAAAACCTGTAATAAAGAAATATGACTTCACCACACAAACAAACAAATATTTTGTCATGTAATTGTGGGATTTCAACTTGGCAGCCATGTAAATGTCAGGGATGATGGGATACCTGATGTGCAAGCAATTGATGAAAGTGTTTCTTATGTGAATGTAAATCCTGCAATGCCTAATGTTGTTGATTCAGGGCCCCAAAGTGGAATGTCTGATAACACCTGTTCCCTTGAGAATCAACCCGTTCTCATGCCTCCAGCTGGGCATTCCTTTGCCAAGGACAGTGGAGGCTCCCAGATAGATTGTGAAGCACCTGTAGATTTTAATGAGCAGTTTGATCGGCTGAGAAGCATCAGAGCTTCCTGCCAAGATTGGAACCCTCGTAGGAGTGGCCGCCACGTAGATCGAAAGTCAATTTCTTATTTAAGAGCTGGCTGGGAAATTACTTTCAGATCTGACACCTCTTTGCTAATGGATGTCAAGTGAATCTTGCTCTTGTTTGATCTGAGTTTGGGCCGTGTTTGCTTTCCTGCCTTGAACATTTCTATGGACTAAGTACCAAGTCAAGCCTTGCCTTTTGATTGTATGCTGCCTAACTTTTGGATTTATTTGAGATTCTTTGCCTTTGTATTTCATCTTTTCTTCCTTCTTCAATAAACATCATTTTTACCAGAGACTGTTTGTGGCGTGTGTGGCCAGGGGGAGCCGTGCCGGAGTCTGAGGTGCAACAGTAATCAACTTTCCCATATTTTTACAGACATGTATAACCCAGGAATCGCACCCTGTAGTTCCCAATCACAAGTAGATGGCCAAACTTGTCTACACAGATGTCCACGCAGCCTCTATACTCCAGGAATGAAACTTATACAATGGTTCGCATAGTTGCATCGTACGTTTTTTTAAAAAAACAAACTGAAATTTCCAATGGACGTCCTGTGGTGGCCATCTTGGGGGCTGCAAAATTCCAGGACAAAGCAGCAAGTGTGGACAACAGAGGCGGAAATCCCGGGATCAACAGGTGAACCTCTTCCCGGATTTTGGGGGGTTTTTTTGCCCCTGACGAAAACCGGCAATTTGGTGCTGTCTGGAAGCACCCTATCTCTTCTGATTGGATTTTTCATCTATTAACCATATTTTACCAAAACCTTACCCTTTTGTTAGGTTGAACAGTTGCTCTGAGAGAGATCAGGCATGGAACCAGTCCATATGTCATTATCCAGCTTTCACCAAAAGAAGTAAGCAGTCCAAATCCCTTAATACCTTCAAATCTGTGTCAGACTTGCTCAGTATACTAAATAACTTAGAGTCCTGTACTGGCTCAATACAGACGACATTGGTTGGAGATGAACCATGCTGTATTACAAATCAAGCAGACGGTGACAGGCATTCAAATTATTATTATTATTATTATTATTATTATTATTATTGCTTCTATTGAAAGAGAATGTCATTCCAATTCTCAGTGTCATAACCTGCCAATGCAAAAGCTGATTCAATAATGCCAGTCAAATAGGAAACCACTTAGTGAGCAGTGTAGGAGATTAAAAAAGCTTTTTTTTGTTGAACATAAAGGTCACTGAGACAGTAAAGTCCTTAAAGGAGAAGGCAATGCATTTCACGCACGAGGGCCCTTTCATTGGCAGGGAAATGGGCTGCCTATTTCAGCAGCTCATCCGTCGTCATATAACATTTGAAAACATCACTTAGGAACATAATGGCATAAAAATGTTATGGCAGCTTTGGGACTTGTTTCAGGACACTTTATTATATTATTATATTATTATAATAATAAAATTATTATAAAATAATAATAAAAACCACTAAAATAAAATTCAAGAAGACAAGGTGCGAACCAAGATGAAGGGTGACATCCTGAAGAGAGGAAGGATCCCAAGATGGAATGGCCCAATGACCCCAGCCCAGAGGATGGCAAAGCAGACCGAGCCGCCGCAGCAGCAAAGGAGAGCAGAGCAGCAGGTGATCGGAGGCTGCAGGCCTCTGCCCGCTCTCGCTCCCAGCCATTCCCCAGCTGATCGCCCTGCTATG
This sequence comes from Anolis apletophallus, assembly GCA_030556195.1. Taxonomy (NCBI): domain Eukaryota; kingdom Metazoa; phylum Chordata; class Lepidosauria; order Squamata; family Anolidae; genus Anolis; species Anolis apletophallus. The sequence goes on from JARBWK010000015.1 coordinate 16,715,860, forward strand.
GAGTGCCGCTGCCGCCATCCCATCGCGGGCTCTGTGTCGGCAGACAGGCCAGAGGAACTGCGGCTTTGGAGTGCCTGCCATCCCTGGAGGCCATCTGGGCCTGCAGGGGGAGCACTCGGCGATCTGAGGCGGCTGTTTGCCGTGGCGACCCGGAAGACGATCAAGTCTTCCAGGTCGCTAGGGTAATAAGCCCCCGCAGGTCGCAGAGTGCTCCCGCTGCAGGCCCGGATGGCTTCCAGGGATGGCAGGCACTACAAAGCCGCTGTTCCTCCGGCCTGTCTGCCGACACCGGCCCCACAGAGCCCGCGATGGGATGGTGGCAGCGGCATCCCTTCCTCTTGGCCCTGCCTTCGACGCCCTTCTCCCCGGGCCGGACAGAAGCGGCTGCTGGGCCACATCCGGCCCGCGAGCCGTAGGTTGCACACCCCTGTATTAGAGACTGCTACAATACAGGAGTGGAGGGGCAACACTCCAATGTCCCCAAACTGCCAGAGGGAATGCAAAAGGGCAAGGCACCTTCAATGGAAACTGCTGGACTGGATGGAGCAAGAGAACATACTTGCAAAGGAGCAAGCCGGCTTCAGGGAAGGATGATCCACCATTCATAAATGTATAGTATTGCAACATCTCATAGAAAAATATTCCTCCCACAAGCCATCCTCCCTCTATGCTGCGTTTATAGACTTCAAAGCAGCTTTTGATTCCATTTCCCATACCAAGCTATGGGAAAAGCTTGGGTCCACCTCAATAGACAGACGACTTCTACATTTATTGCGAATACTCCATGAAGGAACTACTCTGAAAGTAAGATGCAGTTCCCAGGGCCATCTTACCAAAGCAGTCAAAACTGAGAAGGGTGTCAAGCAAGGGTGCATTTTGGCCCCACTTCTATTCAATTTCTATATTAACTCTATGGTGGAACACCTATACAACTTGGATTTCCATCCTACAAAACTAGCTGGACGGCATCTATCCACCCTGCTCTATGCTGGTGATGCAGTTCTTCTTTCTAGAACTCAAGTTGGACTGAAAAGAGCCCTGAGAGCATTAACAAATTACTGCCAGGAAGAACAGTTGCATCTCAACTTTCAGAAAACTAAAATTATGGTGTTTGCTAAACGACCCAAGAAGCACAACTGGAAAATAGATGGAAACAAAATAGAGCATGTCTCAAGCTTTAAATATCTCGGAGTTACCCTTCATAGCAGCAACAGCAGGAAAGCCCACGCAGAGACAGCAGCAGAGACAGCACAAAAGAGTTCATTCGCTATCTTAAGGTAATTCACTCTGGGTCCCCTAGGGCAGTGTTTCCCAACCAGTGTGCCGTGAACGATCATCAGGTGTGCCATGGGAAATTGGAACCTCCAATACCCTTACTTATTAAAGGAGCGCTGCTACGTCACAGTACAAAATGCACAGTTAATCATACATAATCATACGCAAAAAACACATTCAAAATACCCAATCCTGCTGGAGAAAATCAAGAGTCTTACATAAGGTAGTTCGGCGTGGTCGCCACAGAGAATGGAGGAGTTGCGAACCAGGAAGTAGCGAGTTCACTGAGCGCTCCTCTATGGAAAACTATATTTGATGAAATCACAGAAGTGAGTGCAAAAAACAAAGGATATCTATGTTGTGTTCATCGAAACAGGCCCAGGTTTCACACTGAATGTATAAATACATTTAAAAATATATTAACTATATGTATTACTGTGTTAGAGTCAGGCCCGAATTAATCGATTGTGGCGCCCTAGGCCACACTCTGGAAGTGCTGCCCCCGCCCCAGGGGGCGGGGTCGCTTGTGGGGGTGGGGGCGGGGCGGAGGCGGGGCCACTTGCAGGGGTGGGGCCGCTTGTGGGGGCAGGGCCCTCCCTTTTCTCTCGCATCAGCTCAGCGTCAGTCCTGCTGAGCTGAAGGAAGAGTGGCGGGGCCGGTGCGAGCAGCGAGAGAGGAGGGGTGGTGGGACGGACTTCCCTCCACCCCCTCCTCTCTCGCGTCAGCTCAGCGTCGGTCCCACCCCGCTTCCTGTGAGCAGCGAGGGAGGGAGGAGCCGAGAGAAGCAGAGCAAAGGGGAGGGGGCGCAGGAAGGGGTTTTTTTGAATTGGGGGGGGTCCAGATCTGCTGCCCCTCCCCAGGGCTGCCGCCCTAGGCCATGGCCTAGGGTGGCTATGGGTAATTCGGGCCTGGTTAGAGTGTCATTGTGGTTGGTGGTGTGCCCCAGGATTTTGTAAATGTAAAAAATGTGCGGTGGCTCAAAAAAGGTGTTTTTCAAAACACTGCCCTAGGGGAGAATGGTGGAATATAAATAAAATGTATTATTATTGTTATTGTTATTGCCTGCATTGGTACAGTATCCCTTTGGTATACCATGTATATTCATAGTGATGGGAAGTTGCTGCTAAATGTGAGAGAAATCAGGTTGAACACTGTGAAAGCCATCATCCACTATATAGCTACCAGCCTCCTCCCAGTAGACTCAAATCAAGGAAAAGCCTTATGAGAACTACTACTCTTCTTGGCATCCCACCATGAACAGCAAGGGCAGCTAAACCAGGAAATCCCAACTGGATCCCCCCCCCCCCCCCCACAAGGGTCTTCCTCCAGGGGCAAACCAAGAATGGGCAACTTGGAAGTCCCTGAACAGACTCAGAAGTGGAGTGGGAAGATCAAAAGACAACCTGGCACCACCGAGAACAGTGGTTCTCAACCCGTAGGTCCCCGGGTGTTTTCTCCTACAACTCCGAGAAATCCCAGACAGTTTACCAGCTGTTAGGACAGGGGTCGGGAACCTTTTCGACTCAGAGAGCCATGAAAGCAAAATATTTGGAAATTTATTTCAGTGAGAGCCATTTATTATATAAATGGGTTCACGTCATGTGATGTATACCTCAAACAAAGAAACCATGCAACGCAGAAAAACAATACTTGCCAACAGAAATAGGCCTCAAGCAAGGTACGTTTGTAGCAAAGAAACTTTCCCTCCCAAAACCTAAAAGGCCCCCAAAACAATGAGTAAAAATAAAACTACATTTCCCAGTATCCTCCGGGGCAGCCAACGACTCACCCAGCCTCTACATTCTGAACAACACGATTGGCTGCCAATAAGGGCGGATTTGCATAACTGCTGTAACCATAGCAATGCTGGCAAGAGCCATCCAAGGCTAGGATAGAATGCTGAGAGATTTCAGTTGGTGTTTGAGGGTTAAACTGCCAAAACCAAACTCTGAGGGAGCAATTCTCCAGCAAATTCCTACCCACACAACACAACACAACTTCCAATCACAACCCATCCCACCAACCTTACGGGACCCCGTACACACAACACCTACAAATACAACAAACTAAAACCATTCCTTCCTTCCACACAGGCATAAACTGACCCAAAAGACAAGCCATGCCTTATAAAAATAACAGCATCGGACGACACACTCACAACGCTACATACATCAAACAAAAAAGGGCAGAACAAACGCCAGAACAGAAACACACTGCGCAGCAGAGACACAGACAACAGGTCACTGCACGACGCACAGCTGAGAACCAAATGCAAAGAACTGCACGACAAGAAGAAGCGCGCAGCCAGGAACAACAAAGATGCAGAAATGCAACACAACAGCAGCGCGCAAGGAGCGCAGAAACACAACGTCGCAACACAGAAAACAAACTTCAAAAACACCACAACCAATTCCACCGCCTAGCCTTCAGATACAACGCTGCAGAAGACTACAGCATGGTGCCAAAGGCCGACATTGGCACCCTAACGCACATCTGCACACACTGCAAAGCCCTGAAATACCCAGCAGAAACAACAGGAATGTGCTGCCTAGCCGGTAAAGTCTCTCTACCACCACTTGCCACTCCTCCACAACCACTACAGACTTTGCTGAGTGGACACACTCCAGAATCAAAACAATTCCTCCGCTATATAAGACAATACAACTCATGCTTCCAGATGACATCATTTGGAGCACACATAGAAAGTGCGCAATTCATGCCTACATGACCCCACCAAGACCGTAAGTAACATCATTTCCAACCCTTACATCTCGCATCTCCTAAATAGGGCACAGCAACGCGTGCCGGGTACAGCTAGTATAATATATATAATGTATTTTAAGACTGAATTCAACTAAATGTGAGTATATACATACATACTATGAGAAAAGGATTCCCCCGGCAGAATGACAGGACACTTCAGACCTGGCTCTGCAAAAGGCATGCTCAGGACTCTGGGAAGGAAAAGAAGACGGAAGGAAGGAAGGAAAGGGGTAAGAAAGAGGAAATAAAGGAGGGAGGGAGGGGGAGAGGAAGAAAGAAAAGAACTATGGAAAAGGAAGAAAAGAAAAGCAGTAGAGAGACAAGGAGGGGGGAGAAGGAAATGGGAAGGGGGAAAGGAAAGGGTGGGGAAAGGAAAGGAAAGAGGGTGAGGAAAAAGTAAAATAATGAAGGGAAAAGAAGAAAAGAAAGAAGAGGGGAGAGAGGGAAGTAAAAATAACAATAATATTGTATTGTTGTTTTACGATGTTTTATGGTGTGTTTTTATTCTGTCACTGTTTTACTATGTTCTTTCTCGTGTTGTGAGCCGCCCCGAGCCCACCGGGAGTGGCGGCATAGAAACCGAGTGAAATAAATAAATAAATAAATAAAGGAAGGAAGGAAGGAGAGGGAAAGGAAGAAGAAGAAGAGGAAGGAAGGAAGGAAGGAAGGAAGGAAGGAAGGAAGGAAGGAAGGAAGGAAGGAAGGAAGGAAGGAAGGGGGAGGGAGGGAGGGAAGGAGGGAGAATGGAGGAAAGAAGGAAGGGGAGAGGGAGGGAAAAGGAAGGAGAGAAGGAAACGGTGAAGGGGAGAAAGAAAGGAAGGAAGAGGAAGGAAGGAAGGAAGGAATAGGAAGAATGGAGGAAAGAAGGAAGGGGAGAGAGGGAGAGAAAGGGAAGCATTTGCGCCACTCCTCCCTGCTGCATGCTGGGAAACCGAGGCCCGGGCTGCTCTGGAGAGCCAGATGCAATCATGAAAAGAGCCACATCTGGCTCCCGAGCCATAGGTTCCCTTCCCCTGTGGTAGGATTTCTGGGAGTTGAAGGCCAAAACATCTGGGGACCCGCAGGTTGAGAACCACTGACCTAGAAGAATCCCACACCTTGTGTGACTGTAGAGTAGAACAGACAGCTCTGCATCTGTATGCTTGTCCACTATGCCCTGCCTCATGTACAGAGGAGGAATTGTTGGAGGCTACAGATGATGCTGTTGCTGTTGCCCGATTTTGGTCAAAATATATGTAGCCGCCTGCACGACTTCTATTTTTATCAGTTTTATACTAACTTATGCAATGCTTTTGATACAAAAATCCATATACAAAGATACTATACTACACAGTCCCTATGCAGAATCGCAACATTTCACATACTGCTCTCTACATTGGCCTTCCCTTGTCTACAGGCCAGAAGCTCAAGCTAGTGAAAAATGCTGCCGCTCGATTGCTGGTGGGAGCATCGGCGAGAGAGCATATAACTCCTATCCTGCAGCAATTGCATTGGCTGCCAATAGAGTACCGGACTGTATTCAAGGGGCTGGTATTGACTTTTAAGGCCTTGTATGGTCTAGGACCAGCGTACCCGAGGGACCATCTCACCCCGTATCTTCCCCCGAGACCACTACGTTCAGAAGAACAAAACCTCCTGACAGTTCCATCAGTCCGCTCTTGCCATCTTTCTGTGACTAGACAGCGAGCCTTCTCCGTGGTGGCCCCAACGCTATGGAACGCGTTGCCGGACGACGTTCGCACCATCACGGAGCTAGCTCCCTTCCGGAGGGCATGCAAAACAACTCTGTTTAAGCTTGGCTTTAACAAATCCCTCTGGTTCTGACCACACCATATCTGACAAATGTTTTAATTTATTATATGTATTTTATGTATTTTATGTGTTTTACATGTATCTCAACTGATACAAGGTGCAATCACAGTCTGAAATCTGCCACTTGAGTGCAATGCCTTACTATCAACACAACTCTGCTTCCACTCTTCTTAGCAGAATACAGCACTTGAGTTACGGCCAACATGTATGGCAATGGAATATATCAGTAACAAGGTGCCAGCCAAGGTCTTAAAAACCCCAGCCTTCATGCTAAAATCCATGTGTGCCCTCTGAAGGGGGAAACAGTTAAATGTTAGAGGAGGCTGATTGCATTGCTGTGAGAACGTACAAACAGCTGGCTTATTCCAAGCACATTAAAAATGGGGGGAAATGCATGGCATAATAGACGGTAAACTGGAAGAAAAGGCTCTTGAATTTTTCATTCCACATCCTCTGTTGGAGGGTCTACCAAACTCTTCTTTATTATTTCTCTGAAAAGAAAATGATTGGGAATAAAATGACATTTTGACATTCTCGAGTTAAGAGTCTTTTGTTCACTGCACATTTTGAAACAATGATTTACATTGCCCTAATCCAAATGTGTATTTTTTGTCATTTAAGGCAAGTTTTCCAATTGTTGTTATTTTATATTCCAAGTCTGTATTTCTGCTCGTTAGCACTAGTTGCATCCACATTGTAGGGCTTTTTATTTGTTCAGCTCAAAATGGAGACATTAACATTAACATTTAAGAGGATGTTACACAAGCTTTAAGAGATAATATTCTCCTTGGCCTGTTCTGTTGCAACCACAAAAACCAGTGTATTCTGTCCTTCTGCAATTTATAATACATACTGTATATGATCAAGTACAAATTGGCATCATGTGTAAGTCAAGGGAAAGTTTGAAGGCCAAAAATTATGGATTTTGATATGTTTCATGGATAAGTCTATTTATTTATTTACGACATTTATATGCTGCCCTTCTCACCCTGAAGGGGACTCAGAGCAGCTTACAAGTCATATAACATTACTAGCATAGTACTAATACATCATTTACAATATCTATCTATCTATTATGTATATAATAAAAGTCAGTGTTTGCGGAGGTGCGGAGGAATATGTGGCAGCGTTTCGATTGGTTGCCACTGTGGAATTATTTGCATAAGTCCTCTGATTGGCCAACCACCAACATTCCACCACTCCAAGGAGGCAGAGAAGGGATTGATTGCCACTGAGGGAGATTTTACATATGGACTCATGATAGGCCAGCCACCACCAACATTCCAATACTCTTAGGAGGCAAAGAGGGAAAAGGAAAGGCCCTCAGGCTGTCAGGACTGGCTCTCACTGTGGTTTCAGATCGGCTAGCCTCTACAAACTTGGCACACAGAGCCCCCATGACTCACTCGGCATCTTACTGCAGTTTTATTTATTTATTTATTTATTATTTGGACTTGTACGCCGCCACTCCCTGAGGGCTCGGAGCAGCTTACAGTCAAGTAAAAACAGAGGTAAAAGCAAACCTATTAAACTAGCTTAAAGAAAGATTTCCAGCCTAGCAATCAAAGGCTAGCCGGAAAAGGTGAGTCTTGCAGGCCTTGTGGAAGGAGAGTAGGTCCTGCATCGCTTGGAAGAGTGTTCCATATTGACGGCACCACTACAGAAAAGGCTCTGCGCCGGGTCAATGTGAGAGTTAATTCATGCCCCACAGGCTGCATGTGCCTCTTTCAGTTTTTGCATTGACAAATGTATTGTCATGATATTGATCCAAATCCTTGCACTTTGATAGGGAGATATGTACATTGAAAATTCAAACATTGATTAAGCTACATCAAACTCTCCAAAATCACCCTTAATAATAACAACAATACTAATAATACACTTTATTTATATTCCGGCCTTCTCACCTAGGGGACTCAGAGTGGATTACAGCATGCATAAGCAAACATTCAATGCCTTTACAATCAAATACAATGAATACACACAAACACAAACAAAGGCAGAGGATTCGCCTTTCATTTCCAGCTTCCGGAGGTGGTGCTTATCTCTGGTTCTGGGGAGGTGCTTTTCTCCATTTTCAAGCCAAGGAACCTGCGTTGTCTCCTCCTGGTTGTGTGGCCAGCAAGATTACTTGGAGCGTCTCTTTGCCTTTTCCTGTCAAAGCGGTACCTATCTATCTACTCACATTTGCATGTTTTCAAACTGCTAGGTTGGCAGGAGATGACAGATGGGAGCTCACTTCAGGTCAGCCATTCAACCAACCTTCAGGTCAGCAATTTAGCAGCACAAGGATTTAACCCATTGCGCTACCACGGCCCCTTGTTTCTAGAGAGATGTGACTGAATTTAGGGCCCTTCCTCACAGTCATGTAGCCCACAATATCAAGGCAGATAATCCACAATGTCTGCTTTGAACTGAATCCAAACTGCCATTTATTTATTTATTTATTTACTGTATTTCTAACCTGCCCTTCTCAACCCCCGAGGGGGGATTCAGGGCGGCTTACAAGGCACAATTAGATGCCGGCACAATACACAATATAAAAACACTACTACAGTAGGATTAAAACATCAGCATTAAAACATTAGTTAGCCAATTAATTTAAAATTCTATCAATACAATCCACATTCAATCAATCTATCAATCAATAGCAGAAGCTGTATTTCATGTCAGTCATTAAAACAATCCATTCCAAATAAAGTGCTGCAGTTACTGCTCAAAGGCCTAGTCGCACAATCACAATTTTATTTTCTTCCTGAAAGCTAGGAGGGATGGGGTTGATCATATTTCACTTGGAAGCGCATTCCACAGGTGGGGGGCCACAGCCAAGAAGTCCCTGTCTCTTGTCCCCGCCAGCTGCAATTGAGTTGCTGGCGGAAGCGAGAGCAGGGCCTCCCCGGATGATCTTAAGTTACGAGGTGGGACGTAGCGGCAGGTGCATTCAGACAAGTAAGCTGGGCCAGAACTGTATAGAGCTTTAAAGGTCAAAACTAGCACTTTGAATTGAGCCCGGAAGTGGACAGGCAGCCAGTGGAGCTGACACAACAGGGGAGTGGTATGCTCCCTGTATGAAGCTCCAGTTAGTAACCTGGCTGCCGCCCGTTGGACTAGTTGGAGTTTCCAAACTGTTTTCAAAGGCAGCCCCACGTAGAGGGCATTGCAGTAATCTATCCAAGATGTGACAAGAGCGTGGACCACCATCGCCAGATCAGACTTCCCACGGTACGGACGCAGCTGCCGCACGAGTCTTAACTGTGCAAAAGCTCCCCTGGACACCGCCGAGACCTGGGGTTCCAGGCTCAGTGATGAATCCAGGATCACTCTCAAGCTGCGAACCTACGTCTTCAGGGGGAGTGTAATCACACCCAACACAAGCTGTAACCCTATGCTCTGTTCATCCTTTCGACTGACTATATTCCAGCTCAATGTGGATTTTATACAGCTGTGTGTAAGGGGCCTTAGTGTCACAGAACAAGTTAAAATGACTCATGCTACTTTAGAATGACTCATGCTACTCTACTCTTGAGCAGACGCCGGAACGCCGAGCTCCGCCGGGGCCTATGTAGTCTTTCCTACACAGCACCCCCACCTACGAGGCCAGTTACCCCATGCACAAGGGGCGACTTGCAGGACTTTAGGGCGAACTCCTGCTCGTTGTTAGAAGCGCCGGCGAGTTCCCCGCTTCTCTTCGAGGCTCTGCAAGCCGAGGCCGAGGTTGCCCTTGAGGTTGCTCGGGCTCCGGCCTTGGTTCTCAGGATCCATGCGAGCATGAAGGACTCCAGGAGGACTATTGGACCAACAGCGACCGCAGCGACCACAGCGTCCCCCCGGAATTGCTCGCCATGGTCCCTTGTTCCCTGGCCGGGCTTGGAGGAGGCTGAGACGCCCACCCCCCCTAACTTCACCCAGAGGGAGGCAAGCGACGGCCTTCCCGACACCATCCAGGGCACCACCCAGGACGCGCCGCCAGATTTCACCCACCTCCTTCTTGGCTTCAGCCGGCTGGTCGAGCGGCTGGCAGCCTGGCTAAGGGAGATAGAGGAGCTAAGACCGATGCTGGCGTCCCTCTGCAGTGCGAACGGCCCGCGCTGCCTGGACCCCCGCCCCGGGACTGGGGAGGTGGCGGCCGGCGGAGCGCCGGACCCGCCATGCCTGGACCTGCTGCGCCTGGGCCCAGTGGAGAGGAAGACAAGTGAGGCGACTGCTTCTGGCCCCTGTGCGGCCACCGCTTGGGCCCGCCGAGTGTCCTAGTTCCGAGGAGCCAGGCGGAGGAGAGGTGCACGGAGACCTCGAGGAGCACCCCGCGGGAGGGGCTCCTGGAGGATGGTTGGCTGCCTCTTGAGGGAGACCCCCTGCTCAAGGAAGGGCCCCCATCTGGGGGCGAGGCATCAGCCAGACGGGTGGCGGTGCCGTGGTGGAGCCCGTGGAAGGCATTGGGACACCGGGCTCCCCCGACCCCGATGGAGAGGGCGTTGGCCGGCTGCATCAACATGGCGCCGACCCTGATCAGTTTGGGGTCTTTAGGCCCACCCCCCTCGTCCACCCCAAAGGCTGCGACCACGCCCCCTGCGGTCTCCATGCTGGAGCGGCCACCACTGCCGGCTTTTCCACCGCCGGCCTTTTCACTGGAGGCCACAAGCACCGCCATACCGCTGCCCCCGGGGTTCCTGATGGGGTCCCTGATGGAGGCGCTTGACGTCTCAGGGGTCCTTGCAAGGGCTCCTGGGGTGCGGCCCCGGTGACGAGCCGACCGATTACCAGCAATCCCCATGGTTATGACCAGCCCACAGGCTGCACCGCCACCGGCTGGTGATGGGCCTGCTGTCACCGGTGGCCCTGGGAGAGGGATCACTGCTAACTCTGGAGGCCCTGAGGCTGGCCCCCCCCCCCCCCAGTGCCCCGATGGAGCGCCTAGAGGCCATGGACAGCCAGTGGCCGCCGCGGGGCACGGTCCGAGATATGGCGAGAGGACTAGTAAACAACGGAAGAACCCTCTGCCACCTCAGACGAAACAGAGGAGGGGCCGAAGGCGGGGCAGGGGGCGGGGCCAGAGGAAATCCCAGCCCTGCTCTGCAACACCCAGAGGGTTCCGTCCCAGAACCTTCAGGAACACCAACCTCAGGCGCCGGGTTCCCCCATTGATGAACCCTCACCCCAGGAGGCTTGATAATCCGATGCTGGCGAACCCGGAGCCACAGGCTTGCGACGATCGCTACCGTATGGATCTCGAGTCCCTGAGGACGTTGTTCGATCTGTGGGACCCTCCTAGGCTTCCCCCATTCGACGGTCGAGCCTGATAGCTGACCTCAGAAAGCTCCGACCCACATGGGCCCGAGCTTGGCTTCCCCTTCTCGTTAGTTTTGTCATTCCCCGTCAATGTTGTTTGTCTTGTTGTATGCTCTGTATTTTTTATGTCAAACTGTAAACTGCTCCGAGCCCTCGGGGAGTGGCGGTATAGCAAGTTTGCATTATAAATAAATATAAATAAATAAATAGAATGCATACCATTTTGAATTTCTTAGAATGATTTTTTAAAGGCTCTTTAGATAAAAGGTATTGTGCTTAAACATCTCCCCATGGCACTGGTTTTACACTTGAATTCCAGAGAGTTCCTTCTTAGATTATTTGATTTAGTTTATTCTACTGCTATTTAAAGATTTCTAATTGTAGTGATCCACATTGAGTTAGTGTGAGATACTGAGCCTTGTACGGCAATGCGATATTGTGTCAGAAGATTGAATAAATTGATTTTTTCCCTCCCGCTGTCGATTCTTTGGTGGAAAACTGATACCATCATTATGCATTTTGCAAGTCTTATTTAATTCACACCTCCAAGTTCCATCCATTGTGGGTGGATCAATTTGTATATATTATATAGCTTGAAATTCTGCTGAGAATCTGCACCTTTCAGAAAGCATTTATATATGAAATAAAGATGGATCTTCAGCTGTTCATATGTAAAATCAACATGTACTTTAGGTTACATATTACATTGTATATCTATTTTCATAATCTGATATAAGAGCTGGACAAGATCAGAATATAAATAAAGCTGGGGGTGAAAAATGTCCCCCCTTTGAGTGATGTTTTCCAATAATGCTCATTCGTGTACTGAAGTTTACCCTTAGATGCCCATGATGATGTCAGTTACAGTGTCTAGAATATGACCATATAGTGATGATATCACGCTGATTGTGTGATCTTTCATTGGGTGAGATATCATGTGTGACAAAGTTTAAAGACAATGATAAGCAATATGGCCAGGAGAAACAATAATGTAAATGCAGCATATAAGGGAGGGAAATAGTGCCAAAAGGAGTTGGCTATCCATACCATCTTAATTAATTTCCTATGGAAAACCCTAACTCATCAAATTTAACAGATTCTGTGCTAAGCACAAATTGCAAATTTAACACTTTAAAAACTCATCCTGCAGTTTCAGACATTCATTCTTCACTTCCTTTACCTTTTACCACATACTGTGGTTTCTCCGTTGCTGCATAGCAGCACAAGGATGTTGCTTGAGTACCTTCAATTAATTTCTGATGTACAGTAGAGTCTTGCTTATCCAACCTTTGCTCATTTAACATTCTGTATTATCCAACGCAGTTTGCCTCCCGCCCGGATCCACAGCTGTTTCCATTGTGATGTTTTGGTGCTAAATTCATAAATACAGTAATTATTACATAATGTTACCATGTATTGCAGTGATTTTCAACCAGTGTGCCGTAGAACACTAGTGTGCCGTGAGAGATCAAGTGTGCCATGGGAAACTATTTTCGTACTTAATTCATATATAAACTATAAGGCGTATCTGTCCCTTTAAGAAATGGAACCATAGCACTATTGTGTCATCTAAGAAGTGACGCGAGAGTGCTATGGTCGCGCCATATTGGATTCGCTCAGATGCGGCTAAGTAAACAAAGTTAGAGTTAGTGCTGCTGCATCAAGTGACAGTAGCAATTTGGGATCACAGCAAGACAAGCGAGTGACAGTGATGGAGAAGTTTTTGAGGAGAAGTGGTCATTTTATTTCCATTCAGCCTTCACAGAATGCCTTGACTGGGTTAGGGACCCATACAGCTCAGCATCCGTTGTTGGATAGGCCATGACTTTAAAGGAGCAAGAGGAACTCATTGAACTGAAACAAGATCATAGTTTAAAGCTAAAATTTGCTGATCTTCCTTTGGACAGTTTTTGGTTATCTGTTGCCAGGGGGTTTCCCATTCTGGCCAACAAAGCTATTTTGACATTGCTCCCGTTTTCAACTACATATCTGTGTGAGATGAGCTTCTCAAGCTTGACTGCGATAAAAACTAAAAACAGAGAGAGACTGACAGCTGTTGAGCAAGACCTTTGTGTGTTTTGCTCAACAGCTGCCAGGATATCTATTTTCATCGAAACAGGCCCAGGTTTCACACTAAATGAGTGTATAAATACATTTAAAAACATATTAACTACATGTATTACTGTGTTAGAGTGTAATTTTGTGTCATTTTGGTTGGTGGTGTGCCCCAGGATTTTGTAAATGTAAAAAATGTGCCGCAGCTCAAAAAAGGTTGAAAATCACTGATGTATTGAAGTGCCTTTTCTGTCAATTTATTGTAAAACATGATGTTTTGGTGTTTAATTTGTAAAATCATAATATAATTTGACGTTTAATAGGCCTTTCCTTAATCCCTCTTTATTATCCAACATTTTTGCTTATCCAATGTTCTGTCAGCCCATTTATGTTGGATAAGCAAAACTCTACAGCAGGGGTGCTCACACTTTTTCAGCATGTGAGATAAACCAACCAAGTCAACATGATCTACCTAGGTTTTGCTGGAGGTTTATTTTAGGTAGAACTTTTTCTGCGTGTGGGAGTGGGGTGGGGGTGGGAGTGTTGAAAGATGTTGTTGCTCTCTGTCTATGTTGTTCTATGTGTCAATGTGTGGCTACTGCTCCTGGATGACCAGATGGCCAGGAGTGCTTTCTCTCAGTTTTGAATTATGTGCCCGTGTATCCCTACCACAGTGAAGTGGTTCTTGCACCTTGGACATTCCACAGATATATAAACCAGGCAGTAAGAAGCCAATCTTGAAACTGCAAGGCCATTAACTGCTAATCAAGGTGGCCAGTTGAAACATTCACACTAACTTCAAACAGACAAGAGTTCCTTCTCCCACCCTGACATAATTACACAGATATAAACTGGCAGAATGGAAGCAGACAGACAAAGGTCAGACAGACAGCTGCAAGGCCATTCAATGCTGATCAATGTGGCCAAGCAGATGAACTCCTCGCAGTCACAGATGGCTTTGGCAGAAAATGGCTGCCAAAGCCTCCTTCTGGTTGTCTTCCCTCGTGGCTCATTTTCACGCGCCGCCGCACACTCCAAGTGCGCTGGAAGGCACAGAGAATTTGGGGGGCACTGAACCACTGTAAGGGGGTGGTGGGGTGGTGGCGTGAGCCAGACGACAGGCTACCATCCATATCTCTCTCTCTCTCTCCTTCCCTCCCCTTGCTCCCTCCTCCTCTCGCCAAGCAAGGGATAATACGTAATAATAATACCTTTGGGGTTCCCTTCCAACTGGTTGAGCGCCGACTTCCAGTCTTATAACAATAATAATAATGGCCTTCAACATATTTAGCGGAACGTGGATTCAATATGGTATCCAATTTATTAACAAAAAAATAGTCAATCGCGATGATTTGAGATTACTGCTGACGAAAATAGAGCCGAGGATGACTAGATTGGTAGCAGCATACCAGGTTCATCCTTCTCATTAAGATGATTTCAAATGTTTTAACTTTTTTGTATTACCTTTCTATTCTAATTTCAATACATAGTTTCATAATTTCAAACTTCAATGTTTCTAATTTACAACTTTCTTTATTATATTTTATGAAAAAGGTAGAAATATGTATACATATATCTTTCTGTTTAATTGCTATTAAAAAATTAAAAAAATAATTTCTAGGGGGGCGGTGAGTAAAAAAATTTCTGGAAAGGGGGCGATAGGCCAAAATTTTTGGGAACCACTGTTCTAGAAGCATTCTCTCCTGACGTTTCGCCTGCATCTATGGCAAGCATCCTCAGAGGTTGTGAGGATGCCTGCCATAGATGCAGGTGAAATGTCAGGAGAGAATGCTTCTAGAACTTGGCCATGTAGCCCAAAAACCTACAACAACCCAATGCGGTTGCTGTTGCCCGTTTTTGTATTTTGCCATTTGTGGTCCCTCTATTTTGTCGGTTTTAAACTTATTTATGCAATGCTTTTGACACAAAATAAAATTTAAAAATCCATCTAATATTTCTGGATTCATAAAGATCAAACTTGAGGAAATGAGTCAAGCAAGTTGGATTGATACTGGCTGCTGAGAGAGGGACATATTTATTGGCATATTTTCAGCGCTCGCTTTAGAAGGATTGGTTTTCGTGCCAAAAAAAAGGTTTGTGATCTTTTGTTTCACTACAGTTCCTGTTGTATTTTAGGTTTTTCATCAACCCTATGGTATTTCATGGCCTCATGAGAAAGATCAGTGAGCATATACATTCACTAAAAACATGTGCATTGGCATTCTGTCCCCCCACTTTTGTTGCTAAGTGTTTTCATTCCTTCCATGTGCTTGCAGGCATTGATAGAACTTTGCATCTATCAAAGAAGAAAATCTGCTTCCTGCTTTCCTCTTATAGCTACTTGGGCCAAGAGACAACTGGGGTGAGGTGGGGAAAAGCAGGCTCTGTGTGATCATAACACTGCAGTTGGTATCTGGCAGATGTGTTGTTTTAACAAGCACAGGTCAAGTTTAAACTAGGAGAGCAGTCGTTTCCAACAGGGTCTACAGGTAGGTTCATGGAAAGCTATCTGAAACCCTGGAAAATAGCTATTAATCAGTATGGAAGGTAGAATTGAAGTATATTTTTTATCCAGGCTGGCATTTGCTTGGATAAATGGGTGCAATCTCTCAGGGTTACATTTGCTTTGGACTCATGAGATTCTCGGTTCTCAGGGTTAAAACCTTCTCCTTAATCACTAAAGCAAGAGGGAGGAATCTTAGAATTACAGTGCTGCCTTGAAAAGTATATATTTCCTCATCACTTGTGTTTGATAGTGTTAATAATAATAATAATAATGACAATTTTATTGCTTACCTGCCTCTCCCTGCGACTCGAGGTGGGTTACAACACAAGTAAAAAACACAAACATTGCAAAAATTCAACAAATATACATATTTCTATAAAAGATCTACATCAAAACTGCATTTCTCTAAAATGCATATTAAAGTGCACAGAACAAACAAAGAACAGTTCCAAACTGCCGGAAGAAATGTGTCTTTAAATGGTTTTAAAATTCCGACAGCTGATCTAGCAGTCGGAGCTTCACTGGCAGGTCATTCCAGAGTCTTGGGGTGGCCAATTAAAAGAGTCCTCTGTGCGTTGGCTGCCAGTTGGGTTCTGGGAGGCTGGAGCAGACGGCCCACAGAGGACCTAAGTGTTCGGGGCAGATTGTACAGGTGAAGCCAATTCTGAAGGAAACCTGGACCCAAACCATGTAGAGCTTTAAAGGTCAAAACCAACACCTTATACTTTGCCTGGAAACTAATTGGCAGCCAGTGGAGTAACATTAGGATAGGTTTAATGTGCTCACTCCTACACGTTCCTGTCATATTTTGAACCAACTGAAGTTTCCAAACTTGGTACAAAGGTAGCCTACTGTAAAGTGCATTGCAGAAGTCCAACCTTGAGGTTACCATTGCATGCACTATCATGCCTACATGGTGAACAAAACTTTCAAAATTTCATTATAAATGGCAGTTCCTAATTGGTTCTATCTTAAAAATTGCCAATAATGAAATAATGAAATTTTGAAAGTTTTGTTTCTGAAATGTTCACCACCAGAACTTTAGTTTTGTAAGTACTTTAGAACCATTTAGAACCATGGATTGCCTAGGCCTAGTGTTTTCAAAATTTTGTGTTTGTAGCTTATGGCAACAGTGATCTAGGCATGCAGGAAAACAAAATGGCGGCATCTAAGGCAATATTCACAGCAAATGAGAGCAGAGGAGTGATAAATTTCTTGTTTCTGCAAGGAAAGTCTGTGAAGGATATTTATGGTGATATGTTGCAAACATTGGGGGATCAATTCACTTCATATTCTACAGTTAAGAACTGGGTTGCCAAATTTAAAACAGGCCACTTAAGCACTAATGACGAGGAACGTCCTGGACGACTGTGAGTGGTTGTTGTTCCGGAGATCATCAATGCTGTGCACAACCTCATCCTGGCGAATCAGCGAATTTCAGCTAAAGGTGATCCCTGCTTGATCATCCACCTTATTCACCAGATCTAGCTTCCTCCAACTATCATCTGTTTCCAAACCTGAAGAAACATCTCAAGGAAAACAAATATCAGACCATTTTCTGATGCCATGGCTGCTACGAATGACTGGTTTGAGGCTTTTTCCAAGGCTTACAGAACTTGGAATACTGATGTAAGAAGTGTGTTGATATCAGTGGAGAGTATGTGGAATAAATGTAAAGTTTCATCTACCCAGTTTCTGGGTAAAGCCAAAGACTTATCAACAGCCCCTTGTATCAACTGCCACCATCCATTTAACAGGCACCCCCAAATGGAAGGAGTTATTGGAAAGTCATTGAGGAATCATTTTTTTTGTATTTCCCCAAAGTCCTGACTTAATAAAAGACTTTCCTTCCATCCGCATGGGAGAGGGGGACACTGTGCACACATAACTCACACACACTGAGTAAAAGCACATGAAAACAGAATGGAAAGGTGGAGATCATTCCAGGAAAAGTCTTTGTGCTAAGTAAGCAAGTCTTACATCAGCAAAGGGCATCTTGTATGTCACAGTGCCTTCAATCAGGCATTACTTCAGAATAATTAACAAAATTACAGTCTAAAATCATAGTCACCCTAGGCTAGAAAGTCTCTCTCGGCATTACTTCGCAAACGAAGATTCTTAGGAATGACTCATCCCACGCTTTTTACAAGCGCGTTGATGACTAAAAAGGCCAATCTGAGATAGGCAAGTTCAGTTGCAGAAAGCACAGCAGAAAGTCTCCTTGGGTGATGTTGTTTCCAAGTTGCAGTTCTTTCTGCGTTGTCATTTCTCTTCGAGACACGTTCGACATGTCTTCTCGAAAGAGGCTGCAGCATTGTGCATAGCGCGTTTCCATGCCTCCCGATGTGAGGCCAGGGTGGACCATTTTTTGTGATCAATCTGGCCGAACCTGAGATGTTGTTTCAGGGAGTCCTTATATCTCTTTTTTGGGGCACCTCCCTTGCGCTGACCCGTGGCGAGTTCACCGTAGAGTAGTATCTTTGGGAGGCGGTGGTCCTCCATCCTAGAGACGTGCCCTGCCCAGCGCAGCTGTGTTCTCAATAGCATGGCCTCAATGCTGGTGATCCCTGCTTGCTCAAGGACAGCAACATTCATCACATAGTTGGTCCAGTGTATATTTAGGATTGTGTGAAGAGGAGTCGTAGGTGTTGGCGATAGGTGACTCATGTTTTAGACCCATAAAGGAGAATAGACAGTACAACAGCTCTGTACACACTGATTTTTGTGCCTTGCCTCAGGTGCTTGTTGCTCCAGACTCTTTTGTGAAGCCTTCCAAATGCACTCTATGTCTTTGCTAATCTGTGATCTATCTCTTTATCAATCTTGGCGTCTGAAGAGATGATGCTTCCCAGGTAGGTAGGCTAGAAAGTAACATAAGTTCTAATTCAGTCTATTCCGCTCATGATGAAGCTGGCATTCTGGAAACCCTGGTGGTGGAATGGGTTAAACACTTGTGCCAGCAGGATTGCTGACCAAAAGGTTGGCGGTTCAAATCCGAGGAGCAGGGTGAGCTCCTATCTATCAGGCCCAACTTTTCTCCAATATGAAGAAAAGTTGGTTTTTGGGGGGCAGTCTTCCATGTGACAACAGAACACATCTAAAATTTGTTGTAATTTAATAATTTCCTATCATACACAGTTAAAATTCAGCTAGTAAATCATTACTCTACACATGGACCATCAGATAATAGATAATTTTGCATCGAGCCTTTGAGGCTTGCAAAGCATTAACGAGAAATTTAGATGTTCTAAAAGATACATAATTATCAACACCAGGCAATAAAAAACAAGCTTTCACAGAACATGACCTTCCTTTCATTGAGTGGCTGAATGTATTTATCTCAACATCTGTAGCTGGAACAATCTAAAAGCATAGGAACAAATTCCTTAATGGACAAAGAATCACAGCTGCCTAATCTTTCTATTGTAAGCATCCCCAACCCCATTTTAAAAAGGGGAACATTTAATCTAGCCTGTTCTCATCTTGGTCTTGGCAACTCTAACAGGTACCTTGGAAGTGACAGTCATAAGAGAGACATAAAAATATAGCTTGACAATTCTTAAGCCTTGCTGCCTGGGATTGCATCTCTATATCCTTGAGCCTCTGTAGTAAAATTAATTTTGTTCTATCATATCCTTGAGCTAAAAGAGAAAGAAATCTCAGATTTATGGTAACAGATTGGATTGTTGCTTCTATGAGTTTTGGCCTTTATCAGGAATTCCCAACCTGTGGTCCATGGACTACCTATGGTCCTCAAGAACTAAAATATGGTCTGTGGCCTCATTATTACTACACCATTGCAACATGAGTGACTGGTCTCGTTGCGAAACCATCTTATAGTGCCGAGGCTTATTAAATATGGTTTTCTGTGGGCGAGCAGATGGTGACTACTGGGTGGCATATGTTCTGTATCAGAAACTAGAGCTGATGTGGTCTATCCCAGTGTTTCCCAACCAGTGTGCCGTGGCACACTAGTGTGCCGTAAGAGATCATCAGGCGTGCCATGGGAAATTACAGTGTAGAGAGAGAGCGCAAGCCTAGCAGGAAACTTCAGGCAGCGGAAATGAGGCTTTCCTGGCCAAAGCAGCAATGCCAGCCAGCCTGGCTGCAGTCAGGGAAAGCCCTCGGCATCCAGAACTCTCCTCCCGCCCACCCCCCTCTCTCTCTCTCTTCTTCCCTTCCTTCCTTCCCTCCCTCCCTCTGCGCGCCAAGGGCTACCTGACCGGGCTGCACCTCCTCCTGCTTCCTGGCTCCTGGGTGCTCTTCTGCTCTCCTCCCCTCTGGCAGCAAGGAGGAGGAGAGGGAGGAGGAATCCGCGGGAGCTGCCCCCGCCCGTCCCCGCTCCCGGAGGCTTGAGGCAAGGCTGTCTGCCCTCTAGCCCCTCCGCACTGGGGAAAGGGAGCAACCCCTTATCTCCTGGCCTCTCCTGGCTAGGCTCCGAGTTTGCTACAGAGCAGAGCAGAGGCCAGGATGCGCAGCTCCACAGCCCAGCTTGGTTCCTTCCCAATCAGGCCCCAAGGTGACAGCAGGGAAGCCGAAGGGACTCCTGGGTGGGGGGGCTGAACCCTTCGGGAAGGAGAGCTGTGGGTGGTGACGGCTGCAAGCCTCCGCTGCAGTTTGTTCCGAGGCTCGGAGCCACCCCGTGTGCTCAATTCCTATTCGTCCTGCTCAGCTGAGCCCACATGCGCTTTGGCCACTCAGCGCATTCCTCCCCTGCGGGACGGTGACGTGATATCGGTAGAAATTTGGGGAGCCTTGCCTTAAGGGCAGAGACCCGGTCCCCCTAAATCAAGGGCCTTGAGATGGTAAAATAACCTTGGCGGGCTTTTCCGGCGCCCAGGAAAACCCCAGCGCCCCAGAGAGATTTCTCACCAAGATTCTGAAGCGTGCCACACAAGAGAAGGTTCGTCCCAGCTGGAAAGGATGACAAGCTGCAATTTTCCTGAGTCCGCAAAGCTTGACATACTTTATTGGCATTTTCTGGAATATTTATTCACTTTTTGCAAAGGCACCAGATTCAAATTCCCCCGCCCTTCAAGCCTCCTGTGCTTTGCCCTGATTGGTTGGAACTTTGGCAATCAGGTGGGGCAATCTGGTTCCCCACAGCCCCTCAGCCAATCACAAAGCAGCTTCATCTGTCTTTTGGCCAAATAAGGGAACCTCTTTGCCTCGCCAGTGGGCTAATGGAGAGCGAGAGGTGGGAGTTTGTCTTTGGACAATGAGGAGGTAACAGGATAAATGGATTTAAGACATGCTAATTTGGTTTCATTGATAAGAGGGAATTCTAATTTTGGCAGTATCGGCTTATCTTTGTGTGGTGATGAAAAATAATTGGTTCCTGGCAGTAGCATGCTCTTCTGACAGTCTTTTCTTTGTTTAGTAAATGTGAGAGATTATGGGATTTCCTATGTGAGGAAACAGACAGGGCTCTTCCTGAGTCACAGAGGAATCCCTGATCAATTAATAGATGTGTTAATGAAGTTTTGAGATTATAGCATGTCTGATTGGCAAGGGAAGACCCCTGCAGTCCTGCAATCTTACCACCTATTGTTTGGGTCCTTGGAATAAATGGTTTTCATGGTTTTGGGTCATGGGTCTGGCCGTCTGTCATTTCCTAAGTGGCATTTTCTATTTGTAGGTTCCTTCTTAAGTAAATATGTGTAGCAATTTGGCTATGTCCTGGGTTTGAGTCTTGTGAAACGACCCTCCATGTTATACAAAGGATGTGGCCAGGTGGCTTTTCCTGTCTTTTGAAATAACCATTGATACCTAATTAGCACTCTTCAGGCTTTTGCCGGATTCTTCCTAAATGTTTGGGGCTCCTTACAGGCAGGATGACTCATATTTGTTACAAAGTACATTTCATCAAGGCAAAACATTTAGAAGTTACAATTTAAAATACAAGGATAGAAGGAAAAGGAAATAATAATACTCTTATACAGTTTCTAGGCATTTCATGAAGTTAGGTAATAAACTGAGAGAGAGAGAGAGAGAGAGAGAGAGAGAGAGAGAGAGAGAGAGAGAGAGAGAGAGATATAGGGAGTGGGTAGGGAGAGAGAGAGAGAGAGGAGAGAGAGAGAGAGAGAGAGAGAGAGAGAGAAACCATATGTGGGTATATGTACTGGGGGAGAGTTCATATGTTCTTGGAAAGAGCCTTTGATGCACTGGATTTGGGAAAAGTTCATGAAAATAAGTCTTTAGAGAGTCCTTGGAGATCAATTGAAAAAGCATGTGCAGAGGGAAAAGTCTTGTCCTTGGAGGTAGAAGTGAACTATAGGCCCCAAGCCATCTTGCCTTTCTGGGGCTCCTTTGGATTAGCACAAGGCAAACCCACATGGGGCACAGGCCTCTGGAATCTATAAGTCATAAGAAATGTCCTTAAAACTGAACGGAAAGGGAAATAACTTGGTGTGTTTGGGTTATAGAAAACCTTGACATGCAGGGCCAAGAGGAGAGCCTTAGGTTCCCACATGGAGAGGAAATAGGGGATTAATGGACCACTCCCATCTGGTGTCCTGGGTGAAACTATGAATCACTTGGTTCTGAACTATCTTTAGACAGAGGCCTGGGGGTGGGTCACCCCCGATATCAGACGGGCCTCCTGCACGTGGGCCTCCTGGGGGGGGGGGAGGTTTGGTGGAAGCAGCGACATTACGAGGGGGGAGGGTGACAGTTAGTAAAATGACAGAGTGTCATTTTGTGTCATTTGGTTGGTGGTGTGCCCCAGGATTTTGTAAATGTAAAAAATGTGCCGAGGCTCAAAAAAGGTTGAAAATCACTGGTCTATCCAATGCAATTTCCTGAATCAGCATCCCAAATAACCAAAGCAAATCTAAAGTTGACCAAAAACGGATTCCTAACCCTTTTGGTACTTATGTTGGAGAGTGGTCCCTGGTCAATAAAAGGTTGGGAACCACTGGCCACCAAAATGATTTCTGAAGCTTGTCTGAAGATTAACCCAGAAGCAGAAGTAATCTAACAGTTTTATGTTTAATAACAACCATGGCAACCTCTGCACAATGCAATTTTAATTTATTGCCTAACCTAGCACTGTTCTAGCCAAAGCTTTAACAACTGTTTGAACAGATATCATCAGGGACTTTGTCCAAAACTTCACTAAAATCAATATATACCAACTTCACATCATTCCACTGATATACCAAATATTTAATTTACTGAAAATAGAAATCTACATTGCCATTTAATGCAGATTAAGTGCATTGGACTGGATTATATGAGCCAACATTGCCATATAATCCAGTTCAAGGCAGTTATTCTGCATCCTGAAAGTGCAATATATCACAGTGTAGATCCAGTCAGGAATAATTTGCTTTTGAGAAAATTGTTCTGGCTCTTTGTAATCAGAGCATCCCTTTGCTCACAGATTGACTGTTTAGAGATGTTGAACTTTTTACTTGTCTGGTTTTTAGATCCTATGGTCCCGTTTTTTGGAAGATGAGGGTGGCATATGTAGCCTTCTCTCCTGTTGGGACCCCCTCCATCCTCCAAGTATTCACAAAGATTATCAGGATCCATTTTAGCACTCATAGTTGATAAATGCCGATTGACATTATCCCTATATATGTCCCTCCTTTTCCTTTTATAGATATTAAAGTAGCTGAAATTGATGCATCTGGTCAAAAATTGCAGGAAAAAATCTGCCATTTTCCCAAGTATCCCCTGCCAGAGAAAAATAAATCTGATGCTCTGCAATTGAGTTTAAGTGCAATTCTAAGCTTAGAGCAAGAGGGATATCAGGTATCTGCATCTCTATGCCAAAATCTCTCTTACGGATACACTAACTATCATTTTAATGGATCCTGGGCTGCTTACAAACAGAGATCAACAATTACTTCCTTCAGATATTCCTTAAATTTGAGACAGGTGCAAGCTGACAACAGCTTGCCTCAGTGTACTATGATGCCATGATAAAATATGCCAAAATCCCATTCCCAAGTTCCATACTGGAGTGAAATTAGCTTCTTCTTCAGCCTTTTTATGAGATCCTGATGTGAGTAAAGTCTGGGAGAAGGAAGGGGTGTCTCTGTAAAAGGAAGAAGAATGCATTTGGCACAACCTATGTGAGACCCCTTCCCACCTTTATTCAAACGGAGTCTGGCTTTTTGCAAAAGTTTAATGCAATTTTTATTCAGGGCCATAGAAGCCAAGGTTTTCTCAAGGATTCTAAGAATTAGGTGATAACCCTTGCCTAATATACTCACCCACTTCTTGTCGTTTACTCCAAATCATGCATTATATTCCTGCTATGAACTCAATTTCATTCCACACCAGGGAGGATACAGAGAAAAAAAGTTGGTGGGCTCAGACATTACTTGCAATGACAACTCATAAAAAAATCAATGGGAAGTCTAATTGAAAAGGTCTGCAGGTACCTAACTATAAAAATTATGCGATAAGGTTCATGTAAAGCTACTCCAGAGATCCCCCTTCTTCCTAAAGTATTGTCTCTGTCTGTAGTCTTGACATGAAATTTAATCCTTTTATTGACAGACCAGGTATGGGCAAACCCAGGCCTGGGGGCCAGATGCGGCCCCTTGGGCTCTTTTCTCAGGCCCTCTTCTCTTACACCATCCTTTCCTTTCCTTTTTCCTTCCCTTTTGTCTTTTCTTCCTTCTTTCCTCCCTCCCTCCCTCCATTCCCTTCTACCCTTCCTTCCATCCTTCCCTTCTACTTTTTTGTCCTTCCTTCGTTCCCCCTTTCCTCCCGCCTTTCTTCTTTCTCCTCCCTTCTCTCGTTCCTTCCTTCTCTTTTCTCACTCCCAACCCTGTTTCCTTTTCTTATCTCTCTCTTTCTCCATCCCTACTTCCTTCCTTCCCTTCTACCCTTTTGTCCTTCCTTTGTTCCCCCTTTCCTCCCGCCTTTCTTCTTTCTCCTCCCTTCTCTCGTTCCTTCCTTCTCTTTTCTCACTCCCTCCCCTGTCTCCTTTTCTTATCTCTCTCTTTCTCCATCCCTACTTCCTTCCCTTCTAACCTTTTGTCCTTCCTTTGTTCCCCCTTTCCTCCTGCCTTTCCTCTTTCTCCTTCCTTCTCTCTTTCCCTTCTTCTCTCATTCCCTCCCCTGTCTCCTTTTCTTATCTCTCTCTTGCTCCATCCCTACTTCCTTCCTTCCCTTCTACCCTTTTGTCCTTCCTTCCCTCTCTCTTCCCTCCCTCCCTTATTCCCCCTCTCTCTTTTTCCTTCCTCCCTCCCTCCCTCCCATCCTTCTCTTTTTTCTTTCTCATTTCCTCCTGGGGGTTGTTTAGTTGGGAGAAGAGAAGGTAGAAAAGGAACATGTGATCCATGTTTCAAGATTTCAAAGGGTATCCAATTGAGGACTGGCTTTCTGCTGCTCTAGAGACCAGTGCACAATGGAGCAATGGGTTCCAATGACAGGGAAAGGGATTCAACTGAAAAGATGAGGAAGAACTTCCTGGAGGTTGCCTGGGAGTGTGGTGGAGTCTCCTTCTCTAGAGGGCTTTCATCAGAGGCTGTCTATTGAGAGTGCTTTGATTGTGCCTTCCTGCATGCCAGGGGGTTGGACTGGATGGCCCTTATGGGTCTCTTCCAGCTCTAGGATTCTAAGATAATATATCAGGTGTAGACAATACATGGATTTCATGGATACACTTTTTCTCTCCTGTCCACCATCTCATCCTAACCAAGACCAACTCTTTTTTGGATCTAAATGTTTCCTGTCTTTCTTTCACTTTCTGCCCCCAAAAGACAAAGAGGAAGGGAAGGAAAGGGCAGGGTAGGGAGGGGACTTAGGGAGAACCCCCTTCCTCCTGGACCCATCCACCGCGCTCCAGCCCACCATGTGGCCCCCAAGTTAGAAAGTTTGCTCACACCTGTGACAGACAGATGAAAGGCTTGTCTCCATAAGTTGTTCCATTTTGCTGTTTCATGCTGACAAAGTAACATTGGTAAGAATTAATTCCAGGTGTCCTAAATCAGTAAGAGCTCATGGATGAAGCAATGGAATGCCTCATCCCAAAATGGTGGAGATGGTGGAGAAGCACCTATTCCACCTTGGTCTACAGCAGGCATGGGCAACCCCCCCCCCCCCTTACGGGTGTTACTGTTAGGAATTGTGGGAGCTGAAGTCCAAAACACCTGGAGGGCCGAAGTTTGCCTATGCACGGTCTACAGTCTGCTTCTACATAAACCTTATGTATTTGCTTCTACATAAACCTTTTCTCTCCATGTTATTCTTCTCTGTTTTCCCCAAATAAGTTGGACCATGACAAATTCACCTTCTAAAGTTGAATGGGAATTTGTTGCACTTGATAAGAACTTTAGAAGAACTTGATGGGCCAGAAACATATATCTTGTTCCAACAGAAACAACCTGAGCTCTGTGGAAAGTTCCTAAGATGTACAAGGGTGGGTCAATAAGTCTGTGACTTTTTAAATGAAACACAGGTTTTTGGATAAAAAATCATTTTATTTTTCAATGTAGTCTCCTTTGAGCTCTATACACTTTGTCCAGCGTTTCTCCAATTTTTTATCCCTTCCAAAAAAATAAGATTTGTTGAGGTCATCAAAATAGGTATTTGTTTGTGAGATGATTTCATTGTTGGAGTCAAATCTCTTTCCACCGAGCCATTTCTTCAGGTTTGGAAACAAGAAATAGTCACTCAGTGCTAAATCCGGAGAATAGGGCAAATGAGGGAGCAATTCGTATCCCAATTCATGGATTGTTGCCATGGCAACTGCACATGAGTGCACCCTTGCATTGTCTTGGTGCAAAATAACTTTTTTCTTGGCCAAATGCGGTAGTTTTTTTTCCAAATCCTCATTAAATCGACCCAATAAGTTGGCATGATATTCGCCATTGATTTTTTTATGCTTTTGAAGGTAGTCAATGTGGATTATACCGCGTGCATCCTAAAAAACGTTTGGCATGACTTTATTGGCTGACAAACCCACCTTGGCCTTCTTTGGCACCGATTCATCCCAAGAAACCCACTGTTTTGACTGCTGTTTGGTCTCTGGTGTGTTGTGGTGGATCCACGTTTCATCCACGGTTACAAAACAGCGCAAAACCCCGTCTATATTGCGGTTGAACAACGCCAAATACACGCTGTGGTTTGTGGTTGATTGTGAGCAAACGCAGCACCCATCTTGCAAAAAGCTTTCTCATACCCAAGTGATCATTTAAAATTGAGACCACTGAGCCATGTGAGATACCTATGGCTTCCATAATCTCTCGCACTTTCAATCTCTGATTGGCCAACACCATATAATGAATTTTTTCAATTGTTTTGGGTGTAGAGACCTCAACTGGGCGTCCAGAACATTCGGCACCTTCCGTGCTTGTACGGCCACAACAAAATTCAGTAAACCATTTTTTTTACCATTGATATTGATCATGCAGAGTCCCCATACTATTTATCAAGCTTAGCCTTGGTTTGAGTGATTTTTTTCCGCAAAAATAATGCTTAATGAGCACACAAAATTCACATTTTTCCATTTTCTTCTCAAATCAGAAGAGATAGTCTGCTATCAATGGCTGTCAATCACAAACTAATTTTTTTTTTGATATAGATTTTTATTTGGTTTTATGGGGGATAGTGAGGGTAGAGAGGCATTCACATATACAGACAAGTGATATCACAGATCTGATCATGCTTATACCCGTGTCAGGGGATTGGGCTGGGGGCTAGGGATAGGGGGAGTGGATGGGGGTGGGGTGGTTGGAAAAGGCATAGGTGGTATTGACTTCCCAAGGGTTTGGCCGAGAGCGTAATTTTGAATGTAACTGTTCTTCCATATCCAAAGGTTGATTCGGGTGGCGTCGATTAGAGTTCGTTTAGATCTATTCTGATGTTATTTCCTTCCTTTTGTAGGTATATCCCAAAGTCCTTCCAGTTCATCTCTCTTTTCTTCTCACCATTGTTTGTCCTTCGCCAGAGAGAGTCCATTTGTATTATCTCCATTATTTTTAGGACCCATTCTTCTATCTTTGGTATCTTTTCTGTTCTCCAGTGTCTGGCAAGCGTTATCCGTGCACATGTAGCTAATATAAAGAATAATTTGTCCTGATTTACATTCAGCCCCTTCCCCGTCATACCTAATAGGTATTCTTGAGGGCCTAGATTAACCTTTTCTCCCAGTATCTTTTGTATCTCCCTATGGATGTTTTTCCAAAACTTCTTCACCTTTTTACAGTGCCACCATTGGTGTATGAAAGTTCCTGTGAGAGCCATATAATATATATAATATGTTTTAAGACTAAATGTGAATGTATACATACATACTATGAGAAAAGGATTCCACAGCCTCAATAATAATAATAATAATAATAATAATAATAATAATAATAATATAACAACTTTCAACTTCTTTCTGCCTTCATGCATGAAAAGCGCAATCAAAAGCACCCCTGACAGATGGCCACCCATGCTTAATAATAATAATAGCAACAATAACAAGAACAACAAGAACAACAGAGTTGGAAGGGACCTCTAAAGGCCATCCAGTCCAACCCCCTTCATTCTTATTTCATGCAGGGAAAGCACAATCAAAGCACCCCTGACAGATGGCCACCCAGCCTTAATAATAATAATAACAACAAGAAGAACAGAGTTGGAAGGGATCTCTGAAGGCCATCCAGTCCAACCCCCTTCATTCTTCTTTC
Source organism: Anolis apletophallus (assembly GCA_030556195.1). Taxonomy (NCBI): domain Eukaryota; kingdom Metazoa; phylum Chordata; class Lepidosauria; order Squamata; family Anolidae; genus Anolis; species Anolis apletophallus. Next base: position 16,744,195 of record JARBWK010000015.1, read on the forward strand.
ATGCAGGGAAAGCACAATCAAAGCACCCCTGACAGATGGCCAGGGTAATAATAACTGAACTGAACTGAACTTTATTATTTATGAGTCGCCCTCCACAAGTGTGCTCCGGGCGACTTACACAGCTAGCAATGCAGTACTAGAGTATTAAAACATTAAAATATTAAAATGGCTAAAAATATCGGACTCAGAAGGTTCCGGGTCGCTGGTTGTCGTATTATACATAGGCTTTCCTAAATAGCCATGTCTTAAGTGCCGCCAAGAATTGGGGCAGGTCAGGACTGGCTCTTTGGTTGGACACCTGGTTATCGAATTTTGCTATTTTCGAAGGGTAGAGGTACCAACGATATTGCATCTTATAGTAATTTTCTACTATTTCTGTGGTCGGACTATATTTGAGTTTTTTCTGCCAGATTTCCTCCCATTGATACATTGGGATGGTGTGTCCTATGTCCTGCGCCCATTTTATTTGGCACTCCTTGACCTGTTCATCCTCCATCTTCCATCTCAGAAGAATTTTGTAAATCTTACTAATATTTTTTTTTTTTTGTTTTTTTTGATTATGGGTTCCCATATGGGGTCCTCCGTGAAGCCTATTTTTTTATCTGTTTTGAATCTTTCAAACACCTGATGGCACTGAAACCATGTCATCCCTGGGGATTCTTGCCTAATTTCTTCCAGTGTTTTTAGTTCTCTGTTGCCTGAGTTGGATTTTTCAATACTTGTCTGTAGGTTAACCAAAGTGTTGCGTCTGCTAATTCTTTTCTTTGTCCTGCCTCTATCGGTGATACCCATAGTGGCACCTGAGTGAAGAGTCTGTCCTTATATTTCTCCCAGGTTTTTATCAGCGCCGCCCGGATGATATGCTGGTTGAAATTTTTCTCCGTCTTTTTTTTCTCATATATTAGGTATGCGTGCCATCCTGAGCGGAGATTGTGGCCCTCCAAAGTTGGAATTTGGGAGTTTTGAGGGAAGGCCCAGTCTTTAATCGCCGTCAGGTTGGATGCTTCGTAGTAGCATCTGATGTCCGGCATTCCCATGCCTCCTCTCACTCTCTTGTCTGACATCTGCTTCAAACTTATCCTTGCTTTTTGTTTTTCCAAATGAAATTTCTTATATCCCTATCCCATTTTTTAAACAGGTAGTCAGTTCTGATAATTGGGATGGCTTGAAAGAGGAAGAGGAGTCTTGGGAGCACCGACATTTTAATCGTGGCTATCCTTCCTAGCAGGGATATATTTTTATGTTTCCAAGTTTCGAGGTCTTTCCTTATTTCTTTCCAAAGTTGTTCATAATTATTTTTTAATAGTTGGGTGTTGTTGGCGGTTAGTGTGACTCCCAGATACTTCACTTTGGTTGCTACTTCAATGCCCGTTAGTAATTGTAATTGTCCTTTTTCTTTTTTTCCCAAATTTTTAGTTAAGAATTTAGTTTTCCCCGTGTTTATTTTAAAGCCCGCTTTTGTTCCAAACTCCTCCAATTTATTCATCCACTTTTTTATATTTTTAATGGGTCTTCAATTATGCACACCATATCATCTGCGTAGACCCTTAACTTAATACTCTCCTTCATTATTTGTATGCCTTTGCCCCGGTATAAAACCCTTCTGATCCTGTGATGCCCAGTCTTTCAGAAAGGTCTTCATCCTTTCGGCCATGATTGTGGTGAATATTTTATAGTCTATATTAAGCAAAGAAATTGGCCTGTAGTTTTTTGGATCCTCTGTTTCTCCTTTTTCCTTATATATCAAGGTGATATTAGCCATTTCCCATGTTGGGGGTATCCCGTTTCCCTCTCTTATTCCGTTAAACATTTCCAATAACCGGGGGGTCAGCTCAGATTTGTATGTTTTATAGAAAATGGCAGTAAAGCCATCAGGGCCTGGGGCTTTGTTATTCTTTTGGGTATCGATACTTTTGTCAATTTCTGCCATCGTGATGGGGTCGTTTAGCAGTTTTCTTTGTTTTTCTGTTATTTTAGGGATTTTTAATCTAGAAATATAATTGGTTATTGATTCTTTTGTTATGTTTTCTCTTTTATAAAGATCAGAGTAGAACTTATTAAATAGCTTCTCAATTTCCTCCTCCTTGGTGGCGGTTTTCCCGTCGCTCTTTATTTTGGTTATGTAGTTTCGTGCTCTCTTATCTTTCAATTTTTTTGAGAGCCATCTTCCTATCTTGTTTGCATTCTGGTAATAATTTGCTTTTATATACTTTAGCTTTCTTTCTATGTTCTCTGTTTGGAGGAGTTGGAGCTGTTTTTTCAGCAATTCTATCTGTCTCATTGTTGTTTTTTCCCTAGTTTCTTTTAGCCACCTCTTCATTTATCATTAATTCTTTTATTAGTTCTTCCTCTCTTTTTTTCCATTGTTTGTTCTTTCTGCTATTAAGTTGGATTAGATAACCTCGTATAACCGCTTTCATTGTTTCCCATTGATTTATTTTGCTAGTGTCCTCTCCCTGATTTATTTCCCAATACTCCTGTAATTGCGTTCTTATCCAGTTAATGTCCCCTTCTTTCCTTAATAGACTATCTTTTAATCTCCATCTAAATTCCTTCCTCCTGCCTTTAAAATTTATCTCCAGAGCATTGTGATCTGAGAACAAATTTGGTAATATTTCTATTCTTTTCACTCCTGTTAACAGAGTTTTTGATGTCCAGACCATGTCCAAACGGGCCCAAGTCTTGTGTCTTGCAGATAGGTGTGTGTAACCCCTTTCCTCTCCCTTATGGTGCCGCCAGGCATCGATCAGATTAAAGTTTTCTAACTCTTGTAAGAATTTTTTGGGAAGTTGGGTACTATTGATTATTTTGGCCCTCTTGTTTTCCAGATGGGTTTTATCTATCTGGGGGTCCACTACTCCATTGAAGTCTCCTATGATAACCAATTCGTCATATTTCTGGTTTTTAATCTGCTTTTTAAGCTCTTTTATGAATTTCACTTTCGGACCATTAGGGCAATACACATTGCATATCAACAAATTTAAATCATTTATTTCGACAAAAATCCCCAAATATCTTCCCTCCATATCCTTAAAAGCTAGATTTGACTTTACCCTTGGATTAACATACGTTGCGACGCCTCGCTTTTTCCTCCCCAACAGAGTAGAACAATTTTCCAAGCTTTGGTTGTTCCAAAAGTCTCACATGTTTGCTGGATATGTGTACTTCTTGTAAAGCTATGACATCGTAATTTTTTCCCTTTTAAATATTCTACTATTCGTCTCCTCTTGGGGGGGGAGTTCCATCCATTGATATTATTTGAATAAATCTTGAGCGATGTCATCCTGTGGTTCTATGTCTCTCACATCTTCTTGGGTTCCATCTGTTATTGCCACTAATTGGTAATTCTCAGGCGAGAAATTGCGAAGTCTTTTTAGGCTTTTTTGTAGCTGCAGGGCCGGGGGATCAATCTCTTCCAGCATATTTTCAACTTCCTCCTCCTCTTCTTCTAGTTCTCCTTCCTCACCATCCTCTTCTTTGTCTCTCTCTCTCCATGTATCTCGTCTTTGGTTTGGCGTATTTGCCTCTCTTTGTCCGTGGCTCTCTGCCTGTTCATTTTCAAAGTATTTGTGATAAAAGGCTCTTGCCTTATCAACGGAGCTGAGCCAGTGTTTGGTTTCTCTGAAGGTGACGGTGAGGCCTTCAAGTTTCTCCCACCTGAACCGAATCCTTTTCTTTTTCAGAATCTCTGTCAAGAAGTTATATTTTCTCCTTCTGACCAGTGTTTGGCGGGATATTTCTTTCATGAATATTACTCTCTTGTCTTTGAAGAATATTGGTTTCTGTGCACTTTTTTGGAGAGTGATGTCTCTCAAATTCTTCCTTGCAAAAGTGACAATAGTGTCTTTCGGGGTGTTATGTTTCTTTGCATATTCTGTTCGTAGGCGGTACACTCTGTCTATCTCAGTATTTAGGGTTGTTTCATCTATCTCTGTTAGTTCTCCAATAATTCCAATTATTATTCTTCTAATGTCCTCCTCTCTGGATTCCACTAGATTCCTGATTCTTATTTGGTCGAGTGCTTTATTTTCGAGCATCTCTACCTGATCTTGTAATCTTTGAGTGGATGCCTCCACCGTGTCCATTTTGTTTTCCAACTTTGCTTGTGACTTGTACAGCAGTTGGTTGTCCCTTTTCATTCTCTCCATGTCGTCTTTTAGTGTTTTAAATTCCTCTTTCATATCTTTTTTCATGCCTCTGATCTCTGTCTGTAACTCTTGATGTTGTTTACTCTGTTGCAATGCCAGGTTTCGGATCTCTTGGAGAAGAGTGTCCTTAAAACCTAGGTCTTCAGGGAGTGATTCCCTCCGTATGCCCACTCTAGCTCCGTGGTTCACTTTTCCCCTGGACGATTGCATTTTGTCTAGTCTGAAGAAGTTTCTTAGTGGGCTTATTGGGTTTGTTTTAGGTTTATTTTAGGGTTGGTTCAGTTTGATCATGAACTTACATGAAGAAGTTGTATTATCTTACCTGCCTGGGCTGACACCTGTCAGTGTCTCTTGTTCCTTCTATTCTCCTTTGTTATCCTCCCTTGTTATCCTCCCTTCTAGAGGTCTCTGGAGTGAGTTGCCCCGGTGTTCTTGTTTCCTCTTATTTCCTCTTATTTCCGCTTCTTGAATCCTCTTTGTTGTTTGAATATTGTATATTGTAAGGTGTCCGGATTCTTTTCCTCTTCCTTCCTGGCCCAATATCTCCCGCGAGACTCTCAAACGAGATTCTCGTGGGATTTCAGTGAGATTTCCTCCAAGTTTGATGGGAGGGGGGCGCCTCTTCCCGTTCCCGTTCAGAGTCCCGCGATAGTTCGATGCGCGTTTTCAAGGACGCGTCTTCGCCACGCGGTTGCCTCTCTCCCTTTCTTTCCCCGCCACCTCCCTACGGGCCAGGCTCTCTCAATCGGGAGGGCAGAGAAGCCGAAGTTGGTTTGCTTTGGGGGGGGAGGGGGTCCACTGCTTTTCCAGGTACCTCCAGCTCGGGGGGATCGTCCACGCTGCTCACGCTGCCACTCACCGGGTTCCGGCCGAGGGGTCTCTCTCTCCCTTCCAGTCGCTCCCCAAGTCTTCAGGTCTTCAGGTTAGTTGGTATTTGGAATCGGACCTCGGGATGTTTCGCGGATTGTTTCTTTGGTGCTGATGGTTTGATTCTCTTCTTGAATCTAGTGTGCCGTCAGTTTGTCAGCTCTTTCTCCCTTGTGACTCTTGGGCTCCCCTTGCCTTGGAACAGATGGCTATTGTATGCTTTTCTTTGTTCTTTGTTGATGCTGGTGTTGGTCGCCGGAGGAATGTCTAAGAACCTGTCGGTTCCCTTCCATGAGAGGAGGGCCTAGACCCAAGGGCCGTTGCCGGGTGGACTCGTCTGCCTCCTTGAGGGGGGCTCGACTTGCCACCATCGACCGGACCCCTCGGATTGACGCCCCTTGGTGCCTCAATCCGCACCTTTTGGGGAAGGGTATTGTCCCCTTGGTCCTTCCAATCTGGATGTCTCTCTAAATTTATTTATTTATTTATTTATTATTCCATTTTATATTCCGCTCCTCCCTGCAGGCTCGGGGCGGATTACAGCAATTAAAATGTGCAATAAGACATTCGGTAAAACATACAATAAAATATACAATAAAAACAAATACATAGCCATAGTGACCGCAGGACTACGGTTCTTGAGTCAGGCATGAGCATGTTGATTGCGTTTGGGTTTGCAGATTGTTCAAATTTTGACAGGAATCAACTGACAGATGCCTGTTGACAGGAGCAGTGTTGCCGTTTCAGTTAAGAGGTGGTAAATTCAAAAAATCTCAGACGTATTGACCCGCCCTCGTAACACCCTGCTGCTAGCATTCTCCCAAAACCAGTACTGACTTTCTTATTTATACAAAGTTGTCTTCTTCAGTAAACCTTGCTAGCCTTATTCTTCATAAGGCTAGTGATAAGTGCCAACTTGGATGGCTGCCATCCAAGTTGGCACCCATTACTATATCCTGTGGGGGAAAAAATTCCATTGCTTAATTACATGTTGTGTGAATTTCTTTCTTTTGTGTGACCTGAATCCATCCCAGATTGCACCTAACTTCAAGTAGCAACAGCCACCAGACAAATATCTTGACCTACAATGAGGAACCACTAGGGATTCAATGGCAACATCTCATATTTGCATTTGAGAAACCACAATGCGTGCCTCTAATTTTCTTTTTTTAAAATAGTTTTTATTGATTTTTTTCCCATACATATAAAAGCAATGAATGTAAAGAAGAGAAAGGAGGGGAAGAAAAGGGGAGTTAAGAGAGAGGAAGAGAAGGTGAAAGGAAGGAAGGGGGGAAATAGGAAGAGAGGGAGAAGAGAAAGAGAGGGGAAAGAGGAGAAGAAAAAAAGAAGAAGAAGAAAGGAAAAAAAGAAAAAAGAAAAAAGAAGAGGAATAGCTAAGTTAGTTAAGAGAAGTAGAAAGAGCAAGACAAAAAGGTCTCCCAGTCCAGTCCACGGATATGCATCTTTTCTTGGGAGTATAGGTCTTCCCTCTTTTTTGAGCTTCTCGCCATCCATGTCCTGATCCACCTCTACGCTCTACGCCAATAGGTTCTCAGTTCTTTTTATTTTATTTTTGCTTCCTTTAAGTATGAGGACGTTTGTTTCCAATCTATTCTGTCTTAGTTCTCCATTAGTTCTCTTATTTTTAATAGCCACTCGTCTATCGTGGGGGGGGGGGGGGTGCTTGTTTTTCCATTTTTTGGCAATGGCTAATCTTGCCGCTGCTGAAGTATAGAATAAAAGTTTATCTTTGTTTCTTTCGATATCCTCATCCAGGAGGTTCAAGAGGTAAGTTTTGGGTTTGAATTGTAAATTTAGATTCAGCATTTTCTGAGTATGGTTGTGTACATCCTTCCAAAAGCTTTTTATCTTTTTGCAGTCCCACCAGGAATGGAGGAAGGTTCCAACCTGTTCTTGGCATCTCCAACATGTATTGTTTACATTTTTATAGAACCTAGCGAGTTTTGAGGGTGTTAAATGCCACCGGTAGAACATTTTGTACCAGTTCTCTCTACCCGGGGTAAATCAGGCATACTTGATCTTCCTTTTCCAGATCCTTTCCCATTCCTGTAAATGGATTGGGTGTCCCTGATCCTGCGCCCACTTGGTCATGTTGTCCTTTACTAATTCTGCCTCAGTACTCCACTCCAGCAGTTGGTTGTATAGCAGTTTGATTTGTCTTTTTCCTGAGGTCATCACTTTCTCCCAGAGTGTTGTAGTATCACTAAAACCATTCTTGTTGTCTATTTTGAAGAGTTCTTTCATTTGCAAATGTTGTAACCATGAAGTCTCGTTATCGAGTTTTCTTACTTCCTCCAGAGATTTAAGTTTCCACTTGTTATGTGGAGTCTCCCTTCTATGTTGTGCCTCAATCGGTGAAATCCAGAGGGGGGGTTTCTGGTAAAATTTGGATTTGTAGCTCTTCCATACTCTTAACAATGCTGCCCGGATGAAGTGGTTGGAGAAAATTTTTTCGATCTTAAATTTATCATACCAAAGGTATGCATGCCACCCTCACCTTATATCGTGTCCTTCTAAATTAAGCATTTTCTTTTTGGAGAGGGTGGCCCAATTTATTACCCAGCATAACACCGCCGCATCGTAGTATAGCCTTAGGCTTGGGAGCGTCATTCCTCCTCTTTCCCTCTTGTCTATCAGCGTCCTGTAATTTATTCTCGCCTTTTTCCCCTCCCAAATATATTTTGCTATATCTTTTCTCCATTTGTTGAATAGATGATTAGTTCTGATAATTGGGATGGTCTGGAATAAAAAAGTATTTTGGGCAGTACATTCATTTTTATGGAGGAGATCCTTCCAGAGATGGACAGGTTGAGGAATTTCCAATTCTCCATTTTCTTTTGAATGTTTTTCCATGTCGCCTCGTAGTTGTTTTTCACAAGCTGACTATTACTGGATGTTACATAAATGCCCAAATAATGGACCTTGTTAACTACTCCCAATTTGGATATCGCTTGCAATTTCTCTCTTCTCTCCTTCTTGATGTTCTTAGTTAGGATCTTGGTCTTTGCATAGTTGATTTTCAGTCCAGCTAGCTCTCCGAATTCGGTTATTTTCTGCATCCAGTCAGCGATTGTTTCTAGCGGGTCCTCGATCATACATAGGATGTCATCCGCGAATGCCTTCACTTTATGTTCTTCTTTCCTGATCTTCAGCCCTTTTAGGTTCGGATCCTTTCTTATTGCCTCCAGAAGGAGTTCCAACATCATTATGAACAGCAGCGGGGACAGTAGGCATCCCTGCCTAGTTCCTTTTTGTATGTTAATTTTGCCTGTATTCTGTCCGTTGATTAGTAGGTTGGCTGTTTGCTTCGAGTATATTTATTTATTTATTTATTTATTTCTTCGACTTATTAGTCGCCCTTTCCCGAAGGCTCAGGGCGACTCACACTGTAAGTCATAAGACAATAAAAACAGAATAAAACAAACACACTAAAATTACCATATCCAACACGCAAGCCTGGTGTGGGGGCAGTTGTATACATAAACCTAAACACCAAACGCCTGGGTAAAGAGGAGGGTCTTGCAGGCCCTGCGAAATGTTAGCAGATCGGCCTGCGCTCGGACTGTGGGGGGTAGGGCATTCCACAGCACCGGCGCGGCGGCACTGAATGCCCTCCTCAGCGTTGAGGACAGATGAACGGATCGCCGACTAGGCACCACCAGGAGGTTTTGGGACTCGGATCGCAGTGGTCGTGAAGGGCTATAGTGGGAGAGGCGGTCCCTTAGATACACTGGCCCCAGACCATTCAAGGCCTTAAAGGTTAAAACCAACACCTTGAAGGTGATCCGGTGCTCTATCGGAAGCCAGTGCAGTTCGCGCAGCACTGGTGTGATGTGGCAGCGAGATGGACAACCTGCCACCAACCGTGCTGCTGCGTTCTGCACCAGCTTGAGCTTCCGGATCACTGACAAAGGAAGGCCAATGTAGAGGGCATTACAGTAGTCTAGTCTTGAGATGACCGTGGCTTGGACCACTGTGGCTAGGTCATAACGGGACAGGTAGGGAGCCAACCTCCTCGCCTGTCGGAGGTGGTGGAAAGCCACTCCACTGACGATGGAGATATGCTTCTCCATCGACAGCTCGGAGTCAAGCGTGACTCCTAGGCTCTTCACCGACAGGGACAGGCGAAGTGTCGCCCCGTCCAGGGTCGGAAGGCGGATCCCCCTGTACCCGGACGGCCCAGCCACAGGCTCTCTGTCTTGTCGGATTCACCTTCAACCTACTGGCTCGCAGCCATCCAGTGAAGGCCTCAAGGCAATGATGGAAATTATCGGGTGCGGAGTCAGGCTGGCCCTCCATCCCCAGAATGAGCTGGGTGTCATCCGCATACTGGTGACACTCCAGCCCAAAGCTGCGTGCCAACCGGGCAAGTGGTCGGACATAGATGTTAAATAATAAAGGGGAGAGAATTGCCCCCTGAGGCACCCCACAATGAAGTGGGGCACCCCCGGAGACAACCTCACCCCTTCTCACTCGCTGGGACCGGTTCCGGAGGAAGGACCTTGAGTGGATGGCATTTTTAAAACAGAAGCCCATATCCTTTTCTGAGATAATTTGTTTTAGGAAATCCCAATTGAAGTTGTCGAACGCCTTCTCAGCGTCGAGAAATAGTAGCCCTGCTTCCTTCTGAGGGTTATTTTCATAATACTCTATTGAGTTGAGAAGTGATCTCACATTGTCCCTCATTTTCCTATTTGGTAGGAAGCCGGTCTGATCTTCATGTATAATGTCCTGTAGGAAAACTTTCAGTCTGTTTGCTATTATTGTGGTGAAGATCTTATAATCGTTGTTAAGAAGTGAGATCGGCCTGTAGTTTCTTACATTAGTTGGGTCTGTTTTCTCTTTATGAATAAAGGTAATGTTCGCTTCCCTCCATGATTCCGGAAGTGTAGCTGTTTCTAGGATGTTATTTATGATTTCTTTGAGGTATGGTGTTAATTCCTCCCTGGATGTTTTGTAATAGATGGCCGTGAGGCCGTCGGGGCCAGGAGCTTTGTTTGGTGCTAGTGCCTTGATTGCCTCCTTTATCTCGTCTTCAGTAACTAGCCTGTTCAAGGCCTCTCGTTGTTCATTGCTTATTTTCTCCAGATCTTGTTTGGCTACTTATTCAACTATTTTCCCCATGTCCACCTTATCCTCTTAGTGAGTTGTTTTATAAACTTGGTTTTTGCCCCTGTCGGAGCATATATATTAAAAAATAAGATATCTTTTTGATTTATGTTGATTTTTACCCCTACCATACTCCCCTCATTATCCTTAAATGCCAAGTTTGCACGCAGTGTCTCCTTGACATATACCACCACTCCTCTTTTCTTTTGAGAAACAGAGGAATAGAATTACTTTCCTAGATGTTTCTGTTTTAAATGAGACACATGTTTTTGTGAAATGTGGGTTTCCTGTAGGGCAATTAAATCATAATGTCCCTTCTTTAAATGATTAGTGATCAATTATCTTTTATTGGGAGAATTCAACCCATTTACATTATTCAAAAATAGTGTCACTTCCATCATCTTTGTTTTCTTCTAGAAGCATCTCGTCTGTCTCGTTGGTTCTCACCTTCTTCTGAAGAGTTAGGTCTGGCTCTTTTTTGTCTTGTTTTTTGTATTCTTTTCCTCCTCTTGATGGTCCAGGCCTATCTCTTTCTCTCTTTTGCTTGTCTTCATCTTTATGCTTCCTCTCCTCTCCATTCCTAGTGTCAACATGCCTTCTGAAGTCCTTGTAGAAAGCCCTTGCTTTCTCCTCTGATGTTAACCAATGTCTCGTGTCGTTAAAGGTGAGCGAGATTCCCTCTGTTCTTTCCCACTTGAATCTCACCTGATGTTTATTGAGTTCATCAGTTAGGAAATAATATTTTTTCCTTTTGTTTAGGGAAGTGGGTGTGAATTCTTTTAAAATAATTATAGCCTTTCCTTTATAAAGTGGAGGGTTCCTTGATTTGCATTTTAGAGTTTCATCTCTTACCGATCTTCTATTGAAGGAGACGATCACATCTCTGGTGACTTTATTTCTTCTCGCGTAATTTGTGTTTATTCTGAACGCCCTGTCGATGCTCAGATGTAGCTCTTCCATTGTAGTATTCAGCAGGTCTGCTGCTATCTCGGATACAATTCCTCTCAGATCCTGGCCTTCCTGTTCTTCTAGATTTCTGAATCTTAACTGTAACTCCGTTTCCTTTCTGGCTAGAGATTCTTGTTGTTTTTCTAATTTCTCTGTAACTTCTTCCATTTTTGTAATTTTCTCCTCCATCTTTTAATGTATTTTTGCTGTAGTCTCATTTTCCTTTTTCATGTCTTTGATTTCTTTGCGCATCCCGTCCATGTCTTTCTTGAATTCCGCTAGTTCCTCTTTCAATTCCTCCTTAAGTTCTTTTTTCATATTCCCAAATTCTTCCCTAAATATTCTTTTCATTTTTCCTGCATGTCATCACTATTTGCTTTTATTTGTTCCTGTAATTCTTTTTTCATTTTATGAATTTCTCCTAATAGATCCTTACCCGACACCTCCCCTGGTAGTGAGTTCCTTCTAGGCGTTGGTGCACTTAACGTTGTTTTATTTAACTTTGTAGTTGTTGTGAATTTATCCATTGCTGTCTCCGTTACACTTATAATTCTTCTATTTATGTGTCTACCCCTTCTTGTCTTGTTCAGGTCCAGGTTCTTGTTCCCTCAGTTTGTTTGTCTATAGCCTCTCTTCCTCCTCTTAGAACAGTTTCTGTTTGGCTGCTTGCTCTTTACTTACTCCTTCCCCCCCCTCCTCTTAGTTTATGCCATCAGACCTTCAAATTGGTACTCAAATTAATAATAAGGGAGGGAGTAGGGATCGGGGAAAAGAGAACCAAAAATTTGAGCTCAACGTTACCCTTGGCTCCTTGGCACCTTGAGCCTTCACAGCCTTCCCAGCCTCTTCCCAAAAGCTAGCACCACCTGAGTGTCCCCACGGGCTGCTTCTTAAGTGTTTGCTGTTGGCTGTCGAGTGTTGTCTTCTCCTGTCATCTATTAGAATCGGCTCAATCATCGATCCCTTCTTTTATTTCTCCGCTCTTTCAATCTTCGCTGATCCTGCTTTTTCCTCTCGGGTTGTTCCTTATCTTTTCGGCCCTTTCCTGTCGTCCTGACGTCAGCCACTGGGTTTTGCCTTCTAATTCCCTTGTACGTAACGCCGCTCCTCGGGCCCAAGCGTGATGGCGTTCTCCTCCTGGGCGGCTTCACGATGGGTATGCTGACGTCAGTTTCGGGCGCTGCAGAAGGTCTTAAAGGAGCCTCGCTGAGGTATGTCCTGGAACCTTATTTACTAAAATTATAGTAGAATGCTTTCCCCCTGATTGCCCTGTTGGTCTCCGTTGCTTATCAAGGATGAAGCAAAAGAAAAGAAAAAATGTGAAGCCGTTTTCCTACCCGTAATGGGTCCGTTCTTTTTTTTTTGAAAACGTTTTATTGGGTATAAAATAGAGATACAATACAGTACACAAAGTTCGAAACAGTAAGATCAAACCTTGAACGAACAAGAAACACATAGTATGAGAGAATGGCCCTTTAACTCAAAGGCCAAGTAGACCAAGACAGACTGACGGGTGAAATGGGGAGTGGGAAAGAGAGGGGGGGAAACGTAGGGGGAAAGGGGGAAAGACTTGGGGTAGAATAGTGAGGGGTATGGGCTAGGTCCCGAGCCCAAGATAAGAGTAAATAGAAAGATAACGTACAAGAAGAGATTTAAAAAGAATTGTTGACTTCACATCTCCTAGTTTAAACTCAAAAATTTTGGTTTGACTTTCTTTGGTACATATAGACAAGCTAGAGTCTTAGTCCTTTCAGATTTATGTTGTCTTTCTCTTTGATGAAATTTACAAATGGCTTCCAGGTTTCCTCAAATGGTTTGCTGGAGTTATTTCTTAGTAAGCATGTTAGCTTATCCATTTCTGCAATATCAATTGATTTTTGGATCCAGTCCTCCTCCTTTGGGGTTTCAGTTGTTTTCCAACACCTGGCGTATATAATCCTGGCTGCAATGATAAGATAAGTCAGCAGTTTATCAGTTGTTTTATTTTTTAATTGGCCAGTGATATTTAATAGCTAAAGTTCAGGCTTTTTTTCCCAATTACTTTGGAAAATTTTCAGTATGTTAGTGTGAATCATGTTCCAGTAGGAGGTGGCAATTCTACACGTCCACCATTGATGAAAGAATGTCCCCCTTTCTTCTTGGCATTTCCAGCATGTGTCGTTGTCATTTTTGTAGATTTTGGCTAAATGGTGTGGCGTAATATACCATCTATACATCATTTTATAGATGTTCTCTTTTAGACAGTAGGCATAGTTGTATCTCTGTTTCACCCTCCATACATTTTCCCAATCCTCCCTAGAGATATTAAAGCCTAGGTTTGCTGACCATTTCACCATATAGTCCTTAACCAAGCACTTTTCGTTTTCTATCTCAAGGAGAAAATTATATATTTTACTAACCGTTTTCTTTTCCGATTTTAACCAAATTTTTCCCCCTTTGAAGGAAGTGTGATCCAGCCTATTTTTTTATCTTCCTTATATCTTTTTAAGATTTGGTTATACTGGAACCTATTTAGCTTCCATTGTGTCAGTTCCTCTTGCTTTTTTAATGTAAAAGAGGGCCCATCTTTGTTTAGCAGGTCAGCGTAAGTTGGCCAAATATCGGTATCCAATGTCTTTATCTGGAATGCTTCCAAGGGTGAGGTCCATAGGGGAATTTTGGGATAGAGTATCTTTTTGAATTTATTCCACACGTTGAGGGAGGCTGACCTAATAATATGGTTTTTGAAGTTTGAGTCCTGGGTCGTTTTATTGTATATTAAGTAACCATGCCATCCAAATTTGTTTTTAAATCCTTCCAAATTTAGCCTATCTCTGTTTTTTAGTAGTGCCCAGTTTCTCATCCCTTCTAAGCAGTTTGCATCATAATACTTAATCAAGTTTGGAAGCCCGAATCGCCCATGGTCCGTCCTTTCCTGGAGGTATTTTTGCTTTATTCTAGGTTTCTTGCCTAGCCATATGAAGTTTGCAAGATCAGCTTGCCACTTCTTCAGCATCTGGTTTTTTTTAAAAAAAAATAGGTAGCATTTGAAAAAGGAAATTAATTTTTGGGAAAATCTTCATTTTGGTGGTGGAACTCCTGCCCAGTAATGATAAATTAAAAGTTTTCCATTTTGTCAGATCATTTTTAATTTCTTTCCAGAGCTTCTCATGATTATTTTTAACCAATTGGCAATTATTATTCGTTAGTGTAATACCGAGGTATTTGAATTTTTTTACTATCTCCATACCTGATTTGGTTTCAATCAGCTTCTGTTCTTTTCCTTCTATATTTTTTGTTATTATTTTTGATTTTTTTTCTTATTTAGCTTGAACCCAGAGATTTCTCCAAATTTTTCAATTTTCTTCAGCCAGGGGTCTATATTTATTAGTGGTTCTTCAATGACGCAGACTAAATCGTCTGCGAATGCGAATGCTTTATGGCTATCTTTACCGATCTTTAAACCTTTTAATTCTTTGTCTTTAGTGATGTTTTTGAGAAATAGCTCTAGTATAAAATTAAAAATTAGTGGGGACAGAGGGCATCCCTGTCTGGTTCCTCTCTGGATTTCAAATGGGTCTGATCTAATGCCATTTACTACGACATTTGCTACCTGCTGTTGATAAATGCCTTTTATCGCAGTAGTAAATTGTGCTCCCATATCTAATTCCCTTAATAAAATTTCGATAATATCCCAATTGATTTGGTCGAAAGCCTTCTCGGCGTCGAGAAAGGCAAGGGCTACCTTTTTGTCAATATTTTTGTCGAGAAACTCTATGATGTTAATAATGTTTCTTAGGTTGTTTTTCATGTGTCTTTTTGGCAGGAATCCAGTTTGGTTCTTGCCGATCCATTTATTTAAGAAGACTTTGAATCTAGAGGCCAGTATGTTAGTAAACAATTTATAATCTTGATTTAGAAGAGAGATGGGCCTGTAATTTCCCACCATTTCCGGATCCTTCCCTTCTTTTGGGAAAATTATTATGTTGGCCCCTTTCCAAGACTTAGGTAGGTTTCCAGTAGCCAGTACATTATTCATGACCTTTTTTAGGTATGGGATCAGCTCCTCTTTTAGTTTTTTGTAAAATTGGTCCGTAAGGCCGTCCGGGCCCGGTGCCTTCCCTGTTTTTAATTGTTTAATTGCTAGCTCAATTTCTTTCTCGGTTATTGGGCCATTTAGTAGTTCTCTGTCTTTATCTTCAATTTTTTCTAATTTTAGGGCATTTATATAATTTTGGATATCTTCCTTACTGTGTGGTTTGAAACTATACAAATCTTTGTAAAAGTTTCTGAATTCTTCTAGAATTTCTTTATCTTTAGTGAATATCTTTTTGCCTTTTTTAATTTTATTTACAATATTCTTCTGCCTTTGTTTTCTAAATTGGAACGCCAACCATTTCCCGGGCTTATTCGCATTTTCAAAATTCTTTTGCTTTAAATATTTCATCTTCCTTTCTATCTGTTCTAACGAAAGTAGATTTATCTGTCTTTTTGTTAAATGTATTTTTTTTACCACTTCTAGATTGTTTGGGGTTCTTTTTAACTGGTTTTCATATCTTTCCAGTTCTTTATTGAGGGCCAGTAATTCTGAGTTCTTTTCTTTATTTAACTGATGTCTCTGGGATATAAAAATACCCCGCATCACAGCTTTTCCTGCATCCCATAAAATATTTATGTCCATGTCAGGCTGGTCATTTAAATCAAAGTATTCCTTTAGAAGTTTCTTGTTTTTTTGAATTTGGGTCTCCGGCTTGAGTAGCCAGTCATTTAATTTCCAAAAGAATTGTCTCTGTCCGAATTTAAGGGTAATCTCTACAGGGGCGTGATCAGCAACTTGGCGAGGGTGGATTTTCGCTTTAGAGCTGTTATTTAAAAGATTTTTTGACACCCAGATCATGTCAATTCTAGTCCATGTCCTGAGAAAAATGTGAAATCCTTGACATTTTCATTTTGGGAGCGCCATGCATCTTTCAGATCGAAATTTTGCACGAGCTCAAAGAAGGCTTTAGGGAGTTTATTTGCAGCTGTTCTGTTTTTTGGGTTATTATAATTCTTGTCTAATTTTTCATTTACAATCCCGTTGTAGTCACCTAATATGACATACCCTTCACATTCTATGTCAAGCATTTTTTTCTCTTAACATTTCAAAAAAGATTGCCTTGGCTCCATTTGGTGCATATAAATTGACAACTAGAATCTTTTTCCCTTTGGCTATAATCGAAGCTGCAATAATCCTGCCCTCATTATCCTTAAATTCTAGATTAGGACACAGTTCTGGTTTGATATAGAGAGCTACCCCCCTCTGTTTTTTTTTCTATAGTCGATGAGAATAAAGTTCCTAATACTTTATTTTCGATTAAGTCAATTCTTGAAGTTTTGATGTGTGTTTCTTGTAGGGCACATATGGCCGTTTTTTGTTTTTTTAGAAAGTGAAATGCTTGTTTTCGTTTCTCCGGTATGTTCAGTCCATTAATATTTATCGAAAGACACTTTACCTCCATAGTTGTCTACATTTCTTCATCCTCTCCCACGCTCTCGCCCCCTAGGGAGCTGAGTTCGCCATCTTCCTCTCCGTCCCGGTCCTGGTCTGGTTCCCCCAGATCTGCACATGCTCCCATATCTCTCTCCATTGGGTAATTTCTTGGCTCCTTCTCTCTTTCTTCTTTATTATTTCTCCTTGGCATTCTAACTGATGGATTAGACTTTCCTCCCTTTGAGTCTTGTTGTTTTGATTCTTTTGGTGAGACTTGTTTGGGGCTATATTTTGCTTTACTCAGATGTTTATCATGGAAATCTTCGGCTTTTTCCTGTGTGTTTATCAAAAATTTTTCATTCTTCCAGGTGACCTGTAATCCTTCCACTTTTTCCCATTTAAAGCATATGTTCCTTTGTTTCAAGATGTCCGTCAGGAAATACTATTTTTTTTATTTTCTAGAATTGACGTGGGGATTTCTCTGAGGATTATTTTTTTTATCGTTAATTTTGTATGGGAAGTCATTTTGCTTTTTTAGAATTTCTTCTCTTATTCTGGTAGAGTTAAATTGGATCAAGATATCTCGCTCTGTCTTGTTTTTTCTTGAAAAAGCTGTGTGTATCCTGAAGACTTTATCAATCTTTTCCTCAACTTGAGAGGTTTCCTTTTGTAAAACTGTTGTTGCCATCTCGAGAGCGATTTTCCATAGATCTTCCTGGTTCTCTTTCCCCTGTTCCGGCACAGGGGAAAGAGAGTTGAAAATCTCTTTGAAAGAGATCAAGCTGGATGTTTTTTCTTTCTAACTCCATTTGGATTCTGTCCAGTTCTTTTATCTTCTCATGCTCTCAGTCCATTTTATTTCTTAATTCTTCCTCCTTTCTCTGCATAACATCCATTTTATCATATAAGGCTATGACCTCTTTCCTTACTGTTGCCACATCTTTTTTCATATCTTTCATATCTTTCTTTAAATCATACAGTCGATCTCTTATTTGCTTCCTCTCTTCTGCACCTTTCTCCACTATCTCACTTAGTCTTCTCATTTCATAGATTAAGTCTTTCAATTGGTCTCTGATTTGGGGTTCTTCTGCTGCAGAGTCCCTTCTTCCATTATTATTTCTTATCTCCCTTTCAGTTTTTTTTTCTGGTCCCCATCATGAGTTCGCTTGCTCCTTTGACTATTCAAGTCTTCCTGCAAATAATCTACTTTGGGAGTACTCCCTTAGGTCTAAAGGGAGTCGCGTTATCTCTTCCCCCCTCTCTGTACCTTATATCCAAGGTGTCAGTCTGTTCCTGTTCTGGAATTGCCAACTCTTTCCGGGTCTTTTCCGATCTTTCCCCTCTGGCTATTTACGTCACTGATTCTGCGTCTGGGCTTCCTAGCGTTCCTGGCGTCGCTCGCGTCTCTTACGTCCCTTGCGTCGACTATTTCGTCATTCTGCAGCGTCGTTTACGTCGTCTTTTCCTCCAGCCGTCCTCCTCCCCTCAGTCCTCTCTCTCCCTGTGTCTCTGCCAATCCCACTCGGGCGTCAGGCTCCGCCGGCTCCACCTTTCCGTCTCCCGTCCTTGCGCCGCGCCACCTCTGCGCCCCCACCGCTCAGGTTTCAGGTATTTCTTAGATTGTTTCCAGCTGTGCTAACTTAATTGTAAGCTCACCTATCGAGTCCTCGAGGACGCTTGTTTTGTTTGTTTAAAGGGAAAGTACTTCCCTCTTTAAGTCCCACCAAAGAGATCTTATCTGTTTGGAAGATTTCTTTGAGATCCCTTTAGAGAGTAAATCTTTTCTTTTACCTTAAAGTTCTTTCTTTCTCAAAGGGAACCTAGGGAAGGGTGGTGCTGTGGCCTCTCTCCCGAAGGATGCGAGCGCCTCGAACTGCTGCCGATTCCAGGAATGGGGGTGAGGGCGTTCGGTGGAAATCTGCCCCTTTCGAGACAGAGACCACCTTCTTCGCCACTCTCACCACCCAGACTAGAGCTGTCCTCCTTGCTTCAAGGGCAGCCGGGTTTGCCGAAATCTTTCCCCCCAATCTTGATGCAGAGTTTGTAGCTCAACGGAGCTATGCCTTTCGGCGTCCACCACCTCCTACTCCCCAGGCCGGAAGTCCCTACTCCCCAGGCCGGAAGTCCCTGAGTCCGTTCTTGTCTGTTATTCCTGGTTTGGTTTGGAGCTGAATGTAATGGCGTTTCCTTATGGATCCGCTTCCTTTCTTTCTCATTCCGTCATTCTCTCTGTCATCCTTTCCTCTCGAAATGTATTAAAACAGAAGGCGGTCAGCCAGATGGACGCTTTCACGTCTGCACCTCTCCCAGACGGCGCACTGGGCCGAGTGACCCTCCTTGAGGGGAGGCCTCTCCTGCCCAGTACCGCTCCGCGGGGGTTGCCCACAAGCCAACCTCTAGTCCGTTGGTTTGTCGAGAGATTCGTCTCTCGATTCTGTGGAGGGTTCAGCCTCTCTGAGGGGTCCTGTGCTATTATAGCTACGAGAGCCTCAGGAGGTTGCTTCGGCCGCCATGATGCCTTCCCCGGAAGTCGCGTGCCTCTAATTTTCCAACACCCACAGATCTGTCACAACTTTCCTATGGCTTCTTTTATTTTTGTATATTTTGTATTTTCATTTTTTTGTGATTTTAGATTAGTGTAGACATGGTAATCTCCATAGCAGTCAAACACTACAAAGGGTTGATCTGCGGTAATGCGGAACACAGCCATGATCATCCGAGGAGGCCCTGCTCTCGCTCCCGCCTACGTCTCAGATGAGGCTGGTGGGGACGAGGGATAGGGCCTTCTCGGTGGTGGCTCCCCGCCTGTGGAATGCGCTTCCTATTGATGTACGATCCACCACATCCCTCCTGGCCTTCAGGAAAAAAGTAAAATCCTGGCTGTGGGACCAGGCATTCGTACACCAGCACAAGGCAGCATTTTAGATTGGTTTTTAATGAAAGTGGGTGATTATGGCCAATGTTTTTATGGACTGAACATTGTTTTAATCCAGAGTGAATGTGTATGGTGCTAATGTAGTTGTATTTTAATGTATTTTTAATGTATTTTAATTGTTGAAGTGTTTTGGGGTTTATATTGTTATTATGTGGGCATCGAATTGTGCCATACTGTAAGCCGCTCTGAGTCCCCCCTTGGGGGTTGAGAAGAGCGGGGTAAAATCCCGAAATAAATAAATAAATGACAGAACTTCTACCTGTTTGCCACCACATGCAGTCGACAGGTAGGATCTATGTCATGATCAAAGTCTGCCAGAACACAGATGGTGGGAAGGTCAGAGTAATTACTTCATGGTGCCAAGCTGTGTTCAGTGCTGCTGGGTGGTAGAGGCTCCCTTTCACCGAAGCAGTGGCTAGGGGAGTGTCTGCTGGACCATACTTGACGCCAAGTTCAAGTACACTTTATTACAGTCAATAACAAGTTTGAGGGAAGAGGGACATGGTCCTATACAAGCATATCAGAGTTAAGGGTTAAGAGATTTACAACTTGAAAATAAGTGTATCACTGTTACTACATTGAGATAATTAATTTACAAATCTAAGCTAAAAGCCATATACAGGATTACATTAAAACTCAACACAATCTATGGAATTAAAAAGAAGGGAATCTAAAGGAAGGGAATTGGGGTGTTCATGTGGCACATGAAGGGAAGTCCAGTCAAACAGAGGAGGGAGCAACAGCCATACTATAATTAAAGGTCTGTTATCCCAATTTTCTGCTAGTATGAAGTCCTGGCTTGTACTAGCTTGTAGGGGTGGTTGATCCATCAAAATTTTGTTTCTAAACTCGTGGGGGGGGGGGGGAATTGTCATCGGTGGTTTGATATAGAAATTGTTCCAAAAAATTTCCATAAAATTTCGTTATGGAAACATTATTATTAACAAAAATTTGTTATTATTTCCTGTTAGTTCTCAGCAGAGAAAGAGGTGGGGATGTCCTTCGCACCTCCTTCCCTGCTGTGCTGAGAACTAACGCACGTCAAGGCTTGACGCGCTGTAGGTCTTAGCAGGGAAGGAGGTGCGGAGCGTCTGCACCTCCTTCCCTGCTAAGAGCTAAAGCGCGTCAAGCCTTGACACGCCTTAGTTCTTAGCAGGGAAGGAAGTGCGGATGGCATCCCCTCGCCTCTTCCTTCCCTGCTGAGAACGAACTCTGAGATTCAGAGGAATTTCCTCCTGTTCTCCAGGCTCTCCTTCCGCTTGTGAGGGAGAGCCTGGGGAACAGGAGGAAAGCTCGGCCGGGCTGCTTCCAAAGCGCCCACCTCAGCTCTCAGCTGGCAAGATGAGACAGGAGGGTGCTGCTACTGAGAACTAAGTTGAGAACTAAGGAGGTTAAAAAAAGACCTAATAACGTGCCCTTTACAAAAATGGCGATCCTGGGCTCGGTTTTGAAACTTTACTTCCGGGTTGGATGCCAAGGGTCGATATAGGGTCAAAATAATTTCAAATACGAAATATTAACGGGTTTCAAAGTATTTAAATTGGAGATATCCACCTCTACTAACTTGTGCTATCAGTCAACAACCACTGGATTTTAACCGCTGCCATGCAGAACTTGGCAACATTATAGCCAAGTTAGCTCGAGGATGTGGACAAAATTCTTGGAGAGGCGAGAGTGACCACATGCATCCTAGACCCCTGCCCATCCTGGCTTGTAAAGGAAGCCAGAGGGGGTTTGGCAGAGTGGGTGAAGGTGGTGGTTAATGCCTCCCTCCGGGAAGGCAAAATTCCAGCCAGCTTAAAACAAGCTGTTATAAAACATCTGTTGAAGAAACCATCACTGGACCCCACTCAATTCGTCAACTATTGGACAGTTTCCAATCTCCCCTATTTGAGCAAAGTCCTGGAACGTGTGGTCGCCTCGCAACTCCAGGAATTCTTGGTAGATACTGATTATCTGGATCCGGCGCAGTCTGGCTTTAGGCCGGGACATGGCACTGAGACAGCCTTAGTCGCCTTACTGGATGATCTACGCCGGGAGCTTGACAGGGGGAGTGTGTCCCTGTTGGTTCTGCTGGACCTCTCAGCGGCCTTCGATACCATCGACCATGGTATCCTTCTGGGATGCCTCGCTGGAATGGGCCTTGGAGGTACTGCTTTGCAGTGGCTCCAGTCCTTCTTCGAGGGTCGCTCCCAGAAGGTGTTGCTAGGGGACTCCTGCTCGACCCCACGGCCATTGTACTGCAGGGTTTAATACGTTATTTAACATATACATGAAGCCGTTGGGGGAGATCATCCGGAGTTTTGGGGTCCGGTGTCATCTGTATGCATATGATGTCCAACTCTGTCACTCCTTCCCACCTGCTACTAAGGAGGCTGTTCAAGTCCTGAACCGGTGCTTGGCCGCTGTAACGGACTGGATGAGGGCTAACAAATTGAAACTAAATACATACAAGACAGAGGTACTCCTGGTCAGTCGTAAGGCCGAACAGGGCATAGGGTTACAGCCTGTGCTTGACGGGGTTACACTCCCCCTGAAGGCACAGGTTCACAGTCTGGGAGTGATCCTGGATTCATCGCTGAGCCTGGAGCCCCAGGTTTGGGCGGTGGCTGGGAGAGCTTTTGCACAGTTAAAGCTTGCGCGCCAGCTGCACCCATACCTTGGGAAGTCTGACTCGGCCACAGTGGTCCACGCTCTGGTTACATCCTGAATAGACTACTATAGGCCTGTCCAACAGGCGGTCCGGGGGCCGTACACGGCCCCCAGCCTCCTGGACACGCCCCCCCCCAGCCTCCTGCAAGAATTTATTTTTAAAAATATTTTTAAAATATATATATTTTTTAAATATATAAAGGCATGGTTTAGAACCCAAAAATGGCGATTCTAAAATCAAATGGGGGGTTGATTAGTAAAAGAAAGACTTACAAAAAAATTTCCAAAAATTTCTAAAATGTAACTTAATTACTAACGAAATTTGTTAGTAGTTCGTATGCCAGCGCATGCGCATTCCAGATGGTTTTGGCCTACAACTCCCAGAAATCCTAACAGCTGGTAAATTGGCCGGAATTTCTGGGAGTTGTAGGCCAAAACTTGAATAAATCACACTGAATTCTAGATGGGACTCTCCAAATAGGAAGGAGGGAGGGAAGGAGGGAGGGAGGGAGCGGGTATTCTATTCTTGGAAGCAGCAAAAAAAGGAGGAGGAGCCCCTCGCTCCTCGCTGCCTCTCTCTCACCCCGCTCCCGAGGGAGCGAGGGCCCAAGTTTGCCCAGGCTGGTCATATACCTACATACCATGCACATGCAATAATAGAGCAGGAATGACAAGGGGTATAAGAAGAGGTAAAATTCAAACCGAGAAGTATTCTGACTGGTCCCTCCTCATGCGGTGCAAACGGGCTCTTCTCTGTGAGCCCGGGAAAAAGCCAGCGTTTTCTGCTAGGTGCACACACATACATATTCTTTGGGGGATTTGCTGCAGAATCTTCTCTATGAGCCCGGATTCTGCAGCAAATCCCCCAAGAATATGTATGTGTGTGCACCCAAGCAGAAAACGCTGGCTTTTCCCGGGCTCACAGAGAAGAGCCCGTTTGCACTGCATGAGGCAGGGACCAGTCAGAATACTTCGGTTTGAATTTTACCTCTTGTTATTGTTATTACTGCTGTATTATTGCATGTGCATGGAATGTAGGTATGACCAGTTGGATTACTTATAATATTAGGCACTTACAGTAGCATTCATTCTATTATACATTAGGTTGGTTTCTCACCCCAATACTCTTTGATGCTTTAGATCCTGGCAGGCAGGAGGGGCAGGGAAGCCTGGAAAAATGTAAACAGAGAGGTTTACTCAGAAGTAAATCCACAAGGAGGGCACTTCATCCAAAGTGCCCTCCTTGCAGATTTACTTCTGAGTAATCCTCTCTGTTTACATTTTTTCCGGGCTTCCAGCCGAAAGAAGGAGCGAGTTTAGGGCTTGCCTTGCCATAATACTTATTGGCAAGGGAGGCGGGAGGGTGGGGAGAGAGAAGGAGGGTGCCCCCCCCCTTACGACCTAATAACGACACTTAAGAAAATCCTGGCCCCCGAAGTTCTATAAAGAAAGTCCACTTCCTGGTTGGCGTTCCAGGTGTGGAAATCCTCAAAGGTAGCATTTCTTACTTAATTTCTTACGAATCATTTCATTTTCATAACTTTTTCTCATGCCTAATATATATATAGATATATATATATATATATATATATATATAACGGGCGGCAGGGGGGGGGGAGGAGGCGGGGCAGGAAGGAGGAAGGGAGCCAGCTCCTCCTCCCTGCACCGCCCCCCCTGTCCCTCTCTCCGTGCCGAAAAGAAGCAGTAGGCGGCGCCAGGGGCGGCGCGTCACCAGGCCGCTGACGCGCCGCCCTTGCGCAGCCGACTGCTCGAGCCGGGCCCCCCTCCCTAGGAAGGGCGGGGAGCCGCCGAAAGGAGCAGTAGGTGGCGCCAAGGGCGGCGCGTCAGAGGCCTGGCGTGACGTGCCGCCCTTGGCGCCACTTACTGCTTCTTTTTGGCGGTTCCCCTCCCTAGGAAGGGCGGGGAGCCGCAAAAGGAGCAGTAGGCCGCGCCAAGGGCGGCACGTCAGAGGCCTGGCGTGACGTGCTGCCCTTGGTGCCGCCTACTGCTCCTTCTCCGGGAGCAGAGCCCGGGATCAGGGTGTGCCTTTCTGCTTCTCTCCTTGAGAGAAGCAGGAGGGACGCCAAGATCCCCGGGCTCTGGTCCCCCGGGATCTGGCGTCCTTTCCTGCTTCTCTCACGGAGAGAAGCAGGAAGGGATGCACCGATCCCCCGGGCTCTGCTCTCCGGAGGGAGGGACATCCCTTCCTGCGTCTCTCCGTGAGAGAAGCAGGAAGGGATGCCCCGCCCTCTGGGGAGCAGAGCCCCGCCTCCTCTCACGGCCCCACCCTCCGCTCACTGATCACCTGCGGCCCCCCAGGTGATCAGTGACCAGAATTCCGGCCCTTCAGCCGGAAGAAGTTGGACAGCCCTGGACTACTGCAATGCTCTCTACGTGAGGTTGCCTCTGAAGACTGCTTGGAAGCTGCAATTAGTCCAACGTTCGGCAGCCAGGTTACTAACAGGAGCGGGGTACAGGGAGCATACAACTCCCTTGCTGCACCAGCTCCACTGGCTGCCAATTAGTTTCCGGGCACAATTCAAAGTGCTGGTTTTAACCTGCAAAACCCTATACGGTTCTGGCCCAGTTTACGTGTCCGAACGGATTCTCCCCTACGAACCATCAAGAACATTAAGATCCTCCAGAGAGGCCCTGCTCTCGGTCCCGCTGGCTTCGCAAGTGCGGCTGGCGGGGACGAGAGACAGGGCCTTCTCTGTGGTCACCCCTTGGCTGTGGAACTCTCTACCAAGTGATGCTAGATCTGCCCCCTCTCTGTTGTCCTTTAGGAGGCTGGTGAAGACCTGGATGTGGAACCAAGTCTTCCCAGAATAGGCTGAGATTGGCTATTAAATAAGAAAAAGAATATATTTATGTCCACTCCTCACTTTTCAGCAGTAAAGAGATGAAGCCAGTCAAATGGTATCTTAACAATGATCTTAATTTATTGCTTATTAGCTTGTGGGATCAGTACCCAAAAATATATATTCGTATGTCTCAATTGAATCAATAAATGAAAATAGTGGATAAATCTCCTGTGGTATGTCTTTAAATCGAAAATGCAAAGTAAATCTTGATCTCCTGCAGTATATCAATTCCAAATAATAAATGGTGTATGCCACGAGTCCCCAAGCCAAAGTTAAGGCCAAATATAGGCTACGGCCATGTAATAGTCAAAACAAACCAAGTGGGTGGGAATTGTAGTCCCAGAGCCGATGCTCTGTTGATGAAATAAAGCAGTGTGGCGGTTGACTCGTCCTAATCCTTCTCAAAACCAGTCCAGGGTACAAAAGTTTTAAATAAATAAATAAGTTGTGTTGTGATGACCCCCAACCATAACATTATTTTTGTTGCAAATTCATAACTGTACTTTTGCTACTGTTATGAATCGTAATGTAAAATACCTGATATCCAGGATGTATTTTCATTCACTTGACCAAATTGGCACAAATACCCAATATGCTCAAATTTGAATCTGGTGGGGTTGGGGGAGACTGATTTTGTCATTTGGGAGTTGTAGTTGCCGGGATTTATAGTTCACCCACAATCAACGAGCACTCTGAACTCCACCAAGGATGGAATTGAACCAAACTTGGCACACAGAAATCCCACGATCAACAGAAAATACTGGAAGGGTTTGGTGGGCATTGACCTTGAGTTTTGGAGTTGTAGTTCACCTACAACCAGAGAGCACTGTGGATTCAAACAATGATGGATCTGGACCAAACTCAATGTGCCCAAATGTGAACACTGGTGGAATTTGGGGGGGGGGGAAGATCTTGACATTTGGGAGTTGTAGTTGCTGGGATTTATAATTCACTCTGAACCCTACCAACGATAGAATTGGGCAGACTTCAGAACCCCCATGACCAACAGAAAATACTGGAGGTGATATTTCAAATGGAGATGTATGATGCAATGCAGACATGATTCCTACGTACACTCTGTACCCCATCCTGCCTTCAGTCCTCACTATATTCACCCCCCCCCCTGTTTTAATGGGTACTTTGGTTGTGCTTTAGCACTTCATGTTAGTAGTTTGCCTCTAGTAATTGAGAACTCTTTTCTTCTCACTCCCATGGCATCCACAAGCAGCTCTGAAAAACATCCTAGAGACTGTATTAGATGTCTTAAGAATAATTACACCTCCGCCTTTCAGCCAGTGTCCTTGTTTAATAAACTTACGCTTTACGATATACCAAAGGGCAGTTCATTGAAAGATTGCAGCTGACAGCTGTCCGCCTTTCTCTCCATCAACCAAGCCCACTTCATCTGACAGGAAGTCAGGTCCCCAGGGGGGAAAAAATGGTTCCCCTTTAAATTTTTCCCCAAAAACCCTTTTTTTAAAAAAAAAAAAAGAAACAAGATTTTGGGGGGGTTTGGGGGGAAAAAAAAAAAGGGGGAAAAGGGACCAAAAAAGGGAAAAAATTTTTCCCCATTTCCCTTTTTTTTTGGGGTTTTTTAAAAAAAAAAAAACCCCCAAAAAAGGGGGGGTTTTTTTTTTCCGAAAAAAAAAGGGTTTTTAAAACCCCAAAAAAAAAATTAAAAAAACCCCCCCCCCCCTTTTTTTTCCCCCCCCCCCCCATTTAAGGGGGTTTTTTTTCCCCCCCCCCCAAAAAAACCCCCCAAACCCCCTCCCCCGGGAAACCCCCCCGGGGGAAAAGGGGGGGGAAAAAAAGGGAAAGGGGGGGAAAAAGGGGGAAAAAAGGGAAAAAAAAAAGGGGTTTTTAAAAAAAAAAGTTTTTTTTTTAAAAATAAAAATTTAAAAAAAATTGGAAAAAACCCAAAAAAAGGGGAAAAAAAACCCCCCCGAAACCCAAAAAACCCCCCCAAAAAAAACCCAAAAAAATTTTTTGGGGGGGGGAAAAAAAAAAGGGGGAACCAAAAAGGGGGAAAAAATTTCCCCCCGGGGGGAAAAAAACCCCCCGGGGGGGCCCCCCAAAGCCCAAAAAAGGGGGGGCCCCCGGGGGGCCCCCCGGGGGGGGCCCGTCCCCCAACCCGGGAAACCCCCCCAAAACCCCCCCGGGGGGGGGGGGCCCCCAACCCCCCAAAAACCCCCAATTTCCCGGGGAAATTTAAAAAAAAAAAAAAAAAAAAATTTTGCAAAAAAGGGGAAAATTTTTTTTAAAAAAGGAATTTCCCGGGAAATTTTTTTTTTTTTAAAAAAAAAAAAAAAGGGAAAAAACCCCAAAAAAAATTTGGGGGGGAAAAAAGGGGGGGGGGGGGGGCCCCCCCCAAAACGGGGGTTTTTGGGGGGGCAAACCCCAAAAAAGGGGGGTTTTTGGGGGTTTTTTTTAAAAAAATTTTTTTTTTTAAACCCCCCTTGGGGGGAAAAAAAGGGGAACAATTTTTTTTTTAAAAAAAAAAAAAAAGGGGCCCCCTTTTAAAAAAATACCCCGGAAAACCCCCCCAAAAAATTTTTTTATAAATTCCCCCGCCCCCCTTTAAAACCAAAAATTTCCCCCCCCAAAAAAAAAATTTTTTTAAAAAGGGGGGGTTAAATTTTTTTAAAAAAAGGGAAAATTAAAAAAAAAACCCCCCGGGGGGGGAAACCCCCGGGAAAAAAAAAAAGGGGGGAAAAAAAAAACCCCCCAATTTAAAAAAATTTTTTCCCCCCCTTAAAAAAAACCCCCTTTTCCCAAAAAAAAAGGGGGGAAACCCAAAATTAAAAAAGGTTTTTTAAAAAGGGGGAAAAAAAAAGAAATTTTTTTCCCCTTTCCCTTTAAAAAAAATTTTTTTTTTTTTTAAAACCCTTTTTTTTTTGGGGGGGGAAAAAAAAATTTCCCCCTTTTTTCCTTTTTCCCTTTAAACCCCCCCCCCCGGCCCCTTTTTTCCCCCCCTTCCCCCCAAAACCCCCCCGGGCCCCCCTTTTTTTTTTTCCCCCCCCCCCCCAAAAAAAAAGGGGATTTTTAAAAAATTAAATTTTAAAAACCCCCCCTTTGGGGGTTTTTTTTTTTTTCCAAAATTTTTTTTTAAAAAATTCCCCGGGGGTTAAACCCCGGGGGGGGCCCTTTTTGGGGCCCCCCCAAAAAAAAAAACCCCCCCCCCCCCCAAAAAAACCCGTTTAAAATTTCAAAAACCCGGGGGGCCCCCCCCCAAAAAAAAGGGGGGGCCCCCCCCGGGAAAAAAAACCCCCAAAAAAAACCCCGGGGGGTTTTTTTAAAAAAGGGGCCCCCAAAAAAAAAAAAGGTTTCCCCCCCTTTTCCAAAAATTTTTTTTTAAAATTTTAAAAAAACCCCCCCCCTTTTTAAAAAATTTTTCACAAACCCCCTTTTTTTTTCCCCCCCCCCCCCCCTTCCCCCCCCCAAAAATTTTTAAAAAATTTAAAAAAATTTAAACCCCAAAACCCCTTTTTCCCAAAAAAAATTTTTTTCCTCCCAAAACCCCCTTTTTTTTTCCCCCTTTTTTTCCCCCCCAAAACCCCCTTTTTTTTTTTAAAAAACCCCCCCCCACCCCTTTTTTCCCCCCCCCCCGGGCCCCCCCACAAAAATTTTTTTTTTCCCCCCCTTTTCCCCCCGGGGTTTTGGGAAAAATTTTTTTTCCCCCCCAAAAAAAAAAAAAAGGGAAAAAAAATTTTTTTTTTAAAAAATTTTTTGGGGCCCCCTTTTTTTTTTTGGCCCTTTTTTTAAAAAAAAAGGGGGGGGAAAAAAAAAAAAACCCCCCCCCCCTTAAACCCCCCTTTTAAAATTTTTTCCCCTTTTTCCCAAATTTTAAAAAAACCCCCCCCCCCCCCTTTTTTTCCCCCCCCCCCCCCTTTTAAAAAAAATTTAAAAACCCCCGGTTTTTTTAAAACCCCCAAAAAGGGGGAAAAAACCGGGAAAAAACCCCCCCCCCCCCCCTTTTTCTCCCGGGCCCCTTCCCCCTTTTTTTAAAACCCACCCCTTTAAAAAAACCCCCTTTAAAAAAAAAAAACCCCCCCCGGGGGAAAAAGGGGTTTTTTTTCCTTTTTTAAAAAGGGGGTTTAAAAAAATTTTTCCCCCCCAATTTTTTCCCCCTTTTTGGAAAATTTTTAAACCCCTTTTTTAAAAATTTTTTTTCCCCGGTTTTTTCCTTTAATTTTTGCATTTTTTGGAAACCCCCCCTTTCCCCTTTTTTTTTTTCCCCCCCTTTTTTTTTAAAAATTTGGGGGTTTTTTTGGGGAAAACCCCTTTTAAAAAAATTTTTTTTTTTTAAAAATTTTTTTTCGGGAAAAAAAATTTTTTTTTTTTTCCCCCCTTTTTTTCCCCCCTTTAAATTGGGGCCTTTCCTTTTTTTTAAAAAAACCCCCGGTAAAAACCCCCCCCAATTTTTTTGGGTTCCCCTTTAAAAAAGGGGAAAACCCCCCCCGGGGGGGCCCCCCCCCCTTTTTAAAAGGGGGGGCCCCCCCAAAAACCCCCGGGGGGCCCCACCAAACCCTTTGGGGGCCCCCCCCCCCGGGGGGGAAAAAAAAACCCCCTTTAAATTTTCCCCCCAAAAGGGGGAAAAACCCCGGGGCCCCCCTTTTTTTTTTTTTTTGGGGGGGGGAAAATTTTCCCAAAAAAAGGGGGGGTTTTTTTGGGCCCCCCAAAAAAAGGGGGGTTTTCCCCCTCTCTGTTAGTGCGCCTTGTGTGTTGTTGCATTATTCACTAACACATTTGTGTACTCTGTATGGCTCAATTTCTGTATAGTATGTAATTTATGTGATACAGCCAACACTTTTGCAAATATTACTTATCATGATTTATATCATACTGTTCCAGGTTAGATAGACACGGTCCCCTCTAGTTTTCAACTTTTCAGGAAAGGCAACATGGAAACGTTTGACTAGTCTAGGGGCCTTAACATGCTCTGCCAAAACCCACTCAGGATGCAAGTCCCTGGAAGTCCATTGAACTAAATAACACAGCTTGCCCCGGTGAAACTTAGAGTCCAGAATGCCCTGTATCTCAAAATGGGTGTGCGCCCCCACCATGATAGGGACAGGGGCTGACGCAGTTGAAGACCACTTGCGGGGTGCACGCTTTCTTGAGCAGGCTGACATAGAACACAGGGTGGACCTTCCGCCAATTGTGGGGAAGAGCCAGCTTAACAGCCACTGGGTTGATCACCGCCGTCACGCAGAAGGGACCCAGAAACTTCTCGGCAAACTTCCGCGACGGCTGGGTAGATTTGAGGTACTTAGTGGACAGGTAGACCATGTCTCCCACAGCATAGGTAAGCTGGGGGGGGCCTCTTCTTGTCTGCGTACTTTTTATAAGCTTGCCTGGTTGCAGATAGTGAGTCCTTGATGCCAGGCCAGGCTACGGCCACCTTGGCTCCCCAACTCTCAGGAGACATCTCGACCGCGGGTTCATCAGCGATGGCTGGGAAAGGGGGAAAGTCGCGGCCACTCACAGCCCTGAAGGGAGAAACGCCCGTGGACGCGTGGTCTGAATTGTTGTAGCAGTACTCGGCTATGTCCAACAAGGGAGTCCATTGATCTTGTTGATAGGTAGCATTCTCAAGAACTGCTGTAGGGTCTTCTGAACCCTCTCTGTGGCCCCATCCGTCTCCGGGTGAAAAGCTGTACTAAGAGCCCGCTCAATATTTAAGTAAGATAGGAAAGCTTTCCAGAACCTCGAGGTAAACTGCGGCCCACGGTCGCTAATCACCCTGCGAGGATACCCATGTAGGCGGAACATGTGGAGTACCTTTCGGGTCAACTTGGCGTGTTCCTCCATCATCTCAGAATACATGAGCACGTCATCCAGATACAGGAGAACGCCCTTGTACAACAGTTCATGAAATATCTCATTAACAAATTGCTGGAAAATTTGGGGGCTCCTTTTAGTCTGAAGGAGTGACTTTGAAATCGTACTGCCCCAGGTGGCAGCAATCTTCCAGCAATCTTCAGGCCGCACCGAATACGGTAAAAACGCCTCCCTGATGTCCCAGCTTAGTAAATATGCAGGCCTTCCCCAGTTGGGCCAGGATCTCTGACATGAGGGGCAGAGGATATTTGTTGGAGGTACATATGGCATCAAGCCTCTATAGTCTACACAGAGTCTCAGGGAACCATCCGCCTTGGGCCGGAACAGGACGGGGGCTGCCAATGGGCTGCTTGACGGCTCTATGAACCCCCGTTGTAGGTTTTTATCAATGAATTCACGGAGCATCTTCTTTTCAGGCTCAGACATGGCGTAGAGCTTGGGGCTTGGCAGCTTGGCGTTGGGCTCTATTTCAATTGCACAGTCCGTTTTCCGGAAGTGGGGCAACTGGTCACTCTCCCTTTCGCGGCAGAGAGCGTTTTCAGTGGCTGCGCTGGTCTTATGGAACTCGCTGCCGCTGGAGACACGAGCCCTACAAGACCTGATGGATTTCCGCAGGTCCTGCAAGACCTGGCTGTTCAGGCAGGCATTTGATGTCTGACTAGCGCATGATCAACAAATTGCCACCCTGTCGTGCCACTGCCACTTTGTATGAATCAGCTATGTCTGGTTATGGTTTTAGGTGACTGTAAGGGGTTGGGTTTGTCAACTATTTTATGATGTAAATTTTATGTGTTTTAAAATTTTATGTGTTTTTATATGCTGGAAACCGCCCGAGCTTCGGGAAGGGCGGTTTATTAAATCGAAATAATAAATAAATAAATAAATAAATAAAGACCTCCGCCAAATCATGGTATATGCTGGGTATCAAATCAAGGGGAACCTCATGGGATGTGGCCACCTTTGCCTCCTCTCCCGGCCTCTTGGACTGCCTCGGTGGTGGGGGCTGTTCTCTCTTGAAACTCAAGCGTCCCCTTCCTCCAATCCACCCGCGGGTTCTGCCACTTCAGCCAGGGGATTCCCAAAATGATTGGTTGGTGTGCCATCGGGGAGATCACGAACTGCAGGGTCTCTACGTGGGTCCCCACTGTCAGCCTCAAGTAGCCAGTTCGTTCCTTTACCGGGCCCCATTTGCTGGGGACCCGTCCAGTTGTGTGAAAACCACAAGGACCAAGCCGTTAGTTTACCTAACAGCTCTGGCTGTGGCTGACAATATGGGTCTGAAACATGGATCACCTATCGCCAACATCTACGACTCCTCGAACGCTTTCATCAGCGCTGTCTTCGCACAATCCTAAATATACACTGGACCGACTATGTGACTAATGTTGCTATCCTTGAGCAAGCAGAGATCACCAGCGTTGAGGCCATGCTATTGAGAACACAGCTGCGCTGGGCAGGGTGCATCTCTAAGATGGAGGACCACCGCCTCCCAAAGATACTACTCTATGGTGAACTCGCCACGGGTCAGCGCAAGAGAGGCGCCCCTCCAAAAAGATATAAGGACTCCCTGAAACAACATCTCAGGCTCAGCCAGATTGATCACCAACAATGGTCCACCCTGGCCTCACATCGGGAGGCATGGAGATGCTCTATCCACAATGCTGCGGCCTCTTTCGAGAAGACACGCCCGAATGGGTCTCGAAGAGAAACGACAACGCAGAAAGAACTGCAACTTGGAAACAACATCACCCAATGATACTTTCTGCTGTGCTTTCTGCAACCGAACTTGCCTATCTCAGATTGGCCTTTTTAGTCATCAACGTGCTTGTAAAAAGCGTGGGATGAGTCCTTCCTAAGAATCTTCATTCGCAAAGTAATGCCGAGAGAGATTTTCCTGATCAGAACCAGTTTCCAAAGTTCTATGCAATCAGAAATCATTGGATTTTTATCTGGGTTTGTTCCCACATTTTAGATATTTGTTCCTGAATTTTCACTTCCTGAAAAGAAGGGGACACTTGAGTAGAAGGCTAAAACCTTGTTTGTGTGCCAGAAACTTCAAAAATGCATGGAGGGCATTTTTTTCTCTGGCCAGGACAAAGTTGTGGCCCCCTAGTCAACATTGTACACCTTTTCAGAAGAAGAGCAATCTTGAAAAGCCATGTATAACCCAGGAACAGCACCCTGTTGTTTGATGCCACAAGTACACAACTAAATCTGTCTGGACAGATGGCCAGGCAGCCAACATGTCAGTAACAATCAAGTTTTGTTCCAGGCTTGATAGTGTGTGTTCCCATTTGATTGTGCAGTGCTGACTTGGGCAGAAGTGGTCCTATCCATAAACTTTGTTTGTGTGGCTGATAGTTCATGAAACATCTGGAGGGCACAGTTTCTCTGGCCAAGACAAAGAACGGAACTTTGCAGTGATTTGCTATAGTGATCCTCTGCAAAGTTTCTGGCAGAAGTTCTGCCATCTAAATCTCTAAATCTTGCAACAAAGCATCAAGTCCAGGGAGGCAGAAATCCCAGGATCAACAGGTCTGTATGTGGACCTCTTCTAAAGTCCCAGGATATTTTGTGGGTAGTATAACAGCTGGTCACTCTGTTTCTCCAAAATATTTCTGAGTAACACTAAGGATATATATATATATATATATATATATATATATATATATATATATATACACCGTGTTTCCCCGAAAGTAAGACAGCGTCTTACTTTCTTTCCCGAAAAAGTCCCACTACGGCTTACTGGGGTACGGCTTACATTGGCCGTACCCCCGGCCGCCGCGTCACTCGGTCCCGTCTCCTCCTCCTCCGCCGCCCTCCCTGCGGCCACCTCTTCTCGGATGGGAAGAGGAGGCTGCAGGGAGAGCGATCGCGTGGTTTCCCTGCAGCCTCCTCTTCGGGGAACGGACCAGAGGTGCAGAGGAGAGCCCTCTGCGCCTCTCTTCCATTCCCCAAAGAGGAGACTGCAGGGGAACCCCGCGATCGCCCCCTGAAGCCCCCTCTTTGGGGAATGGAACAGAGGCGCAGAGGAGAGCCTTTTGCACCTCTCTTCCATTCCCCAAAGAGGAGACTGCAGGGAGCCCCGCGATCGCCCCTGAAGCCCCTCTTTGGGGAATGGAACAGAGGCGCAGAGGAGAGCCTTCTGCACCTCTCTTCCATTCCCAAAGAGGAGACTGCAGGGGAACCCCGCGACGCCCCTGAAGCCCCCTTTGGGGAATGGAACAGAGGCGCAGAGGAGAGCCTTTTGCACCTCTCTTCCATTCCCCAAAGAGGAGACTGCAGGGGAGCCCCGCGATCGCCCCCTGAAGCCCCCTCTTTGGGGAATGGAACAGAGGCGCAGAGGAGAGCCTTTTGCACCTCTCTTCCATTCCCCAAAGAGGAGACTGCAGGGGAGCCCCATGATCGCCCCTGAAGCCCCTCTTTGGGGAATGGAACAGAGGCGCAGAGGAGAGCCTTCTGCACCTCTCTTCCATTCCCCAAAGAGGAGACTGCAGGGGAGCCCCGCGATCGCCCCCTGAAGCCCCCTCTTTGGGGAATGGAACAGAGGCGCAGAGGAGAGCCTTTTGCACCTCTCTTCCATTCCCCAAAGAGGAGACTGCAGGGGAGCCCCGCGATCGCCCCCTGAAGCCCTCTCTTTGGGGAATGGAACAGAGGCGCAGAGGAGAGCCTTCTGCACCTCTCTTCCATTCCCCAAAGAGGAGACTGCAGGGGAGCCCTCGCGATCGCCCCTGTACCCCCCCTCTTTGGGGAATGGAACAGAGGCGCAGAGGAGAGCCTTCTGCACCTCTCTTCCATTCCCCAAAGAGGAGACTGCAGGGGAACCCCGCGATCGCCCCCTGAAGCCCCCCTCTTTGGGGAATGGAACAGAGGCGCAGAGGAGAGCCTTTTGCACCTCTCTTCCATTCCCCAAAGAGGAGACTGCAGGGGAGCCCCGCGATCGCAAGACGTAGCCCCCTCGTTGGGGAATGGAACAGAGGCGCAGAGGAGAGCCTTCTGCACCTCTCTTCCATTCCCCAAAGAGGAGACTGCAGGGGAGCCCGCGATCGCCCCCCTGAAGCCCCCTCTTTGGGGAATGGAACAGAGGCGCAGAGGAGAGCCTTCTGCACCTCTCTTCCATTCCCCAAAGAGGAGACTGCAGGGGAACCCCGCGATCGCCCCTGAAGCCCCTCTTTGGGGAATGGAACAGAGGCGCAGAGGAGAGCCTTCTGCACCTCTCTTCCAATCCCCAAAGAGGAGGCGGCAGGGGAGCCGCGCTCACGCCCCCTGAAGCCCCCTCTTTGGGGAATGGAACAGAGGCGCAGAGGAGAGCCTTCTGCACCTCTCTTCCATTCCCCAAAGAGGAGACTGCAGGGGAACCCCGCGATCGCCCCTGAAGCCCCTCTTTGGGGAATGGAACAGAGGCGCAGAGGAGAGCCTTTTGCACCTCTCTTCCATTCCCCAAAGAGGAGACTGCAGGCGAGCCCCGCGACGCCCCTGAAGCCCCTCTTTGGGGAATGGAACAGAGGCGCAGAGGAGAGCCCTCTGCACCTCTCTTCCATTCCCCAAAGAGGAGACTGCAGGGGAACCCGCGATCGCCCCTGAAGCCCCCTCTTTGGGGAATGGAACAGAGGCGCAGAGGAGAGCCTTCTGCACCTCTCTTCCATTCCCCAAAGAGGAGACTGCAGGGGAGCCCCCGATCGCCCCTGAAGCCCCTCTTTGGGGAATGGAACAGAGGCGCAGAGGAGAGCCTTCTGCACCTCTCTTCCAGTCCCCAAAGAGGAGACTGCAGGGGAGCCGCGCGATCGCCCCCTGCAGACCCCTCTTCGGGGACTTCTGCCAGCGCTTTCTTCCCTCTCGCCGGTGGCGGCTCCGCCCCCCTCCCTTCACTGAAGGGAGGGGGGCGGAACCGGCGAGAGGGAGAAGGCGCCGCTGGGAGGAAGAGGAGGAAGAGGATGGAAGACGCCGCTGGCGCCCGAGGCCCGCTGCTGCCCGAGGCCCGCTGCCGCCCGAGGTACGGCTTACTTTCGGGCACGGCTTATATAAGCCGACCCTTTCTGACACCCCGATACGTCTTACAATCGGGGTGTCTTATTTTCGGGAAACACGGTATATATATATATATTTGCCAGATTTGTCAGAGGCCTGCCCGGCCTCTGACAAACCTTTTAAGTGTAGCTTGCTGTTGACCTTTGCAGCCCGAAAGACAGTTGCATCTGTCAAGTAGGAGATAAAGGTACCACATTAAGTGGAGAGGCAAATTTTGAATGAATTATGAGGCCATAAAAAGAACTCTAGGAATGCTGAGGAATGTGGAAGGAACAACAAGGGACGCTGGGAATGCTGAGAGATGAGGAGTGCATCAGCTCCCCCTGGTGGCCAGAGTTTGCCGCTGTTCGTCTATATGTGTGTATGTGGAAACGGCAGAGATTGTCTGCTAAGTATGTGTACCTGTAATCCGTTCTGAGTACTGTTT
The DNA here is from genome assembly GCA_030556195.1 of Anolis apletophallus. Classification (NCBI taxonomy): domain Eukaryota; kingdom Metazoa; phylum Chordata; class Lepidosauria; order Squamata; family Anolidae; genus Anolis; species Anolis apletophallus. The sequence goes on from JARBWK010000015.1 coordinate 16,780,490, forward strand.
GGGGTGAGAAGAGCGGAATATAAATAAAGTGTGTGTGTGTGTACATCCTATATATGTGAATGTTTATTGTGGGGTATGGCATTGTGTGCATCTAGCTTACAGCGTAGACAAATGCTTTTGTTTCCTTCATCCTTCCACCATGTTTCCATTTCTTTTTTTAACCTCGGCTGACTAATTTTGGTTATGGTTTTCCGGAGCATAGAGCCCTGCCTGCGATATACAACCAAGTGATTGCCACCCTCCGAGTGTTGAGAAAGCAGGCCAAGGGAAATACTTTGGCCACATAATGAGAAGACGGGAAAGCTTGGAGAAGACAATGATGCTGGGGAAAATGGAAGGAAAAAGGAAGAGGGGCCGACCAAGGGCAAGACAGATAAATGGCATCCTTGAAGTGACTGGCCTGACTCTGAAGGAGCTGGGGGTGGTCACGACTGATGGGGAGCTCTGATGTGGGCTGGTTCAGGATGTCACGAAGAGACGGAAGTGACTGAACGAATGAACAACAACAATTGATAGTAATAATACTAAAACTAGCATATACACTTGAGGTTTTATTCAATATGTTGCTGAGGGTGTTTGCTCTATTTGATCCCAGTTCAAGGATGTGTCTGCACCAGCGTTTCTCAACCTGGGAATCAGGACCCATGGTGGGGTTGCAAGGGAGTTTGAGAGTGGTCGCCAAAGACCATCAGAAAACATATTTTTGATGGTCTTAGGAACTCCTTTGGTTGAGAAGGCTGAAGATCTCTGCATGTACTTCTCTTCCTTTTTTGGAAACCGATGGCAAATCCTCCCACCCATAGCCCTCCTACGATGTGATTGGCTGGCCTCTCAGCTGGCCTTTCAGCCAAGGGGACGGCTGTTTCTAAGATTCCAAGCAAGGAGGGAAGAGCAGGCAAGCTTGGTGCATGGCAGCTTTGTGCGCATGTGCAGGCGACGAAAAGCAGGCGAGGCTGGAGGGAGGCTTACACCAGTGAGTCCCTTCAAGGCATGGGGCTTCTGTGTGGGACATTTGGCCCAATTCTTTTGTGGGTGGGGTTAAAAATGCTCTTTAATTGTAGGTGAACTATAAATCCCAGCAATTACAACCCCCTAATATCAAAGTCAATTTCCCCAAACTCCACCAGTGTTCACATTTTGTCACGCTGCACGGACTTGACCGGCCCCTTAATCACACACACAGAGACGAGCTGGAGGCTAACTACTTTATTGAATATATAGCAACAGTTCAATAGGTAGATTGTCCATAAAAATAGCAAAAGCAAATCCAAAGGCAAAAGGTGCAATAGTTCCAAACACTTGTTAAGTTTCCAAAGGCTTGGCAAGGCGCCGCTCAGCAAAGCGGATCAGGGAACAAAGCAAAGTTGCAAGATACAAAACAAGGCTTGAGTAGGCCACTAGCCCGGCAAGCCAAGGCTCAGTGGTCGAGCTTCGCTACACGTCTGCTCAGATGAGACGTGGCCGAAGTACTGGGGATTCGTTCCCACGGACCCTATACTTAATCTTTCGGCCGAGGTCCCCGACGCTCTAGGCTTCGTCGTCTCCAATCCCTGCTGACGGACCTCGGCCTGTCTAGGCTATGGAACCAACCCCTCCTGCTAGTCTCGATACTTCGTCTCCTATCAAAGGTTCGGCCTTGCCTCCCAGCACCTGGGTCTCTATCTTCATGAGAGCTCTCCTCCCTAGATTCTTCCCAGCCGCTCTCTTCCATGTTTTCACTCAAAAGATCTTGGGAACCTCTCCCTCCCGGCCGTTCATAAGTTTCGCTATCACTGCTTTCCATTTGCACCTGGTTATCTGTCTCATCGTACGGGTCAGGCCAACCTTCTTCCCATGCCAAACTTTCTGTGGGCGAAGGAGGCATGGGAAACTCTCCTTCTGCTAACCCTTCTAAAGCCTCTTCAGAATCTAGCTCTGCTGCTGCAGGCCCCAATGCCAATGGGACCCTGCCCCCCAGGTACAAACGAGAACTGCTGTGCTACACATTTGGGCATATTGAGTATTCGTGCCAAGTTTGGTCCAAATCTATCTTTTGAGTCCACAGTGCTCTCTGGATGTAGGTGAACTACAGCTCCAAAACTCAAGGTCTGTGCCCACCAAACTTGTTCAGTTTTTTCTGTTGGTCATGGGAGTTCTGTGTGCCAAATTTGTTTCAATTCCATCCTTGGTGGAGTTCAGAATGCTCTTTGATTGTAGGTGAACTAGAATTCCCAGCAACTACAACTCCCAAATGGCAAAATCAATCAACTCCCCAACCCCACCAGTATTAAAATCTGGATGTATTGGGTATTCGTGCCAAATTTGGTCCCGTGAATGAAAATACATCATGCATATCAGATATTTACATTACAATTCATAACAGTAGCAAAATTACAGTTATGAAGTAGCAATGAAAATAATTTTATGTTTGGGGTCACCACAACATCAGGAACTTTATTAAGGGGCTGCAGCATCTATAGTGTAGAATTAGTGCAACTTAATACCCCTTTAACTGCTATGGCTTAATGGGCATTATGGACAAAAAGTGCTGGTGAATCACCAAACTACAAATCCCAGTATTCAGCCATGGAAATTAAAGTGCTGTAAATATATGCTCTGTCGAGGAGATCTGTGAGAATTTAGGTGATCTGCAGAAGTATTAATTGTATACACAAAAGCCGCAGCCCACAAAGTGCACACATACTCTGGTGGTGGTTACTTCAGAGCTGCTCAGTAGTAGATTGAAGGTGTGGTTTATCCTGCCATTATCCTGTCTGCATTAAGACCAAGTGTAACTACAGAGCCACCATTCCGAACCACTGAAATGTCAAGTTAAGTGCACAACAGCATGGCATCAACAATGTGAAGATAAAGTAAACACATGATTAACTTCCACTATTAAGCTGCAGAGCAGATTCTCCAGTAATTTTAATTTTTTTAAGGAGCTAAATTACCGAGAAATCAGCAGGAATGCATAATGACTATACTTAAGAAACAGGTAATTTCCTTAGAAAGCCTCCACAGTATTTACCACTCAGTAAGTTTTTCTTGAAAAGCATCTAAAGATCTACATAGGTGAAGCATTAGGGCAATTCAAGGGAAATTTTTGTCAACACCTAAAAACATTGAATAGATAGGCCCCATGTACACTTCCATGTAATCAGGGGCGGATCTTAGTGGAGGCAAAGTAAGTGACCATCTCAGGGCGCCACGTGGCCAAGGATGCATCCGGCGCACTATTTTAATAGCGCATGCATGAAACTTTCACGCATGCGCCATCGGGTCGGAGCGCTTCTGGTGGAGGGAGTTGCTAAACGCACTCCCAAAAGGCCGAAAAGGACTAGCCAGGGAACATTTTGCAGCGGGAGGCTCCGCTTCGGCGGCAAAATGTTCCCCCGTCTTTTTCATCCTCTTGGGAGTGCATTTCGCTACTCTTGCCACCAGAAGCGCTCGGTCCCAATAGCACATGCGTGTAACTAGCTGTTTGCGCACATGCGTGCTCTGGTGCACATGCGCATGCACGTGCATGTGCCATCATCACCACGCTGAAGATCCAGGGGGTGCCAAAAAAAGGTTTGCTTACTTCGTCCAGTCCTGCATGTAATGCAGTTTCATAATGCAGCATGACTGCACTGAACTGCTTTACAAGAGTCTACATTGCCATATAATGCTGTTTAATGCAAGGGGTTCCCGTTTTGTGCTTCCAGTCCAAAACTAAATGAACAAAATAATGAATGAAATGGGTACTGTGCACACCTCGATTGCTTACCCTTCCACCCACAGTAGCCCAAATTGCAAGCAGACAATGTAATGCAAATTTTCAAAAGTACATTTTGAAAATTCAATACTTTGGGGTTCTTTATGCGAACAGAATTCACGACCAGGACAGGTCTATGTTGTGCATGAGATGGTTCCCATGACGTATGTTGATTAGAATCTCTTCCAGCATCTATAGGCATAATTCCTATGTATGTATGGAGCAATGTTATCGTGCACATTTAAAACGTCCTCACTTTATAAATGCGGCACATTAATATTTATTAAGCTGTGCGCATTATCATTTCGTAAGGCGATTACGAGGAATTCGCCATTTTCTCGCTGTCACATTTTTCCAATTAGGAGTTCCTCTTCTGCAAATAATAAGCTCCCCCTACCACCTGCCAGGGGCTTTGCAGTCATGTTTCCAGCAAAGGCTCTGGAGACTTGGCTTCCATTTAAGAAACATGTGAAAATTAAAGAACAAATACATTTCTAATGAGAAGCTTAATCAGACAGTTGTCGATGTGATTTGAAAAAAAGATGACCAATTGCTACCATGGGATGGTCTGCTGATGTACATGAAGCAACGACAACAACAGCATCAACAAGAGAGAAACTAGGAGGCAATGCATTTGTTATGGTTCTTACCCAGGAAAGCAGGCTTCCAAATAGCTCTATATACACCTGTAGCAAATAAGTAGTGCCTCTAGGCAGATAGAGAAAGACTAGGCAGAGTCTTTCCCGATGCGCTGAAGGAGGCTAGAGTCCGCCCGCTGCTGAAGAAGGCGAATTTGGATCCAGCGGTGCCGGCAAACTACCGTCCGGTCTCAAACCTACCCTTCCTCGGGAAACTGTTTGAACGGGCAGCAGCGATCCAATTACAGGAATTCCTGGAAACCTCAAGAAGCCTGGACCCCTGTCAATCGGGTTTCCGCGCCGGACACGGGACCGAGACCGTCCTGGTGGCCATTACGGACGACATCCGCCGCCAATTGGAGAAGGGAGGTTCGGTTATCCTGGTGCTGCTTGACCTCACCGCGGCGTTCGACACGGTGGACCATGACTTGCTGTTGCGGCGACTATCAGCCATTGGGATTCAAGGCACAGCTTTGGCCTGGTTCGATTCCTTCCTGCGGGGCCGTTCGCAGCGTGTTGAGTGGCGAGGCCAAGTGTCCAAGAAATCCACCCTGGACTGTGGAGTCCCCCCAAGGCGCCATTTTGTCACCAACGCTTTTTAACATCTACGTCCAACCCTTGGCAAGCATAGCCAGAAGTTTTGGATTGGGGTGCTACCAATATGCAGATGACACCCAGCTTCTGCTGAAGCTTGAGCCAGGTGTAACATCGGTGCCTGAGAACTTCAGACAAGGACTAGAGGCAGTGACCAGATGGCTCCGCTCATACAAACTCAAGATCAATCCATCAAAGACTGAGATTCTATGGCCGGGACGCCCAGAGCCACCCATTCCGCTGCCTCTCTTTGAGGGAGAGCCGCTGATCCCGGCCCCGTCAGTGAAGAGTCTCGGTGTGATACTAGACTCGAGACTCTCACTGGAGGCCCAGGTTGCTGCGACAAGTAAGGGAGCTTTCTTCCACCTATGCCAGGCACGTCAACTGGCACCTTACCTTCCATCAGATGCGCTGGCTACTGTGGTCCATGCCACAGTGACATCACGGCTGGACTACTGTAATGCCTTGTACGTGGGGTTGCCGCAGTCAACCACTCGTAAAATCCAGCTGGTGCAGAATGCAGCCGCCAGACTCCTCACCGGGACACCACTGAGATGCCATATCGCGCCATCTCTGCAGCGCCTGCACTGGCTGCCAGTCGAGCTCAGAGCCATCCACAAGATCCTGTCGCTTACCTTTAAGGCCCTCCATGGTGCCGGCCCAGCTTATTTAAAAGACTGCTTGTCCGAACCAGCTCATTTAAGGTCGCCGCGCTCAGGAAACAGGGACCTTCTCCGCATCCCAGGTGTGAGTGAGGCCCGCCTCGACACCACGAGACGGAGAGCTTTTTCCATCGCGGCCCCTGTCCTTTGGAACTTGATGCCGGCGGATCAGAGAGCTATCCGGGACATGCCCCAGTTCCTGACCGCACTGAAGACCTGGCTCTTCCGAAAGGCTTATGGCTAAGGACACCTCCCAGACTTAGCCTGAGCTACTGGAACTATTTTAATTAATCTTTTTATTCTTTTAGCTTTTAACTATTGAATTCTTTTATGTGTTTTTGTGTGTAAGTCGCCCGGAGCACTGACGTGGAGGGCGACTCATAAATAATAAAATCAATCAAATCAATCAATAGATAAAAAGTAGACTGCCAATATTGGTTCTTGAGATGAATGGGGTGTTGCTCTCTTGTGCATCTAATCACGAGGGCTTGGAAGAATAACAGGAATGAAACCTGAAAAGTGGCAGTCTCATTCTTCTTTCAGCAGCTTAGAAGTATGGTAGTATCTCAAGATCTTTCAGCCCATCCCTGATTTGATTTCAGTACATCTATCATGTTAACAAGGTATGTCTTCAGCTTGGAATTCATCGGCAAAGGACTGAATGTCAAAGGGAAAAAAATCAAGAAAAAAAGGGAATTAAGTTTGGCCCATTGCTTAAACATAATAAAGGTAAAGGTTTCCCCCCTGACATTAAGTCCAGTGACGTCCGACTCTGGAGGGTGGTGCTGATCTCCATTTCCAAGCCAAAGAGCCTTTTTGGTGTTTGTGACCTACACCTTCCATAATTCAAAAATAGTCCCCCCAACAGTATTCAATGTTGGCCATGTAGGTAGTGTGCCAAGTTTAGTGCAGATCCATTGTGGGCTGAGTTCAGAGTGCTCTTTGATTGTAGGTGAATTATCAATCCCAGCAACTACAAATCCCAAATGTCAAGGTCTATTGTCTCCAAACTCCACCAGTGTTCACATTTTGGCATATTGATTATTTGTGCCAAATTTGGTCCAGATCCATCATTGTTTGACTCCACTGTGCTCTCTGGATGTAGGTGAACTACAACTCCAAAACTCAAGGTAAGGGTCCATTGACCGTTTGACTAACTGGACAGGGTGGACCTTGTTTTAGAATCCTACCTCTGCCTCCACTTTATGAAGATGCAGCTTACAGCGTGCATCCACTTGTGAGCCACTTTTTCCTCACACTATCTGTGGAGAACTGTGGCAGGGCTGCTACCATATAATGTGATTTCCCAGCATCCTACGCTGCTCTTGGGGTCCTGCGTCCTCTTCGTCAGGGAGCGGGGCCTTGTCCTCATCTTCCTCTTCATCCTCCGCCACGGGCCTCGGAGGAGGCGGTGGAGGCGGCCCTGGCCCTGGCTCCACGGATCAAGCCTTGCTGCCCCCGGGGGATACCCAGCTCATCGCCCTTATCATCAGGCAACTCAAGAGGTGTGACCTCTTCGACGTCTTCTGGACGGACTGCCTCACTGATGTCGACACCAAGGTCCACCTTGGCCCCGTGTCCTTCTCCCCCTTCCTTCCTTCCTTCCTCTTCCTTCCCCCCCTCTTTTTCTTTCATTCTTTTTCCTCCCCTTCCTTCTTTCCTCCATTCTCCCTCCCTCTTCCTTCCTTCCTTCCTCTTCTATTCTTTTTCCCAAGTCTTCCTTTCCTTCTCCTTCCTTTCTTTTCACTTCCCTCTCTCCCCCCTTCTTTTTCTTCTTTTCCCTTCATTATTTTACTTTTTCCTCACTTCCTTTCCTTTCTCTTCCCCACTCTTTCCTTTCCTCCCTTCCCATTTCCTTCTTTCTTTTCCCCTCCTTGTCTCTCTCTTGCTTTTCTTTTCTTCCTTTTCCATAGTTCGTTCTTCTTTTCTTTCCTTCTCTCCCCCTCCATCCTTTATTTCATCTGTCTGTCTGTCTGTCTTTCTTTTTCCCTTCCTTCCGTCTTCTCTTCCTTCCCAGAGTCCTGAGCATGCCTTTTGCAGAGCCAGGTCTGAAGTGTCCCGTCATTCTGTTGGCGTAATCATTTTCTCATCGTATGTACATATATACTCACATTTAGTTGCATTCAGTCTTATATATATATTATGTATTATATGGCTCTCACGGAAATAAATTTCCAAATACTTTGCTTCCATGGCTCTCTGAGTCAAAAAGGTTCCTGACCCCTGATCTAGAGCAGGGGTGGGCAAACTACAGCCCGCGGGCCGGATTCGGCCTGGCAGCTGCTTCTCTCCAGCCCCCGGCGCCTACCTCCTCACTGCCGCGAGGTCCACAACAGCAGTGAGGAGGGCACTGAGGGTGCAGGCAAGGAGGAGGCAGCAGGCTCCCCGGACACCCCACTTCATCTGCCGCCGCTGCCCGCTCCTCTCCCAGGCCTCCGCCTCCCTGCCGCTGCCTCCCTCTTTGCTGCCGGCTCCTCCTCATTCTCCCGTGTGCTCCTCCGAGGCGGCTGCCGCGCGCGGCGGGAACATGGCAGACAGGCCGGAGGAGTGGCGGCCATCCTTGAAGGCGATCCCAGCCTGCAGCAGGCGCACTCGGCGACCTGCGGGGGCTAATCGCCCTGGCGATCTCCAGAGCGAACAGCTGTCCCAGAAAGCTGAGTGCTTCAGGGATGGCCGCCGCTCCTCCAGCCTGTCTGCCAGCCGGCTCGGAGGAGTACACGGGAGAATGAGGACGAGGCAGAGGTGAGGAGGGAGGCAGCGGCAGGGAAGAGGAGGCATGGGAGAGGAGCGGGCGGAGGCGGCAGATGAAGTGGGGCATCCGGGGAGCCTGCACCACGCTCTCCAGCTGCCATGGGCCTCGCGGCGGCGAGGAGGGAGGCAGTGGGGCTGGAGAGAAGCAGTTGCTGGTGGCAGAGCCGAGGTGAAAGGGCTTCCTTCTTTCCTTCCTTCTTTCCCTCCCTCATTCAGGCAGGCAAGCAGGGGGGAAGAAAAGGGAGGGGGAAGAAGGGGAGGCGGCAAATAGTGTGTGTGTGTGTGTGTGTTCACCCTCCTCCTCCTCCTCGCTTCACTTCCTTCTCGCGCGCTTCCCCCTCCCTCTTGCCTCGGCGCTCTTTCCTGTCTTCCTGTTTCTTTCCCTCCCTCCCCCTCCCCTCCCTCCCCTCCCTCCATCCCCTCCCTCCCTCTCTCTCCCTCCCTCCCTCCCTCTCTCTCTCTCTCTCTCTCTCTCTCTCCCTCCCTTTCCTTCCTTCTCCCTTCCACAGAAACGCAGCGAGGGAGAGGGGGCGTGGCCTGCTTCCTCCTCGTGGCTCCCAAGCCTTCTCTCCTCCTCACTCTCTCTCCCCCTCCCTTCTTCCTGCCTCTTTGGGCATATTCAATATTTCTGCCAAGTTTGGGCCTGACCCACAGTGCCCTCTGGAAGTAGGTGAACTACCAAGGTAAATGCAAAGCAAACCCTTTCAGTACTTTGTGTTGGTCTCATGAAAGTTCAGTGTGCCAAGTTTGGTTCAAGATGGCTGAATGGCCATCTGTGAGGAATGCTTTGATTGTGTTTTTCCCTTATGACCGAATGAGGTTGGACTGCATTGCCTTTGAGGTCCCCTTCTGCTCTAGGAACCCATTGTTATTATTAATATTATTATTATTAGTAGCAGAGGCTGAATGGCCATCTGTGAGGTGTGCTTTGGTTGTGTTTTTCCCTTATGGCAGAAGGAGGGTGGACTGGATGGCCTTTGAGGTCCCCTTCTCCTCTAGAAACCTATTGTTACTATTAATATTAATATTATTATTATCAGAGGCTGAATGGCCATCTGTGAGGTGTGCTTTGGTTGTGTTTTTCCCTTATGGCAGAAACAGGGTGGACTGGATGGCCTCAAAGGTCCCTTCTGCTCCAGGAACCCATTGTTGTTATTATTATTAATAACCCAGATAACCCAGTTCAAAGCAGATATTGTGGGATTTGCTGCCTTGATATTTGGGTTATATGGCTGTGTGAAAGGGCCCTGAGTCCGCACTGCCATATAATCCAGTTCAAAGCAGATATGGTGGGATTTCCTGCCTTGATATTCTGAATCCCCTTCTACACAGCTGAATACAACCCCACATTATCTGCTTTGAACTGGATTATATGGCAATGTGGACTCAGATAAACCACATATTGTGGGATGTTCAGCCTTGATATTCTGGTTTATGCAGTTGTGTAAAAAGGCCCCCAGTTCAAAGCCAATATTGTGGATTATCTGCCATGATATTATATTATAATTTCAATATATTATAATGTCTATATATATATATATACTGGAGCCCAGAGCGGTTTACAGCATAAAATCAATAAAACATCAGTAAACAGATAAAAGACGTATACCCAAAAGCCCCCTCCCCACAAATGATCCCGGCAAGCAATAATACGCAGAGGCAATACATGGCAGGACGGTATGTTGGCAGCTGGCAACTAAGGAGGCATCAGTTGGGACCAAATGCCTGCCTGTATAGCCAAGTCTTCACAGACTTGCGGAAGGCCAACAAACCCCGTAGTGCTCGTATCTCCTCCGGCAGAGAATTCCAGAGGGTCGGAGCGGCCACTGTAAATGCTCTCTGCCGGGTGCTCGACAGCCTACAGATCTTAATACTAGGGACCTCTAGTAGATTAAGCCCCTCTGAGCGCAGTGATCTTCTGGGTTTGTATGGGGTAAGACGCTCCCTCAAGTACACTGGCCCCAAACCATATAAGGCCTTGAAAGTTAGAACTAACACCTTGAAGGAGACCCGGAATTCGATGGGAAGCCAGTGCAGTGCACGCAGGAGTGGGGTCACATGCGCAGATCTTGGGGCTCCCGACAGCAGGCGCGCTGCTGCGTTCTGCACCAGCTTAAGTTTCCGGATCACCGACAAGGGTAGGCCAATGTATACACTATAATATAATAATTATGATATTAATAGTAATAATATATGAATATTTGTTGATATATTAATATGTTAATATTAATTATGTGTAATATGTAGTAAATATAGTAAATAAAAAAATAGGTGCGGCCCTCCATAATATTTTTTGGCTCTCGTGCGGCCCCTTGGAAAAAATAGTTGCACACCCCTGATCTAGAGAGATACTCACAGGAACACCTCAGCAAGCAAGAGTCCAAAAGTGGCAGGCTAAACCCTGGAACCTCAATAGCTGACTGATACCTGATGAGAAATTCCTCCTGGCCACATAGAGGACTGGGTGACTTAGAAGGCACCATGAGATGCAGAGCTAACCATAAGAAATGGGGATACGAAGTGGAGTCCATGACATGTGAGTGTGGAGAAGAGCAAACCACAGACCACTTGCTACAATGTAGCCTGAGCCCTGCTACATGCACAATGGAGAACTTTCTTACAGTGGCACCAGAGGTAGTCCAAGTGTACAGCTTCTGGTCAAAGGAAATTTAGCACAATACCAAGTTTTTAACTTTGTTGTGGGTTTTTTTCTACACATTAAAACTGTACAAGTACAAAACTTTATTACGGTCACTGACCAGCACAAAGCGGGCACAAGCGCCCTAAGAAGAGAAGGACAACTCCCCAGTAAACAGTTATTTAAAATTAGATTACAAATCAGTATAAAATCAGTAAAAAAGACAGGATATTGTTGCCTTACGGTGTCAATCATCATCCGTCTGATATTAAGAGCAGCAGCACAGAACTTAGCAACACTGTAAGTTATTGTAGTGTTAGAGTCCGAAAGCAGCAGGGTGGAATAATATTTTTCACTGCGCCCCGGGTATTTTAAAAGCCATGGTCCAATGAGATTGGATCTAAGATCTCTGTAGAACATGCATTGAAGAAGCACGTGCTCAGTTGTTTCCACATGACCAGACTCACAGGGGCATAGTCTCTGCTTGAAGGGGGTCTTCCGATACCTCCCCTCCAATACAGCCGATGGGAGGGCATGGCATCTTGCCAGGGTAAAAGCCCTTCGGTGTTTGGGCACCTCCAGGTCTGTTAGGTATGCCATGGGGGCAGTGAGGTATCTAGTGGCTTCCCTAACAATGAAGGCTGGGGAACAGGCTAGGTCGGATTGGCGCTCTATGTCCAGGATCCGTTGCTTAATGAGATCCTTGGCTTGGTCCCATCTCATGCTTAACAATTGTCCTTGGGAGAAACCTAGCATTGCGATCTTTGCTGCTACTGTTTTAATCCATGTGGACTGTCGTCTCTCATGATGAGGGGGGCAAGACCACATGGGGAGAAGCATAGGTGTAGCCAGTAATTTATTTATTTATTTATTTATTTATTTATTTATTAACTTTGATTTAGTATACCGCTCACTCCGGAGCTCAGAGCGGTTTACAAGGAAGCATAGACACAATGAATATGATGAAACAAGTTAGGCAGTTAAAACACATTAAACATTAAAACATTAAAACAGTTAAAACATGATGAGGCAATGGCCCTCAACGAAGGCTAGAGGGGCATGAAGAACATCTGGGAACCATAGCTGTCCATATTCTCGCTTCCACTTTCACGAAGCCTGTCTCCAATCGCAGGGTGGCATTAGAGACACATCTGGGAGCCTGTAGAGCTGCTCTTAGCAATTTCGATTGGACACACTCTAGTGGGGCATAATTTGAGAAGGGTCCAAGCTGGGCTCCATACAGCATTTGTACGACTGATTTTGCTTCAAAAAGTTTAAGTGCCACCGGTATAAAGTGATCTCCTCCCGTCCTGAGATATCTTAAGATAGCGAATGAACTCTTTTGTGCTGTCTCTGCTGCTGTCTCTGCATGAGCTTTCCTGCTGTTGCTGCTATGGAGGGTAACACCAAGGTATTTAAAGCTTGAGACCTGCTCTATTTTGTTTCCAACTATTCTCCAGTTGTGTCACTTGGGTCGTTTAGCAAACACCATAATTTTAGTTTTCTGAAAGTTGAGATGCAACTGTTCTTCCTGGCAGTAATTTGTTAATGCTCTCAAGGCTCATTGTAGTCCAACTTGAGTTCTGGAAAGAAGAACTGCATCATCAGCATAGAGCAGGGTGGATAGATGCCTTCTAGCTAGTTTTGGAGAATGGAAATCCAAGTTGTATAGGTGTTCCACCATAGAGTTAATGTAGAAATTGAATAGAAGTGGGGCCAAAATGCACCCTTGCTTGACGCCCTTCTCAGTTTTGACTGCTTTGGTAAGATGGCCCTGGGAGCTTCATCTTACTTTCAGAGTAGTTCCTTCATGGAGTATTCGCAATAAATGTAGAAGTCGCCTGTCTATTGAAGTGGATCCAAGCTTTTCCCATAGCTTGGTACGGGAAATGAAATCAAAAGCTGCTCTGAAGTCTATAAATGCAGCATAGAGGGAGGATGGCTTGTGGGAGGAGTATTTTTCTATGAGATGTTGCAATACTATACATTGATTGATGGTGGATCATCCTTCCATGAAGCCGGCTTGCTCCTCTGCCAGTATGTTCTCTTGCTTCATCCAGTCCAGCAGTTTCCATTGAAGGTGCCTTGCATATATTTTTATTGCTCTGTATTTTATTGTGCCTTCGGCTCCTGTGAGCCACCGCGAGCCTCCGGGAGTCGGCGGCATAGAAGCCCGAATAATAAATAAATAAATAAATAAATATTTTGCTGATGGTATTGAGGAGGCTAATGGGTCTATAGCTTGCAGGATCATCCTGTTTCCCTTTCTTTTTATATATGGGGACAATAATTGCCAGCCACCAGTCCTTTGGTACCTGTCCATATTCATCTATGCAGGTAAACAATGACGCTAGAATGGGGGACCAGAAGTCCAGATTGTTCTTAATGACCTCAGTGGGGATTAAATTTTCTCCTGGTTTTAATTGAGCTACAAGTCTTTTAATTTCGGAAACCGTCACTGGAGGCCACATGGGGAGCTCTTCCATTGATGAGATTGGGCAGGCATCTCCACCCGACGAGGTATCCCTGTAAAGTTCCTGAAAATGTGCTTCCCAGATTGCTGGGGGTATTTGAGAGTCAAGCAAGGAACGATCCCAACTTTGAATATTAGAAGTGGTATGCCAGAAGGTGGTTGCATCTTTTGCCTTGACAGCTTGAATGAGCCGTGCCCAGTTATTTTTCATGGCTTCTCCCTTCTTGCGAGTCAGCAATTGTTTATATTGTCTCTTTTGCTGAAGGAGAGCTTGTGCAGTTGTAGGAGAAGTGTTGGATTTGCAAATCTGATAAGCGGTGGTGAGTGCTTTTTTGGCAGAAATACACTCCTTGTCAAACCATGCCTGGGATTGTTGGTACTGTTGTCGATGTTGCTGTTTCCGGACTATATTGTTGCTCTGATTTAAGTCTCTGAAGCTCTTGAATGATGTTTCTATAGATTTCCATGAGTGTGCTGGTGGTTCCAGCTGATGTCAGAGAGGAGCAAAGGCTCATAAGCTGATCTGTGGCCAGCAGTTATTCTTTGATTCAGGTGTGGGGTCCATTTGGCTCGGTTATAAGATCTTTCTGTTGGCTGTAGTTAGAGGCTGGTATTGTTCCGTTATGTGAGTTTCCTGCGAGAAAGAGTTCAATTGACATTAAAACTGTATGCTCAATCCGCCTCTGACATGAAAAATAAATAAATATTACATAAATATATACATATTCTTACACAAACATCCAATAATATTTGTGAGTTGCAGGAACTAATCAATTAAGACTTGGAGATGATAGCAAACTACTGGAAAAATACCAGTTTGCACAAAGCACCCCACAGTCCACTCATTCCAATGCTTCAGGTTCATCTCCATGAACAAAATCTGGGACTTCTCAATCAGTCTGGAGTCATACCCACAGCTTAAGAGTTCACTTATAAATCAGTTTGGAAGTATCTGTTCAATCTAGTTGCTGTTTGTAACATTTACCAACTCATTGACCTCTAAGCGCCTGAATTGCAAACTGCTGATACTGTTCCATGTTTGTCAGCTTGTCTGGAATGATTCTAATTAATTATTTGTGATTGCAGAGGCAAGCCTTTCTCTCTCTTCTGCTTCCACCTTCATTCCTTGCTTCTTTCCCCCCAATCTTGGAAACATGATATTTAATTGCTGGTGTTTACTTGGTTTTTTCTTTAAAAGGGGAGGTGGAGGAGAAAAAGCTAATTATTAAATCATTAAGTTGCAAAACTCTAGCAGTGTTGTTGAGTCATAGCTTCGACATCACGCAATGTATTCCCCTGTGGCAACTGACAGAGTGTGCTGTAGCAATCCCTATGGGACTGGGAAGCAGAAAGGTTCAAAGAGGGACAGGAAGAGGGTTGAGAGCCTTTAAATATATTTGCTAAGATATTAATGAGCTCTGTTTTAGGAAAGAGGTTCTACAGTACTAATATGAACAGTTTGAACAGCTGGTAAATGCTGATCCCACTGCTCTAACCTGAATAGTGGTGTGTGTTTTAAAATATATTATTGCATCAAAGATCCAATTCCCTATTTAAAATATCATCCGTCAGATCAGCGTTTAAAATAAATTAACACTGGGTGCAGATAGTGGTAATTTGTATATAGCAGGAAGGCTTCAAGGAAAACATGGGGCAGAAACACAACAGGTAATTAAAGTGCTTCTAAGGTCTTTTGCAGAGAATGAACACAGCACAGCGTAAGATCTCTACTGACCAGATGGTCATGAGTTCAAGGCCTGTGTCAGCTCCGGCAAGGGGGGTCTAATGAACCACGCTCACTCCAAACGGTGTTGAAGGATAAGCAGTTTAATAGGTCCTTAATCCAGGGCAAGCAAAGATAGACTAACTTCTTCCCGCGCAACAGTCTCTTCAAAACCCTCCCCGGCCCGCCCCCCTGCTGGGCCCCTCCTTCCTCTGGCTTGACCATCCGGCTCTCCGCATATCAAAGTTCAGGAAAGGTGCCTGGCACTTCAAAGGGCGGTTCCAGTTCAAAGCCCGCCAGATGTAGCTCTTATCTGATGGCGCGCGGGGCTTGGTCCGTTAGGGCAACAAACGGGGCAAGCGGTGCTGACATAGCGCCCCCCCCCCCCTCCGGAAGGTGGCCACCTGCAAGGGAGAGAAGAACAAAGGGGAGGGAGAGAATCAGGGTCCCGGCTTGGCAGGGAAGGCAGCATGAAAGGCTTTCAGCAGTCTCGGGGCCCTCACGTGCTGGGCTAGCACCCACTCGGGTTGAAGGTCCTTGGCAGTCCATTTCACTAAGTAACTGAGGCGGCCCTTGTGGCGCCGCGAGTCCAAGATCTCACGAATCTCAAAGTGGGTGTGCGGCCCCACCATGATCGGCACCGGAGCATCTTCTGCCACGGACCACCGCCTTTTTGAGCAGGCTCACATGGAAGACTGGGCGGACCTTGTGCCAGGTGTGCGGGAGGTCCAGCTTAACCGCCACGGGGTTAACAACTATCACCCGGAGGGGCCCCACGAATTTGTTGGCAAACTTGCGAGACTGCTGTGTAGACTTGAGCTGCTTGATGGACAGAAATACGCGGTCCCCAACAGCATAAGAGGGTTAGGGGCCTCTCTTCTTGTCGGCGTACAGCTTGTAGGAGTCTCGGGCCTGGCGGAGGGCTGCTTGGATTTGAGGCCAAGCAGCAGCAACCTTGGTACTCCAATCGGTCGGCGGCGCGCCCGAATCTGCCGCCGGGGCCACCGCCGGGAAGGGGGAAAGTCTCGCCCAGAGATGACCCGAAAGGGGGAGGCAGTACTCCGCGACGTCCAGCAGTTCAGCCCAGTTGTCTTGCTGATAGGTGGAGTAGCACCTGAGGTATTGTTGCAGAGTACGTTGGACCCTCTCCGTCGCCCCGTCCGTCTCCGGGTGGAAGGCGGTGCTTAGGGCCCGCCGTGATCCCAGCCCCGCCAGGAACGCCTTCCAAAACTTCGACGTGAACTGCGGGCCGCGGTCGCTCACGACACGACGCGGGCAACCGTGGAGCCGAAAGACGTGGTGCGTGAACAGGCGGCCCAACTCGGGGGGCCGTGGGGAGCCGTCGAAGGGGAACGAAGTGGGCCTGCTTAGAGAAGAGGTCCACCACCGTCCAGATGGTGGTGTACCCCCCGCTGGGTGGAAGGTCGACCACGAAGTCCATGGCGATCTCGCTCCAGGGCTCGGCTGGATCGGCTACTGGCTGCAACAACCCTGTTGGTCGGCCCGTCTTGGGTTTGTTCTTTGCGCAGACGTCGCATTCAGAGATATAGTCATTAGTGTTTTTTCGCATCGCCGGCCACCAGAACTGACGCGCCAATAGCTTCAGAGTCTTGGTGAGGCCGAAGTGTCCAGACAGCTTGGAATCGTGGGCCTAGCCCAGGATTTGGCCCCTCTGGCCCTGCGGGACGTATAGTTTGTCCTTGTAGTACCAGATTCCTCCTGCCTGGGTGAGGTTGTCCCGGTGGTCTTCAAGCCAGGCGTCATCCCCATAAGCGGCTGCCAAATCGACCAATAGTTCCGGGGATCCGGGGACCGCTGGCTGCGGCGGCTTGGCAGCTGCCCGAGTGCGGGCCACCAGGCCCAGTTGGCGTTTGGTGAACACCGTGCCCACTTCCTCCGGCGCTGAGTAGTTGGCCTCTTGCATTCTGGACAGGGTGTCGGCAAGTACGTTCTTCGCCCTGGGCAGGTACTTTAGCTCAAAGTTGAAGCGGCTGAAGAACTGCGCCCATCTCAGCTGCTTGGCGTTGAGCCTTTGTGGGGACTGTAGTGCTTGTAGGTTTTTGTGGTCTATCCACACCTCGAAAGGCAAAGCGGTGCCCTCCAGGAAGTGCCTCCAGTGGCTTAGCGCAGCCCGGACCGCGAACGACTCTTTCTCCCACACGTGCCAACATTTTTCCGTCTCCAAGAACTTCTTGGAGAGGTAGGCGCACGGCCGAAGGGTGCCGTCCTCATCCCGTTGCAGGAGTACCGCTCCGTAGGCCGCCTCGGAGGCATCACACTGCACTGTGAACGGGCGGTCGGCCTGGGGGTGCATCAGCAGTGGCTGACTGGTGAAGCTCCGTTTAAGGCTGTCGAAGGCTTCCTGGCACTGCGGCGTCCACTTTAACTTAGCGCTCGGGGACTTTGCTTTCTTTGTCTCCCCTAGGCCCTTAGTTTTTAGCAGTTCAGTCAGGGGGAGCGCCAGTTCGGCAAAGTTCCGGATGAACTGTCGATAGAAGTTGGCGAATCCAAGGAAGCCTTGCAGCTGTCGCCGGGTTCGGGGGGCCTCCCACGCTAGCACATCCTGTATCTTATTTGGGTCCATGGCCAGGCCTCGCGTGGAGATGCGGTATCCCAAATAGTCCAGTTCTTGCCTGTGGAACTCGCATTTGGAGAGCTTGACGAAGAGTTGGTTCTCTCGCAACCGACGGAGGACTTCTCGAGTCAGCTCGACGTGCTCGTCTTCTGACGTCGAGTAGATCAACACGTCGTCTAGGTAGACTAGAACACCCTTGTATAGCAAGTCCCTGAAGATCTCGTTGATAAACTGTTGAAATATCTTTGGAGCGCCTTTTAGTCCAAATGGCGTGACCTGGAACTGGTACTGCCCCAGGTGGCAGTTAAACGCCGTCTTCCAACAGTCTTCGTCCCTCACCCGTATTCGGTAAAACGCCTCCCGGATGTCCAGCTTGGTGAAGAAGCGGGCTCCCCCCAGCTGGGCCAGTATCTCTGACATCAGGGGTAATGGGTAGGGGCTCGATGCGCTGATGGCGTTAAGGCCCCGGTAGTCCACACACAGACGCAGGGTGCCATCAGCCTTGGGGCGGAACAGCACCGGCGCCGCCAACGGGCTCGTAGACTTTTCAATAAAACTTCTGTCCATGTTTTTGTCAATGAATTCTCTTAGCGCCTTTCTTTCCGGTTCGGACAGGGCGTATAACTTTGGACTTGGCAGCTTCGCGCCCTTTTCAATTTCAATCACACAGTCTGACTTCCAGTGGGGGGGGGTAGCTGGTCACTTTCCCGCTCGCTAAAGACCTCCTCCAAATCCTCATATTCTCGCGGGATGCTGTGGGGTTGGCTCTCTGCTGCCCCCACTCCGGCTTCCTCTCGGCCTGGGGCTCCGTCCTCGTTGGGGTCATCTATCATCACCCACGCCTCTCCGTCTCGAAACTTCACCGCTCCCGTCTCCCAATTGATCTGCGGGTTTTGGGCGCGTAGCCAGGGGGCCCCCAGAATGACGGGCTGGTGTGCCATGGCGGAGATCACGAATCTCAGGGTCTCCTGGTGGGTCCCAATCTGGACTCTCAGCTCTCCCGTCTTGTGGGTGGCAGGCTTCCCATTGGCTGGGGACCCATCCAGTTGGGAGAAGAGGATCTGCTCTATCAAGGCTTGGGGCTTTATCCCCAGTTGCTTCGCCATTTGGGGGGACATCAGGCACCGGGTGCACCCGCTATCTAGCATGGCCACTGTCTCTATGGTGTGGGGCCCCTCTGGGTTCCATAACTTGACATCAAATCTATACGTATCACAACCAAGGGGATCAGACTCACCGCCCTGAGGGGTCTGGACCTGCCGCCGGGTGTCTACAGCAGATCATTGTCGTTTCCCGCAAGCCATTCGGGGTCGCTCTCCTCCGTCTCCAGCTCCAGCTCATCCGCCTCTCGCAGTGGTCTCCGCAGCTGCCGCAGCCTTGCCTCAGGCTGGGGTCTTGGCCTGCTGGGTCGGCTTGGCCTCTGGCGTCTTCTCTGGCTTGAGTGGGAGGCTCTTCCGGCGACAATCTGCCGCCCGGTGGCCTTCTCGGCCGCATGAGAAGCACACTCCTCTCTTCCCCTTGTGGCCTTCCCGACTGCTTGACTGGGCCCTTGGTGATGCTTTCCGGGCTGTCCCCGGCCTCCCCGTCGGACCTGCTCCTCGGGCTCTCCCGCATCTGCTCCATGTCGCACTCCACTCTCCAGTCCTCTAGGGCTTCGGGGTTTCCCCGATGCATGGCCCACTCCAGGATGTCTGACCTTAGGCCGGCTTTAAAGCACTCCAGCTTTGTGACTGTGGACCAGTCCCGGATCTTCCCCGCCAGTGCCTTGAAGCTCAGGGCATACTCGGAGACAGATCTCTGGCCCTGGTAGATCCTTTTCAGCTGGGCCTTGGCTTTCTCGCCGGCTAGGGGGTCTCGGAAGCGGGTTTGCAGGGCTTCTAAGAAAGCGTCTAGCCGCCTTAGCTGCGAGGCTTGAATGTCAGTCATCTGCACCAGCCAGTCGGCCGCGGCCTCCTTCAGGTTGGCCCCCACAGCCCGCACCTTGGCCCCCTCCGAGGGGAATGAATCTCCATAGTCCAGCATAAAGTTCTGCACGCTCGTAACAAAGTATGAGAGCTGGCGCGGGTCCCCGTCGAACTTTACCTTCAGCTCCCTTTGGCTTCCCGCCATCTCCTGGCTCTGGTCGGCCTGGCCCAGGTTGAATGTGGAAGCTCCCCTCGGCGGGATGAAGTCCTCTCCACTGTCTCGGAAAGTCACTCTCCCCGACGGTCGACCTGGCTGCTCCGATGCTCGGCTCGAAGCCCGGTCCCGGGGTCAGGTGTCCGGGAGGGCCCACAGCAACTCCTCCGGTCTGCTCAATAACAGCTCCATCTGGGACTGAAGCTTCTGCACCGCCTCGGTCAGTGTGAACACTTGCACCTCCAGCCGTAATTCCGCTGGGCTGGGGAAATCGCCATCCAGGGCTGGATCCCTCTCTCCAGATCATGCTGGTTTCTTGCGCCGGGTCACGTCCCTCGCTGCCGGGGCGGGGAGCCTCGGCGTCTCGTTCTCCATCCCCGAGATCACGACCTGGGGTTCCGGCCTCGGGGCTCCGGCTCCAGCCTCGTCTCTTTCTCCATCTCCATCCTCCTCGGCCTCCTCCTCCTCACCCAAATCCTCTGGGTGCAGGTCGGCGAGGGGTTCCATCTCAGCTTGAGACATCTCGTAAGGTGGCTACGGTCGGAAGGTTTTCACGGCCGTAGAAGTTGGTGAGTCTATCTTTACGTCAGCTCCGGCAAGGGGGGTCTAATGAACCACGCTCACTCCAAACGGTGTTGAAGGATAAGCAGTTTAATAGGTCCTTAATCCAGGGCAAGCAAAGATAGACTAACTTCTTCCCGCGCAACAGTCTCTTCAAAACCCTCCCCGGCCCGCCCCCCTGCTGGGCCCCTCCTTCCTCTGGCTTGACCATCCGGCTCTCCGCATATCAAAGTTCAGGAAATGTGCCTGGCACTTCAAAGGGCGGTTCCAGTTCAAAGCCCGCCAGATGTAGCTCTTATCTGATGGCGCGCGGGGCTTGGTCCGTTAGGGCAACAAACGGGGCAAGCGGCGCTGACAGCCTGCCTGGGTCGGGGTGAGCTCTCAACCAATTGTGTAGCTCGTTGTCTGTCTATATATGTTGTATGTCTATAGCATTGAATGTTTGCCTGCATATGTGCATTGTGATCCGCCCTGAGTCCCCTGCGAGGTGAGAAGGGCGGGATATAAAAGATGTAAAAAATAATAATAAATTGGTGTTCAGAATGCAATTTGATTGTAGGTGAACTAGAAATCCCAGCAACTACAACTCCCAAATGACAACATCAATCCCTCCCCCCCCCCCCCCACCACCACCAAACTTTACAAGTATTCAAATTTGGGTGTATTGGTATTTGTGCCAAATTTGGTCCACTGAATAAAAATACATCCTGCATATCTGATATTTACATTATAATTCATAACAGTAGCAAAATTACAGTTATGAAGTAGCAACAAAAATAATGTTATGGTTGGGGGTAACCACAACATGGGGAACTGTATTAAGGGGTCATGGCATTAGGAAGATTGAGAACCACTGCATTAGATAATATGGATGCTTATAGTGTCTAGGGGTACTGATTTTGGTCAGTTACCTAAGCAGGTTGAAATTAGGACAACATAATAACTCAGTGAGAGTATAGTTTCTCCTTTCCCCATAATCCAACATCTTTCCAGTCATCCAGAGGATGGTTTTCTTTGCTATTGTTCAGTTTAGGTGCTCATGATATGGCCCATCAGGCTGAATCCTTACAAACAATGTGGTGTCCCAGATACTTGATAGTCTGCTTCCTTTCTCAGGCAGGCAGAGAACAGAAAGCTTAATGTATTTCATTGTCATGGTCAGCCATTCATGGCTGGCTGGTGGTCTGATAATATGATATAACTATAGCAGTCTGTGTCCTAACTTTAGGAGAAGATTCAAAGTAACTCATTAGACTGGAAATCCCAAGATTCCTTACAATAACTAGCAACATGGGTATTAAACAACCATAACAGTTTAGTGCATATAGTTTATTGAGTCTGTTCTGAGGTCACAGGAGGGTAGGATCTGCTTCAAGGAGCCTTGCGGCTTTCAGAAATTCTAGATATTTTGCTAGGAAGCAATCCTTTGAGTCTCCTTGTAGAGGGAAAAAGGGGTATAAATAATAATAATAATAACAATATGTATTTTGACTCTGTAACCCACTTGTCGATGGATGCCCAGAATCAGCAGCATCCACCACAGTCCTTTTTATCCCGGGAGTTGACCGAGCCAGTATAGACTTAGTTTTGGTTTGTTTCTCCATAAAGCTAAAGATTTAGGTGCTCTTAGTTCCACTCCTCAGCTGAGACCTCTCTGACTTGGTTGAACCTGCTGATGAAACCATAGACCATATCCTGAGATGTTGCAAGAAAATCACACAGGTGGACTACAAACAGAGGCACAACTCTGTGGCCCAAATGATTCACTGGAACTTATGTCACAAGTCAATTGTCAATTGTTTTTTTAGATGTTTTAGATGCTAATTGTTTTTAGATGTTTTTAGATGTCCAGGCATTCAGCTTGTGTTTTATTGCAAATCGCCCAGAGCCAACTGGGATGGGCAATTAATAAATCCCTAAATAAATAAATAAAAATAAATAAAGTTCCACCTGCCAGCAGTAAAGAATTGGTGGAATCATAAACCTGCAAAGATAGTGAAAAATGAACACGTAAAAACACAATACATCAGACATCACCATTGTGGGAAAGAACAAAAGTTTGGATTATTGATGTTGCAATAGCAGGTGACAGCTGAATTGAGGAAAAACAACAGGAAAAACCCGGCCGTTATCAAGACCTCAAAATCAAACTGCAAAGGTTCTGGCATAAACGAGTACAGGTGGTACCAGTGGTTATCAGCACACTGGGTGCCGTGCCAAAAGATCTCAGTCGGCATTTGGAAACAATAAACATTGACAAAATCATGATCTGTCAACTGCAAAAGGCCACCTTACTTGGATCTGCGCGCATCATTCGGAAATATATCACACAGTCCTAGACGCTTGGAAAGTGTTTGACTTGTGATTTTGTGATACGAAATCCAGCATATAGATCTCGTTTGCTGTGACATACTGTGTTTTTGTGTCAGTAAAATAATAATAATAATAATAAGTGGAAGAGATTATCAAAACATACAGATGAGGGCTAGGAATTCAAAGAGCCTTGTCACATAAACAAGATGTGCCTTTCAGCCCTTAAAAAAAGCAGGGCAGAGCAGGTCCTCTCCCCTAAGGATAGTATACGGATACCAGCAAGGGACTTAAGTCACACTCCGGCCCCATGGCTGGAGTGTAAACGGCCTTTCTGAAAACTATAGGCCATCGGATCTCTCCCAGTAGATCTCTATGTGGTGGATTAAGTTCTCAGATTGTTTAATTGTTTAAATTGTTTAATTTGTCTCCTTTATTAGTACTGTATGTTCTCTGTTTTTATACTGTATGTTATGCTTGTAAACCGCTCCGAGCCTCTGGGGAGTGGCGGTATAGAAGTCGAAATAATAAATAAATAAAATTGCACATCCAGTGGTAACTTGCACAGCTGGTGCGGAGTTATGGGCTGGTCTGTCACCAGTATGCGGATGACACCCAGCTCATTCTGAGGATGGAGGGCAGGCCGGAGTCCGTCCCCGATAATTTCCAACAGTGCCTTGAGGCCGTTACTGGATGGCTGCGAGCCAGTAGGTTGAGGGTGAATCCGGCGAAGACGGAGATCTTGTGGCTGGGCCGCCCGGGCGAGGTAGGTGCCCGGCTTCCGACCCTGACGGTGCGGCGCTGCATCCAGCGCCGTCAGTGAAGAGCCTGGGGGTCCATATGGACTCCCGTCTGACACTGGAGGCCCAGGTCTCCATCCCCAGCAAGGCTGCATTTTTCCACCTCCGCCAGGCAAGGAGGCTGGCCCCTATCTCTCCCGGAGTGACCTAGCCACGGTGATCCAAGCCACGGTCATCTCGAGGCTAGATTACTGTAACGCTTTACGTTGGCCTGCCTATGTCGTCGATCCGGAAGCTCAAGCTGGTGCAGAACACTGCCGCCCGGCTCCTGTCTGGGGCTCCAGCAGGTTGCCGCATAACACCAATCTTGCAGGATCTGCACTGGCTACCTATAGAGCACCGGGTCGCCTTCAAAGTGCTGGTTCTCACCTTCAAGGCCATCTACGGCCTGGGGCCAGCGTATCTGAGAGACCGTCTCACTCCATATTGCCCATCGAGATCACTCCGGTCGGAGGAGGCCAACCTTTTGGTGATACCATCTGTAAAGCTGGCCCATTTAACATCCACTCGCTGGAGGGCGTTCTCCGTGATAGCTCCTACGCTATGGAACGCTCTCCCGGCTGAGGCCAGAGCCCTGAGGGACCTACTCCCGTTTAGACGGGCTTGCAAAACTCATTTGTTTAGACAGGCCTTCGGTGAGTAGGCCGTCTGTTCATCCATTGGGCCACTATACTTGCTGCTGTCTTTGTTTTAATTGTTAGTGCTGCATGTTTTAATTCTGTTTTTAAAATGTTTTGTTTTAACCATTGGCGCTGTGCCACTGGCTCTTGTGAGCCGCCGCGAGCCCCCGGGAGTCGGCGGTGTAGAAGTCCCAAGAATAAATAAATAAATAAATAAATAAACAGTGGTACTGTATTGCAAATCAACTTCGTTCTGATCTATTGCGATATTTTATGTCACTGTGATGGGTTTTAGGAATGCTTTATGATGTTTTAGAATCCCTGTGTGATTTTATATGTTAGAAACCGCCCTGAGCCTCGGGAAGGGCGATCTAGTAAGTCCAAAAATAAATAAATAAATAAATAAATAAATAATAAACTTACCACATGCCATTGTTGCTCTTATTCAGACCCTCAACTTTGAATGCCCACTGAGCTCTTTTTGGAACGGATGTCTTTCACCAATTGTGTAGCTGCCTGATGAAAAATATGCCCCCTCCCCACTGTCTGATCATCTAAGAATGTTTTTTTTAATTAATAATTTTAATACATTTTCTTAAGTACATTGATTCTCTTAAGTTGCATACATACATCAATACATTCCATACTTTTGTATTTCACACTTAACTCGTTACATCAACTATATATGCATATATGTCAACATATCTTATCATATTCACCTCTGTGTCTGTCGTCGTCGTCCCCCCCCCCCCTGGTCCGAGCATTTCAATTGGCATTCTCCTTCCAAAATCTCATTTCTTCTTGTGGAGGTAACTACTAACTTCTCATCTACTTCTTTTAAGGAACTTATCAATAAGGGTTAAAGAAAACTATTATAAATGGGTATGGAAATGGTACATAACACCAGTAAAAATAGCAAATATTAATAAAAATGCTATAAAAACTGTTGGAGAAGTTGCCAAGAGGTAGGTACATATATACATATGTGGTGGGAATGTAAATATGTAAATGAATTCTGGGGGAAGGTATTTAGAGAAATAGAAGTAATAATGGATATGAAGATGGAAAAAAGTGCAAGTATTGCATTGTTGTCATTATATAATGTTAAGAATTGAGGGAAAACAGAGAAGGATGCAAAAAATAATATGTTAACTGCAGCAAGGTTGTTGATAGCAAGGAACCGGAAAGACAAGATAAATATACAAATTGAAGAATGGTATAAAGAACTATGGAAATTAGCAATAAATGATAAACTGACATGTAGGTTAAAAGTTAGAAAGGGGTACGGAAGGTCAATTACTTTGATGAAGTTTGGGGTAAATTTATCAAGAATGGTTTAAATGTCTTTGATTCCATAACTGTATCCAATCCACTTCCCTTATCTTAATCCCTAAGTCTTCCTCTCATGTTTCTCTTAATATTGCATTTTTTTATTTTCCCTTTCTTGATCTCTATTATTATCTTATATATTTTGCTAGTTATTCCTTTCATTTTATGGTATTCTCCTGTTGGGCCTTCCTTTCGTATCATTTGTTCCAATTGTGTAGGTTTGTCTCCTTCCCCATTTTTTCTTATCCAGTTCTTAAACCATTGCTCTAACTGTAAGCAATGGAACCATGAGAGTTTAATATCTCTAAACTCTTTTAGTATATTTTCTTTCTTCATATCTGCTTTTATCCAATCTCCAATTTTATCTATATTCTTTTCTTTTAGTTTCTTGGCCAACATGTTTTTTAATTTTTTTGGAAATTTCTTATCCATTATTATTGGTGTTAATATTGAACTTTCTGGCATTAATACCTTCCTGTATTTATTCCAAATTTCTAATACATTTCTTAACATTGGGTTTTTTACTTCTTTAATTTCTTTCCTTTTAAAATCCTTAAAAATACAGTATATTCCAAATTTTTCCTTCTGCTTTTTCCAAACCTTCCTCCAACCATTCCAAATCCTCCTTATTTGTCATGCCTTCTAGTCTCATCCTGTTTGCTTCATAATATTTTTTGATGTTGGGAAGTGCTAGACCTCCTTCCTTCTTTGGTTTATACCAAAATTGTTTACTTAACCTATTCCTCTTATTACTGTTATAATATTTATTGATTATTTGTTACCATTTGTTTAGTACCTCTTCCAAAATATGTAGTGGTACCATTCTAAATATAAAATTTATCTTTGGAAGGATTTTCATTTTAATAATAATAATAATAATAATACACTTTATTTATATTCCGCTCTTCTCACCCTGAAGGGGACTCAGTGCGGATTACATTACACATACGGCAGACAGTCCCTGCTGGATTGACATACGATTACAATACAGTTGTGCAGACAAACAGACAAACAGGTGCAGACACTTGTACAATTAGAAGGCTCTTTCCATTTGGCTACATTCTGAAGGGTGCAGTCGCTCCATTACGTCACAAGGGGGTGCTGTTGATTCATCCTCAGACGAGAGCCTGGTTCCGTATTCCACTTTGGCAGCCAATCTTCCTTATTTGTTGTTATTTGTTATAAGTCCTTAAAAATCCTTCCCCGCTGCGCGGTACCTATTTTATCTACTCACAGCTGGCTTTGTTTTCGATCTGCTAGGTAAACAGTGGACAGAGCTCACAGCTGGGTGTCCAAACCAGCCCGGGAATCGAACTTGCAGCCTTCAGATTGCAACACAGCTGTTGTTTTCACTGTGCTATCTCTCCGGTCCTAATGCTATTCTTCCAAACCATGATAGTTTTATATTTTCATATTCCAGTAATTTCTTTTGAGTAGCTTTCCTTAATGTTGTAACATTTGAATGGGTCTTCATGCCTAAGTAATTGCCCATCTGAATGACAGAGAAATAAAAAAAAATCAAGCTACAAATATTTCATATGAAGCAATTTTTAAAGCTTTGACTCCATTTCCTAGAGACCCTTCTCCTCCCACAGCCACCCAAACGGGCAGGAGAGTCTTTACTGTCTTGGTTACAAACATCTATATGGTTCACTCAAGAAATAGTTGTTGGTAAGACAATATTTATTTTAGAAAATACTAGTGGAAAAGAAAGAAGGCGATGCCATTTTACTCATCCTTAAAAGATGCCTTCTTTTAAAATGCATCATTTGTGTTCCTTTAACCAAGGGCTTTAATATTGAAATGTTCATAAGCGCCAGCTTTATTAAAATTAGGGCTTGGGAAAATAGCTCGGAATGGGAGAATATTATCCAAGCATTTTAACGAATGCTAATTAATGAACTTCTAATGCTCATGGAGACAATCTGACTGAAATAATTCCACCACTAGACAGAAATGGTAGCTTATGAGGGCAGCAACAAGGATAAAAGGTGGACAGAATAAGAACCATGGAAGCTGCACATTTCCGGCCTCCACTGAGTACCCAATGCAGTTTTGTTTTCACCTTTTCACCTTGGGGATCCTTTCTTAACCTAGTCTTATGTGCTTCTAAAAAGCAAACATAAACAAACCATACTATTATGTGTTGCTAAACACACACAGGGAGAAGAAATGATTCATTCATGGAGGATAGTTCTATCACTATTAGCCATTTGGCCATTTGGCGTGATGTCATTATGTGTCTTCAAGTTCTTATTGGCATGTTTTCTTGTCTACATTTGGGGTTTATTTATTTATTGGTGTAAGGCAGTGGTTCCCAAACTTTTTTGGCCTACCACCCCCTTTCCAGAAAAAAAATTACTCACCCCCCCCCCTATTTTTTATTTTTTAATAGCAATTAAACAGAAAGATATGCTGTATGTATTAATATTTCTACTTTTTTCATAAAATATAATAAAATACTCAACCAGTTGGAAGGGAACCCCAAAGGTATTATTATTATCCCTTGCTTGGTGAGAGGAGGAGGAGGGAAGAAGAGAGACACACAGAGATGGATGGTAGCCTGTCTCCTGGCTCATGCCTCCGCCCCCACCGCCCCCTTACAGGAGTTCAGTACCCCCCAAATTATCCTGGGCCTTCCAGCACCCCACCCCCTAGATCGCCCCACCACCGGTGGTACCGCCCACTTTGGGAACCACTGGTGTAGGGGATGATGGTTTGCCATAACTTTCTTCTGAGGCTGAAGGTATATGACTTGTTTATGGTCACATAATGTTTAATGTCTTTATAATCTGTTATGTTTATGCATGTGGCATCAAATAGTGGCAAGCTGTAAGCCGCTCTGAGTCCCCCTTGGGGTGAGATAGGGCAAGATAAAAATATGGCAAATAAATAAATAAATGGTTGCATATATTGATCTCCAGAGTCGAAAGCCAACATTAAAACCAATACACCACATAGGCTCTAGTCTACCTTGTCTGTCTCCTGAGGAATCTGTATAACAACCAAATGGCAATAGTAAGAACAGATCACGGAACAACAGACTGGCTCAAGATTGGGAAAGGAGTATGGCAGAGCTGTATCCTCTCACCCGACCTATTCAACTTGTACAGAGAACACATCATGCAACATGCGAGGCTTGACAAATTCTAAGCTGGCATTAAAATTGCTGGAAGAAACATTAACAACATCAGATATGCAGATTGTAATGACTCTCCAATCTCGGTCAGGAAACAAGCATAGATAGTAGCACGGTCCAACACGATTTTATTGCAGGTACAAAATTTGTGAAGCTAAAGCAAAGTCCCGCCACCCAAACACACCTTTTATACCCCAAACCCCCCTCCCCTTGCCCATGCAATGTCCAAGGAGGGTTGCACCATATCCGGGTGAGTCAGCAGTTCCCATAGTCCAGGGGATATGACCTCATAAGGCTCTGAGTCCGCATAATTAGAACAGTGTCCCCCATGACTCAGCAGGCACCTGGAAGTTGCATCACTTCCAGTCTGACACAGCACAGTCTCTCAGGAACTAGAGCAAAGGTCAGCACAGCTCTCACAGAACTGGGACAACGGTCAAGATCACCTCAGGGCAGGCTGGGGATCTGAACTTCATCAAAGCTCAGATTTCCCAGCTCTGACACAGATGATACAACTTTGATGGCTGAAAGAAAAGAGGGGCTTAGGAGCCTGCATAGTTAAAGCAACTGTATTCCCCATAGTAACCTATGGATGTGAGAGCTGGACCATAAGGAAGGCTGAGCAAAGAAAGATAGATGCTTCTGGACTGTGGTGTTGAAGGAAAATTCTGAGAGTGCCTTGGACTGCAACATCAAGCCACTTCAGGAAATAATGCCCGGCTGGGAAGGATATTAGAGGCAAAGATGAAGTACTTTGGCCACATAATAAGAATCATAAAATCATAGAATTGGAAGAGACCACATGGACCATCTGGTCCAACCCATTCTGCCAAGAAGCAGGAAAATTGCATTCAAAGCAACCCCCGACAGATGGCCATTCAGCCTCTGTTTAAAAGCCTCCAAAGAAGGAACCTCCACCGCACTCCGGGGCAGAGAGTTCCACTGCCGAACAGCTCTCACAGGAAGTTCTTCAGATGGAATCTACTTTCTTGTAGTTTGAAGCCTTTGTTCTGCGTCCTACTCTTCAGGGCAGCAGAAAACAAGCTTGCTCCCTCCTCCCTATGACTTCCTCTCACATACTTGTACACGGCTATCATGTCTCCTCTCAGCCTTCTCTTCTGCTGGCTAAACATACCCAGCTCTTTAAGCCGCTCCTCATAGGGCTTGTTCTCTAGACCCTTGATCATTTTAGTCGCCCTTCTCTGGACAAATTCCAGTTTGTCAATATCTCTTTTCAATTGTGGTGCCCAGAATTGGATACAATATTTCAGGTCTAACCAAGGCAGAATAGAGAGGTAGAATGACTTCCCTGGATCTAGCACTATACTCCTATTGATACAGGCCAAAATCCCATTGGCCTTTTAAGCTGCAGCATCACATTGTTGGCTAATGTTTACTTGTTTTCCACGAGGACTCCAAGATCTTTTTCACATGTACTGCTCTTGAGCCATGCGTCCCCCATTCTCTATCTGCATTTCATTTTTTCTGCTTAAGTGGAGTATCTTGCATTTGTCTCTGCTGCACTTCACTTTCATAATTTTGGCCCATCTGTCTAATCTGTTAAGATCATTTTGAATTCTGCTCCTATCTTCAGGAAAGCTTGGAGAAGACAATAATGCTGGGGAAAATGAAAGGAAAAAAGGAAGAGGGGCCGACCAAGGGCAAGGTATCCTTGAAGTGACTTGCTTGACCTTAAAGGAGTTGGGAATGGCAACGGCCGACAGGGAGCTCTGGCGTGGGCTGGTCCATGAGGTCACGAAGAGTTGGAAGCGACTGACCTAATAAACAACAACAAAAAATACTATAATTAAACTATTAACATCAAACTATTGTACACACAGTTCTAAGCCAATATATGAAATTGGTGCAGAAACTCTGATTCATTCCACTGCATTAAGGCAACATCCTTCTACTGAATGTTTAAACAACAAAGCTAAGTGGGTTAAAGAACTCGTGATTTTATAAAAGTCCATTTGTGAGCAAGTTGTTAATATCTGCATATCAAAAAATAGTTCCGACATTTCCCATGCCGGAGAACACTTTGTTCGGCTGCATTTGTATATAACGGCTACCTCTACCATTTCTCTCTGCCAAAGTTAAAAGCAAGTTCTCCAAAGAAATGTCATGAGAAATGTATGCCGTTAATAAGAAGCAAATTGATCATAATGCAGAAATGGTCAGAATGGTCTCTCAAGTTATTATTCCGTAGCTGAGAAGTGTATTTGTGGAGAATTGTCAAGCGTCTGGGGAACTTTAAATACTTAATTTATCCACATGTTAAATTTTGCAAGCAGCATGCTCTTCTGAATAGCATTTAAGGAAACTAATCTTAGGGCCTATAACAGGGGTGCTCACACTTTTTCAGCATGTGAGCTACATATAAAACAACCAAGTCAAAATGATCTACCTAACCATATTTTGATAGAAATATATGACATTTAAGTGATTTTTCGCAAAAATAAGGGACACTTCATAAAATGCATCCAGACAAAAGTTCCGTCTCCCACCCTGACATCATTCTACAGATATAAACAGGCAGAATGAAAGCAGACAGACCTTGAAGCTGCAAGGCCATTCAATGCTGATCAATGTGGCCAATGGAACTTTTTTAAAAATGCATCCAGACAAGAGTTCCTTCTCCCACCCTGACATTATTCCACAGATATAAACAGGCAGAATGAAAGCACACAGACCTTTCAGCTGCAAGGCCATTCAATGCTGATCAATGTGGCCAAGTAGATGAACTCCTCGCAGTCGCAGATGGATTTGGCAAGAAATGGCTGCCAAAGCCTCCGTGTGGTTGTCCTCTCTCGTGGCTCGTCTTTGCACACTGCTGCACACTCCCCTCCTTCACTCTGCTGCCCTCCTCCTTCTCCCTCCCTCCTCCTCAGGCCACGCTGTGACAGCATTGAGGATGGAGGGAGGGGAGTCGCCTCAGGGGCAGCACGAGAAAGCCTGGCGGACGAGGCACCCCTCTGAAATCCGGCTGCGATCTACCAGCTCCGGGACCATGATCGACTGGTTGATCACGATTGACGTTGTGAGCAGCCCTGGTCTACAATATGCAGAGGAGATAGACATATGATTTGTTTCCTCTGGGGCACAGAGGATGGGCAGATTAGGAAATCATTGGGAGAACAGTGATTTTTTTTTGTTGTGGTTGAACTTCACTTTCTTGACAAAAATAATAATAGAATTTTGCACCTTTGAGGCAAGTTGCAGGGAAATGCATACTTCTGCTTACTCAATTTGCGAGATTTACAGAGCATCTCTTGAAAAGATTGAAAAGAAAAATTGCTGTTTCATGAACTGAGTAAATTACACACACAAAAGATGCCAGGATAAACTTTGGAAAAGTTAAGTTTCAGTGTGAGAAGTAACAGAATGGGAAGAAAACGAAAAGTAGGATTATGAATGAATGCGTTTAAAAATGATAGTCGCATCCGTGGTGGCGCAGTGGGTTGAACTGCTGAGCTGATGAACCTGCTGACTGAAAAGTCAGTGGTTCAAATCTGGGCAGCGGGATGAACGCCTGCTAAGCCCAGCTTCTGCCAACCTAGCAGTTCAAAAACATGCAAATGTGAGTAGATCGGCAGCAAGATAACATGCTGGCCACATGACCTTGGAGGTGTTTAAGGACAATGCCAGCTCTTTGGCTGAGAAATGAAGATGAGCACCACTCCCCAGAATCAGATACTACTAGACTTAATGTCAAGGGAAACCGTATCTCACCAAGAAGTATCTGCCTCACCAAACCCGGCATGCTGAGCCCCAGACGCTTTTAAATGTGTCAACTATGCATGCACTGCAGGACGCAGGGGGCACTTTTGGCCTGTTGGAAGTTTGACTTGAGGGAGCAGAGTGAGCTCCTGTTTGTTAGCTCCAGCTGCTCATGTGGGAACATGAGAGGAGCCTTCCAAAGGATGGTAAAACATCCAGGCATTCCCTGGGCAATGTCCTTGCAGATGGCCAATTCTCTCACACCAGAAGTGACTTGCAGTTTCTCAAGTCGGTCATGACACTAGAAAGGGGGGGGGGGCACAGGGCACCAAGGCATACGTGTCCCATATGCTAGGGAAAGAAGGGGGTGTGCGGGGTGCCATGAACCACCCCACACAACTTCCCTTTTGCCGGCAACTGCTGGTGAAACTGCATTGCCTGGAGGCCATGTGAAGAGGTCCTAAGATGTGATTCCTTGGTCATCCAGTGCTTCATAGGCGATCATAACTTAACAACGGAGATGGGGGAGAGGGCCTTCTCTGTGGTGGCCCCTCAGCTCTGGAACTCACCCCCCCCCCCCCGAGAAATTAGGCAAGCCCACATCCTGGCAATCTTTAGGAAGAGCCTGAAAACTGTTCCAGTGTGGCTTCAATTAATGAACAATAATCCCTGACTTTGACCAAACCCTGCATAAAATGCCCCCGGAAGCACTTTATTCTATCTTTTAGTGCAACTATATCCTACTTTCGTCCCTGATCCCCTTCCCAGATACATTACATTGCTGTCTCAGTGTTTTTAAACTTTTAATCTTTCAACCAGCCCCGCCCACTGTGATCAATTTTTGTGATCTAATTACTGTGATTTTATATTGTTTGGTGTTTATCTGTATTACTTCTTGTATTTTTTTATTTTGTATTTTCATTTTTATTTTCATTACGTTATTGTATCTTTATGTTGTATTTTTGCTTTACTGTATTGGCCTCATGTGAGCCGCCCAAAGTCCGCTTGGGGAGATGGTGGTGGGTTATAAATAAAGTATTATTATTATTATTAACTTTGCAACTCACACAATGCACAAAAACTGCACAAATCTCAGATCTGTGCAGCCTGTTTTGAGACTCTCAGATGTTTATTCATCAGCGTAGAGAGAGAAAACTATTTTGGTTTTATGTTCTAACACGTAAGAGTGATCTTCTGATGATATACTTCCCCAGCCGTGACTTTATGCTTCTCTACATGCTGGAGGTTGAAAGGCTTAAGATGGTACTGAATCATTATGTGAAAGCCAACTTGCGTACCCTCCACTGAAACATATTGATTTTGAATGAGCTGAATTGATTTTGATCATCTGGGGATTTCCCAGAAAAATCTGTTTTTCAAAGGAGTACCATGTGAAGAGAGGGGCCTAGGAAGACAGTTCCATCTTGTCTTTTGTGTTATGCTAATAATTAATACAATACAACATATTGTATATACATATAGTATTTATATTATTATAATGTATTACAATATAATACTAATAATATATTATAATTATATATTTTATATTATATGTAATATTACTAATAATATTACAGTACAATGGTATAGGACAATATAGTAATATATAATACTTATATTGTGCTATGCTAATAATATAATATATATTGTGTGTGTATTAGGCTTATTTGATCAAAAATGGTTCAAAACTTATTTCGGATGTAGGAGGCGCTGGTGGTTCGGATCTAAAGTGTCTGTCTATATATGATGTGTGTCTATGGCATTAAATGTTTGCCTGTATATGTACATTGTAATTCGCCCGGAGTCCCCTGCGGGCTGAGAAGGGCGGAAAATAAATGATGTAAATAATAAACAAATAAATAAATCCAATTCCGATTTTCACAGAAAAAAAGTTCAAAACTTTTCAAAATTTCCGAGACTTCCGAATCTTTAATTAATGGTTTCAAAGTGTTATTTCCTGTTTCATTGGGTGGTTTTTACTTTGAAAGTAGTTGTTTTACTCCAGAAGTTTGGGGGGGGGGGGGAACCAAAGGGAGGAAATCCATCCACTCTGGTTAAAACCTCTTCTCTCGCTTAAGACTGACGCGGGAGGGAAAGGAAAGGAATCCCTCCACACTGGTTTAAACTGACACGGATCCATCCCATCCACATTCGTTTAAACCTGACGAGGGAGGGAAAGGAAAGGAATCCATCCACACTGATTTAAACTGACATTTTCCTTCTGTTTTTCTCCCTTCCCTTCTCCTCTTTCCTTATCTCTCTTCCTTTCCCCTTTCCTTTTCTCCTCCAAATCCCAGCGCATTCAGGAAAACAGGGGGGGCATTTTACTAGCCCCCCTCCCCAGGGTATGTTGTTCCCTTGCAAAGCAGTGGCGTGGCACCTTTCCCACCCAAGCAGCCTGCCCTAGTCCCTCTCCCTTCACGTCCCTGGCTCACAATGAGCCCACGAGGCACACACAGCCCTTTTAAAAGGACAATGGCTGTCGTGCCAAAACCCTGCCCCTCCCAAGGTGGTTTCCCTTCATTGGTTGGAGGCAAGTATCCCAGCATGCAAGCAACTGCTTGCCTCCAAACGCTGATTCATTTCTGATTCACTTCCTGGATCGGAAAAAAGATGGCGACAGTGGCTTCGAAATGGCATGGATATTTCCGGGATCCCAAATCGCTTCGAAATCACTTCAAAAAGGGATTTATTCAAAGTTTAATTCGAATAACGAAGATTCCGAATGAACCTACCCATGTGTAGTGTATGTGTATGTGTGTGTGTATGTGTGTGTGTGTATATGTGTGTGTGCTTGTGTGTGTGTATATATATATATATATATATATACACCCAAGCAGCCTGCCCTAGTCCCTCTTAGTGGAGGCAAAGTAAGTGGCCGCCTCAGGGCGCAACGTGGCCAAGGGCACATCCGGCCGCGGCCGCCAAGTTCGGCGCATCATTGCTGCGGGCGATTGGCGCACGGGCGGCAGGCTCCGCCCCAGCTGCAAAATGTTCCCTGGCTTGTCCTTTTCATCCTCTTGGGAGTGCTCTATTTTATGCGCGAAATTTTCATTATAGTAAGCCAACCTTTTTTTGGCATCCCCTGGGTCTTCAGTGCGGTGATGATGGTACGCGCCGGAGCGCACATGCACTATTGGGACCGAGCGCTTCTGGTTGCCAAACGCACTCCCAAGAGGCCGAAAAGGACAAGCCAGGGAACATTTTGCAACCGGAGGCGGGAGGCAAAATGTCCCCCCGTCCTTTTAATCCTCTTGGGAGTGCATTTTGCCACTACCTCCACCAGAAGCGCTCGGTCCCAATAGTGCATGCACGAAACTAGCTGTTTGCACACATGTGTGCTCGGCGCGTACCATCATCACCACACTGAAGACCCAGGGGATGCCAAAAAAAGTTGCCCTAATATATATTTTTCCCCCTCTGGTCCTGATTTTGTAAGCTGTTCTGTCCCCCCTTTGGGATGAGAAGGGTGGCATATAAATGTCGTAAATAAATGAATAATAAATAAATAAATGATGTATGTGCAGAGGTTGCCTTGAAGGTTAATGAAATGAGCAACAATAGAAAGGAGGTGGAGACAAAAAGGGAAGTAGGAAGCTGGGGGGGGGCAGGAAACAAAAAAACAATGCCACTTTATTTGACTTCTAACACTTTGTAAAGTACAATAATTGTTTTAAGTGGAAGGCTGTTGAATGATAATTGGGAGTAATTGAAACTCACCACAATATTGAATAAAACATTAGATATTTTAAACGGCGTTATATTTACAATTATCTTTGGGGATAATTGGAGTGAATCCCATGAACTCCACATTTGAGAGTCACCCAAGGCCCATTGTCTTCTATAGTTGTTCCTGGCAAGCATTTAATGGGATACTATTTATAAGTAAGTGCCAGAGTCAATTCATTTGTCTTTGAAGCAGGCGTTCAGGAGTAAATGCCAGTCCTGCTGAGTGCAATAGATGAGCAGTGAAGGGGCTTATTTTATTTTCCAAGCATCTGCTTTGTAAATTAGGCAGAAAAGTGTACCTTGCCAAAAAGCCATCCAATGGAATCCTATTCAGAACAACCATCGTTCTATAGCTTCCCCTGTAGCTTTGACATCATTGAATGTAATGCAAATAAACTGGGAATGTACTAGTTCCCATTATGAAACTCTTAATTATCATATTTATTAGTAACCAATTACTTTTTATCTAGTCTTTCAAAAGAGCAATCCTTAAAATTGGGGTAGGCAGAAAAGGGAGGACTGGATCCATGATTGTTCTAAAAGCCATTCAACCAGGTTGTTAAATGGCTTTTAGAACAATCATGTTGTTTTTATTGAATTGTGTTTTGCTGTTTTATTTTTTTTAGAGGTAGAGCTGCATCTCATGCTGGGTGATGGTGGGACAGGAATCAATTAAATAATATTGCCTATTTTTCCTTGCCTCCAGTCCAGTAGTAATGCACACGGACTAACATCCTAATTGTATTGGATTGCTTTGGGGTTTCGCCGAAGGGACGACTATATAGGATTTTAAAGGTAAACACTAGGCTTGTGTGAAAAAATTGGAAAGATATCTGATGTGCATGCATGGTCCACACTAATAATTAAAAATTGAAACTTACCCCATACTTTTTCGTAGCCAGTCTATGCTTTGTTGCAGCACATGATGTGTTGTTGTTCATTCATTCAGTCGCTTCCTACTCTTTGTGACCTCATGGACCAGCCCATGCTAGAGCTCCCTGTCGGCCATCCCCACCCCCAGCTCCTTCAGGGTCAAGCCAGTCACTTTGAGGATACCATCCATCCATCTTGCCCTTTGTCAGCCCATTTCCTTTTTCCTTCCATTTTCCCCAGCATCATTGTCTTCTCTAAGCTTTCCTGTCTTCTCATGATGTGGCCAAACCACTTCATCTTTGCCTCTAATATCCTTCCCTTCAGTGAGCAGTCAGACTTTATTTCCTGGAGTATGGACTGGTTGGATTTTCTTGCAGTCCAAGGCACTAGCACATGATGTAAGAAGTGAGTATGGAAGCTTTAAGTGAAAAAAAAGGGAGGAAATGCATCTTTAGGTTGAGATTTGAGTAGTTAACATTGCAAAAAGTTGACTTTTAAGGAAAAGTCAATATGCTGTTAAAAATGAGCAATTTAAGAAAAGTTCCATGTAATATATATGTAAGAAAATGCAGTCAGACTGAGGATTAACATATTCTATCCTTACTACTTCATTGAGCCTAATTAAAGCCTTTTCCTGAAGTCATTAAAAATATCAGCTTTGACAGCAAACTAGAAATGAGATGCTGAGGGTCTTCACTGGGAAAGAAGCAACTTCGAGTAGCCACATGCATCACTGACTTCATGCGTGATATGTTCCATGGAGAACATCCAAAGCAACCCAAATAAAGGTCAGGAGAGAAAACAAAGGACACTGTCAAGTTGATTACAATCTATCTCTCTCTCTCTCTCTCTCTCTCTCTCTCTCTCTCTCTCTCTCCTTCTCTCCTTCCCTTTCTTTCTCTATGCTTGCATTTGCTTTTATTAGAAACAGAAATTATTTGTTGTCCGGGTCAGAGAATGGAAAGGAAAGATTACCACATATTGTGATGCTGAGAATCTGTAGCAACCCAGTTCTCTTTCGTGCCTGGGGGGCAAGGGGCAGCACCGGGGGTCCCACTTGCATTAGAACCAGCGGCAGCTGAGGAGGATTCTGAGGTGGATTTGGAGGGATTGGAAGAAGGGGTTAATGAGTTAGCTGGGCCTTCTTCTCCCACAGAGAGCCTGGCCTGGGATGATGGATGGCCTGACCCGTACGAGAATGTGGAAGGTCAGAGGGGTTCAGATAGCAGTGATAGCGAAGGCTATGAGAAACCAGGGGGGCTCGGTTCACAGGAACGAATGTGGGAAACGGAGGAGGATGAGTCCATGGAAGCGCAAGGGGAGTTTGACTCTCACGAAGATAGGGAACCAGGTGCTGGGAGGCAAGGTCGAAGCTTTGATAGGAGACGGAGCATTGAGGCTAGCAGGAGGGGCTGCCACCACAGCCTAGACCGGCCAAAGGGGGCGAGGGCCCGAAGCACAGATTGGAGGCATAGCCTAGAGCGTCGGGGTCCTTGCCAAGGGAATTAAGTATAGGATCCGTGGGAACGGATCCTCAGTACCTCGGCCACTTCTATCTTAGACAGAAGTGAAGCGAGTGTGGGTCTACGAAGCCAAGCCAACGGCTCGTGTCTTGCCAAGAAGTTCTTGGGCCCTGTTTGGACTTTGCCTTGCTCCCTGATCCGCTTTGTTGGCGGAGCCTTGCCTAGCCGTTGCCAAGTTTGCCAAGTTTCCCTGGCCTTTGGATTTACCACGGATGCTTACTTTTGGATTGACTTTTGAAACTCTTCAGGACAATTACCTTTTACTTGTTCTTTATTCTACAATAAAATAGTTAGCTGATCAACGTCTCTGTGTGTGTGTGATTAAGGGGCCGGTCCGAATCCGTGCATTGTGACAGAATCATAGAGTTGTAGGATACCACAATGTTCATCCAATGCAACACCTGCCATGCAAGAAAATACAATCAAAGCACTCCCAACAGAAGGCCGTCCAGCCTCTCCTTGAAAGCCTCTTAGAGAAGATTCCACTGGACTCCAAAGTATCATCTTCCACTGTCAAACGGCTGGAATATCTTTTCCTGTAATTTGAACCCATGTTTTAGTCTCTAGAGCAGTATGTGCGCTGATGCAACTAAGCTAAATGGTACGTATAGGTGAAGCCGTTTTAAAATGACGATTATCTGGAAACCTTTCATAATGTTTTAATTTACCCACTGCTCTCCCTATTCACCATTTTCTTACCCAGGTTTTTTTCCCTCTCTCCTCTAATGGGGGAGTTTTTGACTTGGTGAGATTTGCTAGCATTTTGATTCTTTTTTAAAAAATGAAGTTTATTAATTTTCCATAAAAGAAATAGATACATGTATACAGTGTGGTTGGCAGAGACTTAGCTCTGCCATCACATACACATACACATACACAACATACACATACACAACTAAAACATACTAATGTGCTGAGATTCAGCATTGTGATTCCATCACCCCCTCCCGCGTCATTTCCAGGGATTCCCTTACTGTGGCTTTCGGCTCAACTGAGCACCACAGGGACGCGAGACCGCCAGGCTGGATTGACAGGACGCCCGGGATTCCCCTTTTGCTACACGGGGATTTCCCCATTTCAAGTTGGTCATCCTTCCGGGAGATCCCGCACACCACTTCCTACGTGCTGGCGTCACCACAATAACATTGTCCTCACGACGTCCGCATCAGGCGCAGGCAAGCGTCATCACTCAGCGCCTCCTCTCCCTGCTCGCGTATCGGCCCAAGCTGAACGCGAGCCGCCATACAGCCTCACTCAGAGAGCGGACCCCGCCAGCGACTATTCGCCATAGGGCAAGTACTTTTTGGGAACGTGTTGCATCCGGCGCCTGTTTCTTTTTGTATCTATGTATGTTCAATGTGATACACTATGTGTTATTTACACTATGTAATAATATAGAGACATATTTTGCATACATTGGTTGTTTTCCTTGATCTATAACACTTAGCCAATAGAGTCTGATCCCATCTGGCATTTCCACACTGCTGTTTGTGTTATCTTCTTTGGAAGCCTTCAAGATTCCTATGGTAGGAGAAAGTAAAGGATATCTTAAAAAGAAAATATAATCATATTGTCTCTTACTATATTTGGACTTGTAGTCTTTTGTTTCTGCCTTTTTTCGCTTTTTACCCTAAACTGTTAGGTCTAAGTCAATATTATGTACTTTTTAATAATATTTTATGAACAGTTCATAATTTTTTGTACCATTATTTTCTTTCTTAGTATTTTCCCTTAATCTATCTGTTAATCTCTCCATTTGTATGGTGTCTATGATTTTTAACAACCATTCTTCTTTGCCTGGATTTTTTTCAGATTTCCAATACTTTGCAAAGATCATCTTTGCAGCTGTCGTCGCCAATATAAACATATTATTTTCTTCTTTATTTAGATTAGAATCAAGTATTCCTAGTAAGAAGGAGTCTGGTTTCTTTATTAATTCTTTACCAATTATTTTTTCTAATTCCTTATGTATCATGGCCCAGTAATCCTTTGCCTTTTTACACAGCCACCAGATGTGAAAATATGTTCCATTTTTGTCCTTGCAATTCCAACATCTGGGGTTGGCATTTGGGAACATTTTTGCAATCCTCATGGGGTCTAGGTGCCACCTGTAAATTAATTTTATCCAGTTTTCCTTATAATTTTGACTGTAGGAAATGTTTATATTTTTTCCCAAATTGTTTTCCATGTATCTGCGTTAATTTTGTATCCCAAGTTTCTTGACCATTTTATCTTATAATCTTTAGATTGATCTTTCCCTTTGTCCCATCTTTGTAGTATTTTATATATCATTCCTACCCATTTTTGTTTTTTGTTTATTAAAACTTCTTCCAACTCATCCAGTTGATCTTTAAATCCTTTTTTCCTATCTTCTTTATATATGTTGTTAATTTGGGCATATGGGAACCACTCTATTTTTATATTTTGGTCCAATAGTTGTTGCCTGGACTTCAAAATATGCTCTTCTCCGTTCCAGTAAAGAAGGTCTTTATACGTTAGCCAATTTAAGTCCTCTGTTTGCCTAATACGGGTAGCCTCTACTGGGGATAGCCATTGAGGGATTTTTTTGTTTGATTTCCTATAATATTTATCCCAGATTTTTATGAGGGAGCTTCTTATGTAGTGGCCTTTGAAATTAGAGTCTATCTTTATTTTGTCGTAACAAAGGTATGCATGTAAGCCAAATTTTAAATTAAATCCTTCTAAATTTAATAACCTATTATCCTCCAGTCGACACCACTCTTTCAGCCACGTTAGACAATTTGATTCATAGTATATTTTCAGGTTAGGTACTCCTAGGCCACCATTTTCTTTGGGTTCTTGTAAATATTTGAATCTAACTCTAGGCTTTTCCCCCGCCCAAATAAACTTAGAGATCATCCTATTCCAAATATCTAATTGTTTTTCTCTCTTAATAATAGGTAACATGTTAAACAAAAAAATATTTTTGGGAGAATGGTCATTTTAATTGCGGAAATTCTTCCCAAAAATGAAAGGTTTAATCTTTCCCAATTTTTTAAACTTTTGTTTATTTTTGCCCACTTGGTTTCATAATTATTTTTATATAATTGAGAATTTTTATTAGTTATTTGTACCCCCAGATATTTTACTTTATTTGTGATTTTTTTGGAGCTCTTGTTTTTCTTTTTCATCCATATTTTTGGTTATAATTTGCATTTTTCCTTATTAATCTTGAACCCTGAACATCTACCAAATTTTTCTATTATTTGTAGCCAGTGAAAAATTGCACTCTTTGGTTCTTCTAAAATCTGTATTAAGTCATCTGCAAACGCCTGAATTTTAAACTTATCTTTTTTCATTTGTAATCCCTTTATCTCGTTATCAATTCTAATATCCTCTAATAGTAACTCAAGCACTAATATAAATAATAATGGGGATAGGGGGCAGCCTTGCCTGACTCCTTTTTGGATTGCTATTTTTCCCGTTTTTTTACAATTTACAATGAGTTTTGCCATTTGTTCCGTGCTCCCGTTTAGGCGGGCTTGTAAGACTTACCTTTTCCGGCTGGCTTTCCAGGTCTAGGTCAAAGAGCGGGACCCCTTGACAACGCTGCCAGACCGCTTGAACTATTTTAATTGTGTTTTAATGCTGTTTTACTGTGCATTTTTATCTCGTTTTATATTGCATTTTAGTGTGTTATGCTGATTGTATATTGTTTTGTCCCTGGCTGTAAGCCGCCCCGAGCCTACTTGGGAGTGGCGGCATAAAAGCCGAATAAATAAATAAAATAAATAAAATATATTGCCGCTATAGTATTTTTGAGTTGGTATCCAATATCTAACTCGTTTAGTAGTGAGTGTAAGAAGTTCCAGTTTACTTTGTCGAACGCCTTTTCTGCGTCGATAAACGCTACCTTCTTATTGATGTTTTTATCATAAAACTCTATAGCATTTAACAAGATTCTCACATTTGTGTGGAGTTGTCTAGCATTTTGATTCTTAAGCACTTGGTGACCTGGAGGTAACCCCCACCCAGTAAAAATCAGATGACTCAAAGGGACTTCTTGTGGGTCTCTAGACCTGTGTCAGAACAGCCAAAGTCCCTCAAAGCCTCATCCTCACCACACACACAAGCACAAGCACATACACACACACAACATTAGATGGCCAGAAACGGGAAATAACCTCCTGCTTCTCACTGACTAGTATGGTAGTTTGCAGCCTGATAGAAGAGTGGTTGACCTCCCAGCAGGACCGGACTAAGGTAATTAAAAATTGTAAGCGAACATTATTTTGGCGCCCCCTCACTCTCCGGCCTCGTGGAAGGTGCACATGTGCGCCAGGTGCGCATGCGCGGAGCCAGGTAGTTCAGCACATATGCCATTGCGCGACTCCAGCTGGACCAAGACACCAATATCCTTAAGCAAGACCAAAAAGGAGGAACCTTTTGCAGCCGGGGCGGAGCATCCCGCCTCCGGCTGCAAAAAGTTCCTCCTTTTCGGCCTCGCTTAGGGTGATTGGTGTCTCGGTCCAGCTGGAGCCTCGCCGCACCAATGGCGCATGCGTGGAACCTGGCGGCCAGATGCACCCCTGACCACGTGGTGCCCTAAGCAGGCACTTACTTTGCTTACCGTTAGTTAAATCCACCCCTGCCTCCCAGCCCAGTTGGAAATATTGTTGACATTTTAAAAGAAAGGAGGTACGTTCTTGTTTAAAGGAATAATACATTAGGTTGAGTCTTTAGTACTTTCAAAATGTAAAGTAAAGACTATTTGAAACCTTACAGAGCTCACAGACAGCTGATGTAGTAGATACTCGTAGTAAGCAGGTAGAATGTAACTGCTAGAGCAACGTTTCCAACCTTTGGTCCCCCAGGTGTTTGTAGACTTAGGCTCCCAGAATTTCTGACACTTGTTTAAGTCAGATGGATCTTCTAGAAAGTTGAAATCACCTTCCCACCTGGACTTTTGGAAAATGTGAATCTCCATAGCCATTTGGGAAATTAAATACTGCAAACACAATCCCAATGAAAATCCCAATATATTTTCAGCAACAAACGAACAAATTATAGATTACATCTTTTGGAAAATGGAAATCTCAATAACTATTTGGGAAATGGGATTCATAACCTTTTTGGAAAACCACTGGTCACTGGAAAGGCATGACCTTGTTAGAAGTCACAACCTTTTGAAAACTGAAGTTAACCAGCATTCATGCAAGGCAATTAGGTCTCTCAGCTGTTAAATTCATGTACCTAAGTACATGAACTGCTAGGGACAAAGACATGCCAATGCACAAAAACATATAGGCCTATATTCAGCAGAGTTTCAGAAGTGTTCTTTGAAGTTGCCCAAAACCATCTACTCTCCCTTAAAATATATTTGCCTTTAAATCATGCTCCCAAGAGGTGAAATAAACAGTCTTTAAAAGTAATAGAGTTGGTTTACTCACAAAACTTCATGTATACAGCATACAGGCATTTTGCTTTTAAATCCAGTTACAATATGATTTGAAGTATTTCCTCTGTGTAGGTAACATGACATCTTCCTTAGAAATAATAGTCCAAAGTCTAAAGGAATCTAATGGCTTCTGTATTTCA
This sequence comes from Anolis apletophallus, assembly GCA_030556195.1. Lineage (NCBI taxonomy): Eukaryota > Metazoa > Chordata > Lepidosauria > Squamata > Anolidae > Anolis > Anolis apletophallus. The sequence goes on from JARBWK010000015.1 coordinate 16,824,561, forward strand.
TACTGTTCCTATATTGAAATCTAAATTTTACTGTTCCTGCAGTCTTCTAAAGGCAACCACACAGAGATATCTAAAGCACACAGATGGCTTCTACAAACTAAAATGGAGTTTGAATCTGAACATGCCCAGTTCCAATCAAATGGTCTGCAGCCTCTTCCATAACAAAGAAATTAGGTAAAATTGCAAACCAACACACACATACAGTAAGCAATTATATACATAACAAACAACTAGTGGTGGCTTGAGAAGGTTGCTATTTCCAACATTGAGAACCAGTTTGTTACAGGAGGAGCCCTGTGTTAGAGAAACCAATGTATTTCTTTATTTACTTCATTTCTTCCCCCGTGGGGGACTCAGGGCGGATTACAATGTACACATTACATTGGCAATTTAACATCTGGCCACCAGGGGAGCTGTCACACTCCTTCATTTCTCAGCGTGTTTTCTGGAGATCTAAGTGGTACCTTTAATTTCCTACTTGACAGATGCAACTGTCTTTTGGGTTGCAAAGGTCAACAGCAGGCTACACAATAGGTCGAGAGCCCACCTCGACCCAGCCAGCTGCACCACATTTCCAGTGCAATGGTATGACATTGGGGAAGACTGCATTGATGAATTCCTTGCCTGTCAAAGTCATGTGTGATCCTTCTCATTGTTTTTTTAAAATAAAACAAATATATCCCGCACCTCCAGAAACAACCTAAGAGGGAGGAAATCTATGCAATTGGAATGACATTGTCTTTTAGTCCGAGGAAGCTTGATTTTTAATATTTAACAAATCCCTCTGCCAAGAAGGGATTTTAGTCTTAGAGAAGTGATAAATCAATTATGAAACTGAAACCTCGATTACAGCACTGTCTGCTTAATTATTTGACAAGTTAATTAATCTCCTAAGCAATTGCTATCACACTGCAGTTGCCTGGGTAAAATAGGAGAATATATCTATGCCAACTACTGGAGATCTTGGCAATGAAAAATTTAATAAGACACCTGGAAAATGCTTGATAATAGACACTAAGTGAGGTCAGCCTACCTTCATAGAAATAGCAGGAGCAATTCCTATTTCTTGCCTGAAGCTGTTTTCTGTTGCTAATTATTTTGCTACAAATAATTATGGCATGTGTTCATTGGCACAAGCTCTACGCCGTCCCGACATACGTGTTCACACAAATAGTTTTCAAGAAGGTATTTCACAATTTACAATGCAACGATCGAAGTGTTGATTCGGAAAAGTTCAGTGCCTCTTCATTATCAAAGTGTCAAGCATGCATCCTAGGAGACAAAACAATTCCAACTGCCACTATAATTGAAGATGATAATTTACGTGGGAGAGATGAACACCCGTTATTAGCCTATCAATTCTGTTCTACCCAGTATTTTTGTCCCTGGGTTTCTTTTTCTTTAGAGGCCACAAGTTAGATTCAACTTGGCTCAGGCCTGCAGTAGATTTGCTTTGGCAACAAAATGGAAAGAAGCTACCCCTCCCTGCAGAGAAGGAGTACCATGTCAACAGCAGGGTGGAGATACTCTGAGAAGTTGCGTGTAAGCTAGTCATGAAGGCAGGGCTTGCCATAAATGGGCTAGAGCTTGAGTAGACAGTTGGCTAGAATTTGCCACAGTGAAACCAGGTGCTGTAGAATTTTGATATATAAGAAAACATAATGTGTAAATGACGGGGGGGGGGGAGCCTTTTCAAGTACTGTGACCTGCGTGCGCAGTACGGCTGAGCCGTCTCCTCATGGCCATGATGAAATAAACCTTAGTTTTGCTCCTGTGGACATTTTGCCTGTTTGCCTCCCACAACCGGACCTTCAACAGTGACACATCCAGCTAAGGATAGGTAAACATCTTTTGCTAACTATTTATTTATTTACAGTATTTATATACCGCCTTTCTCACCCCCGGGGGACAATGGCCGGAGAAGTGCATTTGGCATAAGAAAATGTTCCATGCAAACAGTTTGTTCATGCATAAAAGTTTTATCCTATTTATATATAAAATGGTATTGGTTAGTACCATATTTAGGATCCAGTGTTTTGGGTGTTGACCCCCATCTACACTATCATATAATGCACTTTGAAACTATATTATATGGTCTAACTGAATTGATCTGCATTATATGACTCTACATTGACAATATAATGCAGTTGCAAATTGCATTATATGGCAGTATAAATGGAGCTTTGGACTATTTATGTATATACGTATTTATTTATTTATTGTTTCGATTTGTATACCGTCCTTTCTAATTGGCTCAATTGGACGGTTTACAGCATATCGAACTATAACATCAGAACAATAAACAGCAGATATCAGAACATTAAAACAGTGTCAAACTACAACCAAGAGTGACTAAAGGTCAAAAGCCTGGCAGAAAAGAACTGTTTTACAAGCTTTCCGGAAAGCCAGCAGCTCACTAATTGCATGGACTTCAGGCGGCGGAGCATTCCTATAGCAGTGTTCCCACCCTTTTTTTGATCAGGGACCACTCTCCAACATTAGTACCAAAAACCTTACGAGTCCGTTTTTGGTCAACTTTAGATTTGGTTTGGTTATTTGGTGTGCTGATTCAGAAAATTGCATTTGATAGACCACATCCATTCTAGTTTCTGATAAGGAACATAAGTCACCCAGTAGTCACCATCTGCTCGCTCACAGACACCCATATTTAATAATATAGAGCTGATGTGGTAGTAGTAATCTTTCGTGAATAGTCAGCTTCTCTCTCTCCCAACATCCCCATTGCCTCTGCATTATAAGAGGGTTTCGTGAGACCAGTTAGTCTAGTTGCTGTATGGTTCAAGGCAACGGTGTAGTAATGGTGAGGCCGCAGACCATATTTTGGTTCTTGCAGACCACTGGTTGTCCACAGACCACAGGTTGGGAACCACTGGACGATAGCATTGGAGACCAAGATTCAAATTTCCTGGGTAAATCACACTCAGCCTCAGAGAAAGAAATGTCTGTTGTTATTGTTGTTGCCGTTTTATTAGTCTTTTGCCCTTGTTGTTACTGTTAATAACCATAACAATAATTAATATAGAAATCTTTAAAATCACATAGATATAACCATTAAATCTTGCCAAGTTAACTTCATGATAGATATGTCACAAGATTAGCAAAAGTCAAAAGTGATTTGAACTGACACATCAGCAGCAACAAACTCAGTACAAATTAATTCAGCATAGTCCATTCAACAACTTTCCAGTTACACTTCCTTATATTTTTGAAAATACAGCTTATACATTTACCAGCTTTATAACAGAATTCATGCTTTCTTTCAAAAGCACTTTTTTCAAAGAAAATGTAATGTCTGAACTGATTTCCATTCAACTACGTGTTTATAAACCAAGGGAATACATGAAATGCATTATATTCCATTGTGTTACATGCAACTTTCTAAACCAAGGAAATGGGTGTTTTTATTATTCAAAGGAAACGTAAGGCTTTAACCGTTTGCCATGCAACATAAGAAATTGGCGTACTGAACTCTTTCCAAGGGAAATATGATGTTTAAACTATTTATATACATACCACATTAAATGGTATTATCTTTTTCAGTACAGTACTATATAATTTATTATTTTGGCGCATCTTATTCTTATTCAAAAAAACCTATGTTTCACTTCATTGCTTTACATTGTTACTTCTGCCTGTAACAATACAATGTGTGACGTTGATGCCTTGAGTTGTTTGGAAACAAAAATACAATCTATCAGTTGCTTGACATTTAACAGTATTTCTCAACCTATGTAATTATGAACTATGGTGCATTACATTGTATTACTGACAACTGCTTTTATAAAAGAATTTAAGATATGAATTAGACCCAGCAAAATGTGCTTAAAAGCAATATAATGGACATTCTATGCAAATTGATAGAGATTTGCACAGAACCTACATTATATGTATAGAATATACAATATTCTTTTATTTTAATATATATACATAATAGCTAGAAGCATCAGGAAACAAGACAGAACATGAATAAAACCTAAATCAAAAATGTATTTCATAGTCAATATAATGCCACACTGTATCAAATTGAAAAGAGGAAATAATGTAAGAAAGCTATTTATGAAAACAAAACCAATATATGACTTTTATTGATCTAGATTTTTAAGGATGTCATTGGATTGTATTTTTTCTAGTTTTGTGCATATCTTATTGAAAAAAATAATAATGGTGGACTTTGAGTTTTTTTGTTTGTTTTTTTTTTAATAGCGGTCTTCAGAAAATTTGCATTATATCTGGTTTGGGTCTCATTATGGTTGGGGTCTGCCAACCAGTGTGGGCTCTGAGATCTGAAGGTCCTTCTCTTGGTCCCACCTTTGTCTCAAATGCTGTTGGTGGGGACGAGAGAGAGTGCCTTCTTCGTGGTGGCCCACCAGCTTTGGAATGGCCTCCCAAGAGAGATCAGGCTAGCCTCCATTCTCCAAGCCTTCTGGACTCTTGAAAACATGGCTTTTTAGACAAGCTTTTGACCATGTTTAGAAATCCGGATTGAACATATTCGAGGACCAAGAGATTATATCACCTTGAACTTTATTAGATTGATATTTTGGAGTTTGTTTTATATCCATAGCTATTGTGGCATTTTATTAATTTATAACCAGTGGGGTTTATTTATTATTTATTTGCAGCGTTTATATCCTGCCCTTCTCATCCTGAAGGGGACTCAGGATGGATTACAGCACACATATACACAGCAAACATTCAATGCCATTTTAAACATACAGGACAAACAAGAGGGGTGAAAGTGAAACCCAGAGTGATTTGCTATAGGAGATTTTGCGATGCTTGTAACCATTTTGTTAAGTCCACTACTCCCACAGTAGTTGTAACTTCAATGAGATGTTTTCTTGTGGGAAGCTATATTATTCTAGCTTCTCAAAAAGCCTGACCTCTACCTCACATGGAGGACTCCCAGGTTGACCTCCTGAATGGCCGCGTGTTAAAATATTTGCTTATATCATAAGCAACAACACATAACCACAGAAATTTCCAAACTGTGTTTCACAATACTGCTGCAGATGTGTTTGCGTAAACATAATGTGAAATAAGTAATGTATTTTTAAAATATAATTGGAAAGTTTTCATGAGATGTGTTGTTACGGCTATATATGTATGAGGGTGGGTCAAAAATTATTTATTTATTTATTTTTCCTATATTTATACCCTGCCCTTCTCCCCCCCCCCCCCGCAGGAGGACTCATAAACAATGGTGTAAATGTGTATAAGATGATGATGACTATGTTGAACAGTAGTTTTTTGTAGGGGACAGTTCAGGCTATGATCTGCATAACGTTTTTATGACACAGGAGGCATTACTTTTTGACCCACCCACGCATGTGTCAGTATCTCTTATAAGGGTTTGGTTTAACCTCTGGTTTTCTAGTAAAGCTGAATTCTCGGGCATTACTTCACGAATGAAGATTCTTAGGAAGCTCATCCTGTGCTTTCTACAAGCGCGTTGATGATTTCGGAGGTTGGATGTGTCCTTCGAGTCTGTGCAATGGATTTTTCTGGTGGAGCACAGCGTGCACAGAACTTGCCTCACCCTTTAAACCAAAGGTTCGTCTGCTGGGGCCTGGCAAGCTTGGACGGTGGCAGCGAGGGCGTCAGGTCATAGGTTTGATTTGAGTTTCCTTCTCTAGATGGTTGACCTTATAGTGTTAGACGAGCACCATCTGCCCAGGTATGAATTTAGAGTTTTCCTTCTCTTAGGATGGTTGCCAAAAGTCAGACCCTTCGGTTGTGATCTGTCTGGCATGGGAGGCCCTGCCGGTGGCTATTATGCCATCGCCAACATAGCTCACAACTTCATTAGGGTACACAAGCCTCTATCCCACGACAAGGGGGTACCAATGGAGAGGAAAGCTGAATTACTGTATTTGGAAAGGATGCATGTTTAAAAGGTATCACTAATATGAAAAGGTCATCATCATAACTTCTGCATTACCTGTTAAAGTAGCCTTTGAGTGGAACTTATTTTATTTATCGTGACAGAAGCAGATTGAGAGTATATTTATAATGTATAAATACAAAGTTAAAAGTTGGCATTATACTAGATTTCCTTTGACCAGAATCTGACTGGTGTTACATTGAGAAGGTCTTCCATTGTGCATGCGGCATTGTAGTGAGCAGTTTGCTCTGATTAGGCTAAATCACTTTCCTAAGTATAACTTTTCTTTAAGCGTGAGAAGTATAGATAGAGATGGGCTTACTTTAGTTAAGAGTTGGTGTACTGTACCTAGTATCTACAGTCCACCAGCTCTGAACTAAAAAGGGCCCAATAAATTTATATAATTTACCTATTCCATTGATGAAGCAACTCTGCCCCCATCTGAGCCGGGGAGGTAGGGTGCAAATCAGCCCCCACCTCAGCAGGGGGGGCAGGTTCCGGCCCTGGGGGTTCTGTTTGCGTTGGACCCTGATTAAGGTGATGCAGGGGATGATGGGTCCGCATCACCAACGGACAGCCTGCAATGGGAAGACACCTGGCCGGAGGCTTATTCTGATGACAAAGGCTCTCCTGATTCCGGACCTGATACAGAATATGAGAGACCGGCAGGTTTCGGTTCTCAGGAGCGGTTGTTTTCACCAGATGTTGCGGAGGACATGGAAGCCGAGTCCGAGCCACTTTCCCAGGTAGATAACGGCGCAGATGGTGCCATTCCTGAGCAGAGATTCGACCGTAGGGGGAGTATTGTGGCTACATGGAGAGATTGGAAACGAGGCCTGGAGAGGTGCTGGTCCCACAAAGGTGGGAATTAAGTAGATGCTCGGTGGTAAAGTTCCTCAGTTTGGTGGCCACGTCTGAACTGGAGAGATGTTGCGGTTTGCTGTCCTCCTGGAAGCCATAGTTTGGCTTGTTACTACGTTCCTTGGACCTTGCTGATTTTCATGAACTTTGGATTACCTTGTTGTTTCCCTGGATCCTTTTGAAGAGACTTTGCCTTTTGGATTGTGCCTATGAACATTGCTGATTGCTACCTATTTTGGACTATTGCTTTTTCTTCATTGGACAATTATCCTTTTCACCTGCTTACCTTTTTTGGACTTAATAAATAGTTAATTGACATTGTCTGTATGTGTGTGATTACGGGGTGGAGACAGGGCCCGCGTTGTGACAATTGAGCAACTGATTCCAATCGATTGATTATATTTATTCTCGTATCATCTGAAAGATTATATCTGCAATGCTGTTACCAGTATACTCAACCATAGGTTTCCATTATAACTGCCTAGGCTTTCTTGATCCTGCCTACCCACCATGAAGCACAAAATAGCCATATGAATCAGGAGACTTTAGAACTGTACAGTTGCAGAAGTTAATATTCTTTTCCCTTTCCTGCAACCGCCATAGTCCCATCCAGTCTAACCACATTCTGTGGAGAAGAAGGAAAATAGCATTCAAAGCACCCCCGACAGATGGCCATCCAACCTCTGCTCAAAAGCCCCCACAGAAGGAGCCTCCACCACACTCCAGGGCAGAGAGTTCCACTGCTGAACAGCTCTCACAGTTCTTCCTAATGTTCACATGAAATCTCCTTTCCTGTAGCTTGAAGCCATTGTTCCATGTCCTAATCTCCAGGGCAGAAGAAAACAATCTTTGGTCCCTCCTTCCTACGACTTCTCCTCACATATTTATACATGGCCATCATGTATAAATATGCAAAATGACTATAGCAGCAATGCCACTTTTGGAAGACCTTAGTAGAGTTCACCTATGGAGATTTAGCCAAATGCTTCTCTGATCCAGTAGTTCATCTCTCCCTTAGACCTTCAGGCAATTTTACAGGACCTCCAAAGATTCCTGTGAGTCATAACTGCATATACACCTCTGCTTTGAAATAATCACTCCTGTGAATGAGAAAAGAATCATGATAAATATTTCAGAAGTAATCCTTACCGTTGGAGAATGGTGGGATTTTCTCTTGTGACTGGTTCTATTTTTGGTTGCCACCTTGTGGTTGAGGACACCATTGACTTGTTTTTTCGTTTTTTTGTTTCGTGATTCACCTCAGGGGGTGAAGAGGTTTACAAAAGTGACTAATATAACCAAAAGAAAGAAAGAAAAGAAATCAAGAGGAATCTGTTTCCCCACAGAACAAAGTCAATCTTGAATTATTTCTCTATAACAGCAAAGAAGATGGGAGGAGAGCGACAAAGGGAAAGGATGCAAACAAGGGCAGAGAACGCAGGCAACACAGCCCATGCTGGCTTGAATCACTCATCCATCGAGCCAACCTCTATATCCTCGCCTCCGGACATGTAGATGATGCATTATCTCTCCACCCCACCCCTGCTGATAAATTACCCCCTGGTCCAAACTTAATCATGGACATTTTAAAGCAGCTCTCAGAAGCCCTGTACAGATAATAAGCAACAGAGCTATCGTCAGTCTTGCAGGCCTGCTGAGATAACCACATACCTTGAGTGTTATGAGGAAGGCAACAAGGTAGGGATTCGTACTTGGAGAAAGTGGGGGAAGGTGTTTGTCTCATTCACTGTAGTGTGGTGTAGCTTCATAACATCCCATACAAACTGCAGGGGCTAATAGATTAAGTTCAAGTTTGTGTTAAAAGCCATGGTGGGAGAGGGATTGTTTTGTCCTCTATTATGGGGCTCTGGCACAATGACACGTCATCCAGACTGTACAGGGTTGTGCGTGGAACTTTGTTCCCTTCGTTTCATCTATTCTTTCATTACTTTCATTATCTTTGGGAGCACATAATGGGAAGGCCCCTCCCAGTACAAAAATCAGCTCAACACAAAAGCAAAAAAAAAATAGCGATCCCGGCTTCTCGCCTGCTTTTGTGAGCATCAGAGAGTTTGGCACATTTGTGGATTTGATTAAAATGTTCACTGTAGGAATCTCTAAATCAACAACCAAAGGTTCATCATCGAATTATGCTGGATGACCTAGAGCAGTGGTTATCAACTTTCCTAATGCCGTGATCCCTTAATACAGTTCCTCATGTTGTGGTGACCCCCAACCATAAATTTATTTTCCTTGCTACTTCAGAACTATACTTTTGGCTAGTGTTATGAATTGCTGATAGGAATGATATATTTTCATTCACTGGACCAAATTTGGCACAAATACCCGATACACCCAAATTTGAATGCTTGTGGGGTTGAAGGGGATTAATTTTGTCATCTGGGAGTTCTAGTTGCTGGGATTTATAGTTAACCTACAATCAAAGAGCTTTCTGAACTCCAGCAACGATGGAATTGAACCAAACTTGGCGCATAGAATGACCAATTGCTGCAAAAACTAGTGGGCATTGACCTGGTATTTAGAGTTGTAGTTCACCTACATCCAGAGAGCACTGTGGACTCAAACAATGATAAATCCAGACCAAACTTGGCACAAATACTCAATATGTCCAAATGTGAACACTGGTGTAGTTTGCAGAAAAGTTGTAGTTGCTGGGATTTATAGTTCACCTACAATCAAATAGCATTCTGAACCCACCAATGAGAGAATTGGGCCAAGCTTCCCACACAGAACCCCCATGACCAACAGAAAATACTGTGTTTTCTGATGGTTATTGGCAACTCCTCTGACACCCACTTGCAACCCCCTTCGGGGTCCCAACTCCCAGATTGAGAAACACCGATCTAGAGATTCCCAGAGATGTGTTCTTAGGTAAAAATTAGCAATTTTAATCCATTTTTAAGGAGCCCCTGGTGGCGTAGTGGGTTAAACCCCTGTGCTGGTAGGACTGAAGATTGACAGGTCACAGGTTCGAATCTGGGGAGAGAACAGATGAGCTCGCTCCATCAGCTCCAGCTGATAGACATGAGAGAAGACTCTCACAAGGATGGTAAAACATCAAAAAACATCCGGATGGGGAAATGAAAGAAGCCTCCCATAAAGATGGTAAAACATCAAAAAACGTTTGGGCATCACCTGGGCAACGTCCTTGTAGACAGCCCATTCTCTCACACCAGAAGCTACTAGCAATTTCTCAAATCGCTCCTGACACGACCAATTTTTTTCCATTTTTTAAAACTTTCACGGTGACCCTGTGCCCCTAACCCTAGCAAATAGGCAGGAATAATTGTAATGCTTATTTTCAAATATTGTCAACTAGCTTACATGGTCCATTAGATGCACCAATACAAAATTTTGGGGAAATGAGTAACTGCTGGTAAAAAGTGTCCTGATCATTTTCCCACACATTCTTATTATCACGATGACTTTTTCTGTCTTCCTCTATTACATCTTGGCCAGCTAATCCCAGAAGTGCATGCCCTTGGGGAAACTACATTTGGGCCTTTACTTGGAAGAACCAGCCATTAGTGTTAGGGGTTGTTCCCAGAATCTGTCAAGAGCTTTCTGTGAACATCTCGAACAACAGCCCGATAATTCCAAAGTGGAATTAGATCCCTTTCAACCGTCTCACTCATCAAAACAAACAAACCACACACCCACACTCTGTTACACCCCAGTGGAAATCTCTCTGCCTTATAATCCATCTCATTCTGTTTTCCATTGGGCCCATTTGCCGTGTAATGAAAACTTAGTGTCCTGTCATCTGAAATATACTCTGACAATTGCTGCAAAAACTTCCCCAGAGGGGGGGAACAAGGCCGTGCAGCCAGCTGCTAAAGAGATTAGTCTGTTGCTATGTGGCAGGATACAAATCTGCCTTTGGCTTTGTCCAGACAGATCATTTTCAAATGCACAGACGATGTTCTTTTGTAACAAACATTGATGCTGCGTATTCCCCAATCACTAGCAGCATCACTCTCCCTCACTCTCTTACAGATGGATGGAGAGATGAGCATAGTAGCAAGTTATGAAACAGTCGTCACACCGAAAAGGAGAACTCCCCTGGGAATTCTCCAGATTAGAATTTCATATACACACATTCAGGGATATTATCCAAAGTCAGGAGTTGTAAGAGGAGAGAACAGAGCCGACCAAATTAGTCAAAAAATGATACATATCAGAGTTGTGCTCGAAATGATTTTTTTACTTGGGACTCTTGGAGGTGATTCTGACATGTGAGAACCTCTCTTTGAACTACAAGCCACAGAAAAACAACTTTTACTTATGAATAGATAATGCATTTTGCACTTAATGTGGTTCTGTGTGAAGAAAGCACTTCAACAGGACATATAACTGCCAAGTTCACAATGTCAGAGAAGACTGTGATGAGAATAGGACCTTGAACTGTGATCTTTGGCCACTGGGAATGTGGCGCAGCTGGCTAAGTGTCTGCTGCATAAGATCTCTCTGACCAGTAGGTCATGAGTTCGAGGCCTGTCCAGGTCGAGGTGGATGCTCGACCTTTAAGTGTAGCCTGCTGTCGACCTTTGCAGCCCGAAAGACAGTTGCATCTGTCAACTAGGAGATAAAGGTACCGCATTAAGTGGGGAGGCAAATTTTGACTAAATTATGAGGCCATTAAAGAACTCCAGGAACAATGAGGAATGCGGAAGGAACAACAAGGGACGCTGGGAACGCTGAGATGAGGAGTGTGTCAGCTCTCCCTGGTGGCCAGAGTTTGCCTATGTTCATCTATATGTTGTATGTGGAAATGGCTGTTGCACCGTAGACCTGACGGATCCCTCCGTAAACCCAGCTATGGTTAAATACATTATTTAGAATAACTGGAGAGAGTAAGGAAGATAGAATATAGTCCAAGGATGCTTCCAAGCATCAAAGTATTGCAAAGCAATAGTCCACAGGCAAAAACAGGATCAAAAAGTTAAAACCCCAATGGGCTAATCCAGGGATAAGTTCTTGACACAAATCGTGGCAAATAGAGTCCAAAGCTAGAAGGCCCAATGGCCCAGGCAAAGTTCCGTGATGACTTGGCTTAGATCAGTCCTTTAATCTGAACGTTGGCAAGAGATGCCTCACATCTCTCAGACCTAGCTTAAATAGGTCTCACAGGCTTTGATCCTTTCGACGCAAGGTGCATCGGAACTTGGTTCTCATGAACTGGTTTCCAGCTGGGCCTTCTCAAGCCTCCCGCATCAGAATGGTATGTGAGCTCGTTAGGGCCTGCACCTGGGACGAAGGGAGTTACCCTGACTCCAACTTCCCAGCACCTCTTATCGCCCCGAGATGGATCTGGGCTTCTCAATCCTTGAACGTGGCTTGAACTAGAGGCCTCAGCAGAGGCTTGCTTTCCAGGCCTGGCTGGAATCTCTGACACAACATGGCTTTGCTCTGAAATAACATGGCTTTGGTCTGGTTTGACCAAGGAATCGGGCTGGGGTCTGACAATGTCAGGGATTGTCTGCTAAGTATGTGTACCTGTAATCCGCTCTGAGTCCCCTTCGGGGTGAGAAGAGTGGAATATAAATAAAGTAAATAAATGAATAATCTGAATAATATGCCTAGTGCCTACCCATCTAAGGTAAGAACACCCAACGTTAAACATTTTCTACACTTAATTCATGATGGTGTTTGGAATGGGTATGTTCCATGCCCTCAAGTCTTTTGGTTGCTAAGAGATTCAAATGCCTTGAATTTAAAACTATGCCTTTCTCTTGCCTTTTGTTTATTTTTTTTTTCAGTAATGATCAAAGGTGCTATGGTCTATTCCAAAAGAGGTTCAACAATGGGACCTCTGCTCTGAACTCAGAAGCTCCCAGCTTCTGGCATTATTTCTAGATACGTCTAGAAAAGATCTCTAACTGAACTATCGAGGACTCAAGTGACAAGGACTTTGATCCTTTTCAATGTACAATAAATATTAACGGAAATGATGGTATGTAATATCAATCCCAGCAAGACGAACAGTGTTGTCCCACTTTGGGTCAATTGGAAAGGGCTGAATCAATAGAAACATGTCAGCTTATGATGGGAAAATACAGGAAAGATATTGTGAGGGGAACAAATCCCAATTTTAAAAAACTGAACATTCAATTATAGCTTGAATGCAGCTATAAATTGGTATGTTTTGTGTATTCGTTCCTTCCAAGGCAATAACAGAACATATGCCACAATTTATATTACATAGACCAGTGGTCCCCAACCTGTGATCCATGAACTACCAGTGGTCCCCAAGAAATAAAATATGGTCCACAGCCTCACCGTTACTACACTATTGCAATGATAGCGACTGGTCTCGTGAAACTCTCTCATAGTGCTGAGGCAATGATTGTTGTAGTTCAGCCTTTGATTGTGCCTGCATCTGCTCTCTCTGGGGATCCTGGGGTTTCTGGGCTTGCTAGTCAAACTGCTGACCCAAGGGATTCTGGGCCTGTTAGTCAGTCTGTTGACACAGGGGATTTTGGGTCTGAAAGTGTGCAGGAAAGTCAGCAGGAGCAACTAGAGATTTTAGAGTCTGAAAATGAGTGGTCTCTGTCTGAAGGCCACATTCCAACAGAAAAGAATGATAGTGAAAGCCCAGGTGGTCAGTTTAATGAGTAATTAGATAGAAGATTTATGTTTTGTCAACATAGACGTTCACATGAAAAAGTCTGAAGGTCAAGTCGCTTGCTAGCAAGGAAGTCAGTATCAGTTTCCCAAGGGAAAAGACACTTTTTCTCTATATTAGCTAGAGAAAATCTTGAAGACTGAAGATAGAACTCCTGTCAAGTCGAGGGATTTTCTAGTGCCATGTTGTTCATGTTTTCTTGTTTGTTCCTGTTTCGTGTTTCCAAGTGTTGAGGTCTGCCCAGAACTCCATATTTGGATTTATGGTTTTCAGGTGTTATTCATGTTTTTTGTGAATTATCTGTGTTTTTTGGACTTTCATTTCTGATACTATTTTGCTGAATTGCTTATTATATATTCTTCAATAAACAGCTTGCTATTTTGCCTTGGAGTGGTGTGTGTATAAAGTACAGAGGTGCTTTCCAGCCTTGGAGTACAACAATGGGGATATCAGGAAGGGAGAGGTCCCTGTTCAAAGTGGTCCCTGGTCAAAGTAGTCCCTGGTCAAAGTGGTCCCTGGTCAAAGTGGTCCCTGGTCAAAGTGGTCCCTGGTCAAAGAGGTCCCTGGTCAAAGTAGTCCCTGATCAAATGGTCGCTGTTCAAAGTGGTCCCTGGTCAAAGTGGTACATGGTCAAAGTGGTCCCTGGTCAAAGTGGTCCCTGGTCAAATGATCCTTGGTCAAAGTGGTCCCTGGCCAAAAAAAGGTTGAGAACCACTGGCATAGACAAATACATTAAATATTTTGCTGATGTGTTCTGATATCATGACAGATTAAATCCGTGCAGATTTTTCCTGGCAGTTGATTGGGATATTAACAGAAATGTCTTGGCAGGAAAAATCCTAATGAGTCAGTTAAACAAGTTTCATAGTCTTTTCACAATTCCTCCCTCAAAGGGTACCAGAACTAGACCATCACTAATTCAAAACCAGACTTGTTTTTGTACAGTTGAAAACAACTGAGGACGATTGAGAGCAGAGGGTGAACTGGCTGGATATTTTTTCAAGGAGGCATTTTTATGAGGACAATTGAAAGCAGAGGGTGATCTGAGCGAATATTTTTTTCAATAATGGCTCACCCATAAGGAGACAATTTTATGACCGCTAAAAACATTCATTAGAAACAGTGAGCTATTTTGTCTCTTGAGAGCCTCATCCACTTGGGTGCCCATTAAAACCAGGATTCTGGAAAATGAAATAAAGCTACTCATGTGAAAGAGTTTATTGATACAGTTTATTGATTACAAGGATGGAATATGAATGCAGAGTAGTACAATGGTAAATGCAAAAGGAAGTTTAGCTGATGGATACACAATTCCTCACAGTTGTGGCTGCATTGCCTCCCAGAACCTCACTCCAGCAAGCCTCCAATTCCATGAGCAGGGAGAGAACAAAGGAATGCACTCCTACAAAAACCTTACATAGGGTTCAACCTCTTGTCTTGAGTGTGGGAAAGAAAAAGGGTCTCAGTTTGGATGATGTATGCAGTAAGCTAAATCAGGAAGCGGTAGGGTTGCTTCTCTCTGGAGTGATTTGCCTTGCATTAACATGGCATTCACCCTTTCATCCCAGCAAGCTGGGGTGAGAGGAATTTGCCCGCCCAACTATGAGGCAGAGTTAGGTTCCTGTTGGAACCTTCCAGGCGAGGGGCGTGGCCTTTAGTAAGGCCAAGCCCCGTTAGGCCATTCCGAGCCTGACTGCCTGGAGGAAGGATGCATGTCAGTGAGCTGTTCCTTTTGGGCCGGGGAGGCCAGCCTCCTTGAGCTCATTCTGAGCTTGAACATTGAATAAGGAGGACATACAGGTTGGTCTGGGGCCCAGTGGGAGGGGGAACTCTGGGCTCTCCTCCCCACCTCCCCTCAAGCTCTTCCTGTTGAAAGTCCAAGAGCCCCCTCTAATTTTTTTTCATTTGGCCTTTGAGCTGTTAAAGGAGCTTGCTGAAAAGCTGGCAACCTCACCTCAGCCCTCAAAGGGCTTTCTGATAAGCCCTTTCTGAATAAGCATGTTCTCAGCCCTGTGCTTGGAACACTGTTGAACTAAATGCATTTTGTATCTTCAAGTCAGCCCTAGCATATGGTTTACTTGGCAAGATATCTTCATTGAGTTTGCCACTATTTTTCAGAATAGGTAAATAAATGTGAAAGGCCAGGGTTTGAATCCACTGGGCCGCCTTGGGCAAGTTGCACACTCTTTTCTCTGAAAGGAATGCAGTGGAAAACCTCCTCTGAAATATATTTACGAAACAAAAACAATACAAAGCATGTTATAATGGGCTGGACAAGCAACCGGGGCCTTCACTGTTGAAGGCTCCTTTCCCCAGCATGGCTGCAGTGGGAGGCTGGCCAGGCCATGGGATCCTGCTTTTCTTTGGGGATGCATCATCCAGCTGCCGCCATCTTGGCCGCATGGCCATTGGCCCCTCCCCCTTCTTCAGTGTACTGCAGGCTGCCATTTTAGTTTCACTATCCAGGGACAGTGGCCTTGGTGGGCCTAAAAGGCCTGGGGCCATTCCAAATGTGAGTTTAGTCATCAGCCTCCCTATGCATGTAATTACAATACTTTAAATATATATATTAAAAAGAAATATTTTTTTAAAAAACTGCATGATTACCTATCATGTATTATGCATGGCCCTCATCTCATCTCCTTGCAGCCTTCACTTTTGCAGGCCAAACATGTCCAGTTCCTTGGGCTGCTCCTCGTGGGGATTGTTATCTAAACTTTGTTTGATTTAGTCGCCCTCCTCTGGACACATTCCAGCTGGTCAAAATCTCCCTTTAGTTGCGGTGCCCAGAATTGGACACTAGTTTGTGCTATATGGGCTGATCCTTGAGCAGCTCTTCATGGCTGTTCCCAGGGCTTCCTTGTTCGCCATCTTGGCCACATGGCCTACCTTCCCTGGAGGAGGGCGGCAGACATTTTGGGTTGTGCGAACTTGTGGTTGGCGGCCATTTTGGCAGTGCAAAACTGTTTCCATCTGGCTGCATGGGCTTAGTTGGAGGATGGCACATGCTGCTGGGACCGATATTGCTGGCATAAAATTATGGATACCACAGCCGGGAGTAATCCACTGAATGCATGCTAAATGGCATATTTAGTGGACATATATATGTTGCTTTTAAAGGGGGTTATATTGGCATGTACCCATGCGCTTTCGCATTTTGGGATCGTGAATGAGGGGCCCATGGCTGAGGTATGTATGTGTTTTTTGCACAAAAGGTGCTTGATAGAGCTGGATGTCTGCGGTCTAGGTGCACCAGCTTATAAGCTATTTAAAGATACTTATGAGCGTGCTGTCAAGGCAGCCAAAAATGTGTACTTTTCTGCCTTGATAGCGTCTGCTAGCTCACGCCCGGCTCAATTGTTTAAGGTAATTCGGTCTTTGACGACGGTCCCTACTGTCCCAAAAAAGCAGCGCTCAGACCCCCTACCGCCGGTGCTTTCCAGAGCTATTTCACAGACAAGATTCTGAATCTCCGCGGGACCTTCCTGCCACAATTGATACAGTAAGAGAACTTGAGACCCCGTGGCCCTCCGCCGGGCCACCCTCGACCGGTTTCGGCCACTGGACGCAGATGCTGTTGATAAGATTGTGGCTGCAACCAGGCCT
Organism: Anolis apletophallus; assembly: GCA_030556195.1. Classification (NCBI taxonomy): domain Eukaryota; kingdom Metazoa; phylum Chordata; class Lepidosauria; order Squamata; family Anolidae; genus Anolis; species Anolis apletophallus. Next base: position 16,841,579 of record JARBWK010000015.1, read on the forward strand.
ACCACCTGCTCCCTCGACCCGTGCCCCTCCTGGCTTGTTAGATCCTGCCTGGAGGGGTTACGTGGGCCTCTGTTGAACATCGTAAATAGCTCCCTTGAGCAAGGAGTCTTCCCAGAGTGCTTTAAAGAGGCGGTGGTAGCTCCATTACTGAAGAAACCGTCACTAGATCCTGCGGTTCCCTCCAACTACCGACCAGTGTCGAACCTCTCGTACCTGGGCAAGGTAGTTGAGAGGGCAATAATGGAGCAGTTGCAGTCCTTCTTAGATGATGCAACATGGCTAGACCCCTTCCAGTCCGGCTTCCGTTCGGGGCACGGGACGGAGACGGTCCTGGTCTCCATCACAGATCAACTCCGCTGCCAGCTCGACCAAGGCGGGTCTGCGCTGCTCGTGTTATTGGACCTCATGGCAGCGTTTGACACGGTCGACCACAATCTACTGATCCACCGCCTGGCCATGGCTGGAGTGAGGGGGACAGTTCTTAAATGGCTGACCTCCTTCCTCCACCAGCGGTCTCAGCGTATGAGGAGGGCGAGGTGGTCTCCAAGGGCTCCTCATTGTTTGTGGAGTTCAGGGGCCATTCTCTCCCCTCTGTTATTCAACATCTACATGCAGCCGCTTGCACAGCTGGTGCGGAGTTATGGGCTGGAGTGCCACCAGTACGCTGACGACACCCAGCTCATTCTGAGGATGGAGGACAGGCCGGGATCCATCCCCGATAATTTCCAATACTGCCTCGAGGCCGTTACTGGATGGCTGCGTGCCAGTAGGTGGAGGGGTGAATCCGCGAAGACGGAGATCTTGTGGTCGGGCGCTCGGGTGGTGTAGATGTCCAGCTTCCGACCCTGGACGGTGTGGCGCTATGCCCATCGCCTTCCGTTAAGAGCCTGGGGTCCATCTGGACTCCCAGCTGACCATGGAGGCCCAGGTCTCCGCGGTCAGCAAGGTTGCTTTTTTCATCTGCGACAGGCTCGGAGGCTGGCCCCTATATCTCCCGGAATGACCTGGCCACGGTGATCCAAGCTACGGTCATCTCAAGGCTGGATTACTGTAGCGCTACGTTGGCCTTCCTTTGTCGGCGACCCGGAAGCTCAAGCTGGTGCAGAACACTGCCGCCCGGCTCCTGTCTGGAACCCCAGCAGGCCGCCACATCACACCTGTTTTGCAGGATCTGCACTGGCTCCCAATCGAGCACGGATCTCCTTCAAGGTGTTGGTTCTTACCTTTAAGGCCTTGCATGGCCTGGGGCCAGCGTACTTGAGGACCGACTCACCCCACACTGTCCCCGAGATCACTACGCTCCGAGGATGCTAATTTGTTAGAGATACCCTCGGCGAAATCGGCTAAACTGACATCTACTCGCCGGAGGCGTTCTCCGTTATAGCTCCTACGCTGTGGAACGCCCTCCCGGCTGGGCTGTGGCTATAAAGGACCTGCTCCCGTTTAGACGCGCCTGCAAAACTTATTTGTTTAAGCAGGCCTTCGGTGAGTAGGTCCTGCCCATGTTCGCTTTGCCGCTGTCCTGGGGTGTCACGCTATCTAATTTCTGAACTGTACCTGGGGTTTTGTATTTTGCTGTTTTAACTGTTTAATTGTCTTAGATGTTTTATCGCATTGCTTGTGTGTAGTTGTACCTTCGGTTCCTGTGAGCCGCCGCGAGCCTCAGGGAGTCGGCGGCATAGAAACCCGAATAATAAATAAATAATAAATTATATATATATATATATATATATATATATATATATATCCCATGTGATTTTCTTTAAAAGCACTAGGACATCAATCGTATGAGGTACATTCTCTCAGTCTGTATGACTGGCTGGAGAGTTTTGAAACACATAGTTTCTTTACAGGCCACTAAGGGTCATTCATATGGGGCACGCTCTCTCAGCCTTGTTAGTGGTTGGATAGTTGGAAACACATGAGATAGTATTTAGGACCACAAGAAGGTAAAGTGTATGAGGTACACGCTCTCAGAAACACATAGTTTCTTCAATGACCACAAGGAGGTCAGGCCTATGAGGCACACTCTCTCAGCCAGGTCAGTGGCTCGAGGGTGGAGACATAGAAGTTTTATATAAGACCACAAGAAGGTCAAATTGTATGTGGTACATTTTCTCAGCCTTTGTGACTGGCTGGGAGTTGGGAGCACAGTCTTCTTTAGGACCATAGACGGTCAGTTATACCAGGCACACTCTCTCAGCCTTTGTGAACAGCTTGAGAGTTTGGAAAGCACAGAGTTCTTTTGTTAAGGATCACAGGAAGGTCAGGTATTTGAGGCACACACTCTCAGCCGTGGCGAGGAGCTGGACTGTTTGGAAGTACAGGGGAATTTCTTTAAGACCGCAAGAGGCTCTCTCAGCCTTTGTGGGGGCCTTGTGAGTGCGGGAGCATGAGCGCTTAATTAATATTCCAGGCTGCCGCTGGTCGAGGCGACAGACCTGAAGCACACTAATAATATTTGTCTTTCACGCAAGCGGGGACTGTATGGAAACTATGTACAGACCCGGTGGCAAGTGGGTTAACCCTAGCTACGGGACTCGCTAACCAAAAGGTCAACTAATCAAATCTTGGAATTGGGTGAGCTCCCACTGTCAGCACCAGTTTTTGCCAACCCAGTACCTAGAGCCTACACAGGTGAATGGATGATTAGTTACTGTTCCATTAAAGATAACATCACACCGTACAGCCATGCTGGCCGCATGACTTGGAGGTGGCTGGGGCTAACAACAGCTCAAGTAGTCACGGTTAGACTTAAAATTAAGAAAAAACCTTTACCTCTGGTGAACAATGGCTGGTTTGGGGCCTGTTGGTCTGATTTAACATGTTCCTCTACGATTCTCATGTTAAGGCAGCTGAGGCACTGAAGTGAATTCGTATAGGAGGGAGGATTACATTGACCACCGCATATTCCTCCAGCGGCTGTGTCGGCTCACAGAGTGCATTGCCGGCATAAGAAGAAACCCCTGGCAGGTAACACACCACTAACCACACCGGTTGGTGTGCTGGGCTCGACATAGGGGACAGTGCAGTCAACTGTCACCGATAGGGACACTGCCAGTGGAAGCGGGTCTGCTTTAGTTCACATACGCCGGGTCCCAGATACCTTATGGCCATGCAGCCATAGGTTAACGGTTGTTCTGCATGCCAATGTTGATGCCGAAGTGTTACGATCATGGACAGTTGGGCTTCAGGCCCGTTTGCTTCTCCTTATGCACCATATTTCAGTGTCTGGCACTAGGAATTGTTTCAAACAATCAGAGGGAGCCCTCTCGTCATTGATTTTCCCTGGCCAGGGCCCCAATAAACTCATCTCGGTATCTGATCCCCAGATAGGGGATCATGGATCCTGGACGAGGGATATATTTGCAGTCAGTCCTGGCGGGGGAATGCCCACGTAGGTTTTTACCTCTCTGAGGACTGAGGTGGGCAATTTTTAAGCTATATTCCAGGCTGCCATGGGCCAGGGTGGCAGTCCTGATGCTCAGACAATGGGGCTCATTACAAACTCACTTTACAAAATTTGGTAACCAATTGGCTACTGAAGGTGGCGCCTGCAAGGGGGTCGTGCCTAACAGGTCTCCCTGCGCAGTTGTGCAATGCCATTTGTGGCAGAATATCGCCCCTCAGCACTTTAAGACAGGTTTCCTATAGAACCATACTCGCCAGTTGCGTTACAATACTTATATGCCAGGTGATGGGCGGCTTTTGGCACTCATGGCTACTGCACTGGCTCGGTTGGTTGCTAACGTAGCTCTCCGTGGGTAGAGGGAGTGCTACAGTCGGCTAGTGCCTATCGGGGCATACATCAGGAAGTACAGGCCAGGATAATTTTGTCAAACTGCTGTGTTAGCACTGTGTGAGACTTGGCACTGCGGTTTCCACCCAGTTTTAAAGTTACAGTTTCACATCCTAACTGTGCAAGCATTTACAGGCGGTGGTTCTGGCCCTATGGTATTAGGCTGTCCAAATATCAAATTGGTCAATTACAGCTAGACTTCTAGTCCAACGCATACGCTGGATGCGCATTTCTGTGTCATAGATATAGGGTCTGTCGGTTCCTCGGGGCTGGCACATAGCTAAGCGCCCTTGGTTTGGAATAGTATGGCTACTGGACAGAATTTAGCTCAGTAGTGTCCCTATTCTCAGTGCACATATTTACATGCATTGGTTCGGCCGTTGGTACCTAGACCCGACAGAGCTACTAAGGGAATTACAGCCAATGCGGTGATTCTACGGTGTGGTTTGCTGTATTCGTGCTGGTTAATCGAGCTATGCGATAAATGGAACTGGGTGCTATGTAGCGGTCAAGGTGTATTGGTCGATGGTTTAAGGGTCAAATATGACGACAACAATTATGTCCAGTTACAGCCAATTTCCTGGCCTTGCGGTTGGTGGCTGACCAAATAACAAAGTGGTCAGTTATGGTTAGTTTTCTACAGGGACAAGCTTTGGACAGTTGAGTCCAACGTGTACACTGGATTCGCATTTAAGTGTCGTGGATTAGGGTGTGTCGGTTCCATGGGCTGACACATAGCTAAGTGCCCTTGAGGTGGGACAGTATGGCTGCCAGGCAAAATAAAAGTCCAGTAAAGTCCCTATTGCCAGCGTAGGGCCCTTGCCCCCATTGTGGGGTTAATTAGAGACATACGAGTTAGTCGCTTCAGGGCAGTTGTTTCACTTTTGGTAAATAACGCCATAGTATACTGGGTATAATCGGGGCCGGCACTGGTGGTGGGTCCTGTTTGGACATTGCTATGTCTATGGGATGAGTGAGAACCGAATGACTCCCTTTCCCATACAAGGGCCTTGCTTCCCGGTAAGGTGAAGAGGTTTCTGGCAGGTTTCCCCTCGTGGTGTGTCCACGTATGGGGGCCTCCTGTGACAGCCAGCCACCTTGGTCTAGACTGATCTGAAACCCTAAAGAAGTGTTGGGCGGTCATTATGGCTGCATAGTTTTCATTAATGTATATACACTGCCCGTAGTTCAATTTGTGTCGGCTGTCATGCCACGCTCAGGCGAGGGGGAGGCTCGATAGGATGGTTATAGGGTCCACAAACTGTGAATAGGGCCAGCCAGACTGTAATGACCGGGGGGACGGGTCATACTTTCAGTATTGGCCTGCCCCCTTTTGGCCTTGCCTCCATTGCCTGTATAGAACGGAGGGGTAGACGTGGTCTATGGCAGACTTGCACTGACGCATTTGGTTTCCCTCCTTTGTTTGAATCCAAGCAGCCATGCCACCTCTTGGAGCATCTAGGGGGAATGCATTGGTGGCGGATTCCCAAACCTTGTTTATATCAGGCCTTTATGGCTTACGGTGTCAAGTTGGCTCAGTATGCTGGGTACTTTAGGGGCGGTCTACCGAAACGGGACAGCCTTCGAGAGGCTGGGTGGTTTCGCTGGGCTTAGCCAGCAATGGGGCTTTATGTCCAGTTTCAGCCATGTCGCGCTACTTGGTACTCCTTCAGAATGGTGCGGCGTCATCTGCAGCTGCAATGGTATAATGAGGGAACAAGTATGTCCTTGGGTAGATAGTGTTGTTGCCTTCAAGGGCTATATATGTACTGTCCAGTTGTAATTATGCATGATGCTGCTGCCAGTTTTTGTATCATTACAGGTCCAGAAGGGTTGGCGAGGAGGAAGAGAGCCTGATTCTCGGTCACAGCTACATCTTCTGGGCGGAGAAGGAGCTCTCGAGTCCCCCTGCAGCCAACACTTGGGCCTGGTCTCCATTGCCAGTACGGAATGGAGTGGCAGACATAGTCTGCGCTGGGACGGTCTGCGCCCCATGTTATGCCGCTGCCAAATGCAGGATGTATAGGCAGACATGGTCTGCGCTGGGACGGTCTGCGCCCCATGTTATGCCGCTGCCAAATGCGGGATGTATAGGCAGACATGGTTTACGCCGGGACGGTCTGCGCCCCATGTTGTTCATTGCCAATTTGGAATGGATATGCAGACATTGTCTGCGATGGGACGGTCTGCGCCCCAGGTTGAGCCGCTTCCAATGCGGGAGGTACAGGCAGACGTGGTCTGCGTTGGGACGGTCGGCGCCCCATGTTGTTCCTGGACAGGAGGGTGTTACCTCCTGATGTGCTTGTTCTCCACTTTGGTGGAAACTATCTTGGACTATTGACCGGCAGGGCACTGTTTTTTACAGGCCAGGGCCGATTTGTAAATAATCTGATGACGTGGCCCAGTGCTCAACTTATCTGGTCTACAATCACACCGTTTGTGGTGGGTTGGGGGTGAAGACCCTAGGTTGATGGAAAAGCTTGCAAAAGGGTGACCCGGGCCATGTGGATGTAGTGACCAGTGACAATGGTCTTACGTTTCTTATGAACATTTTGCTTTAGTGAATCAGATGGTGTTTTAGAGCAATGGCTTGCATTTGTTGGAAAAGGGCAATCACCTGATTTTGGTAACTCTTAAGTGAAGGCATTAAGGGGGTGTTAGAAGATTGGTGGGGGATGGAGGCAAGATGGACATCTGCCTCCAATCAGTGGCAGTGAATAGTGAGGGAAATTCCCTAATTGGTGTGCACTCTAGGCACCCCCTTCAGGGGTGAAGGCCAGTTGGTTAAAATTCTCACCGTAAGTTCTGGTTGTTGGGTGAGGTAGAATTAATGGCCCTGGAATGTGAAGAGGCTATTCTCAAGTTCGGGAGAATGGACTTTTTACTCATTTCCCTGATAGGCTTGTTCTGGTTGGTTAATCATGCAAGCCTGGTGTTCGCCTGGAAATTTAAATGAAGTTGGAGTATGTCAAATTCCTGACACCCCCTGAGTTGAGTTGAGGTGATTTAAATAGGTAACAATAAATGTTGCCCAATTTGAACCCAATGAAATTGTTGTCTGACTATTATTGTTTGTGTCTCGTTCCTTCATGGGATGGGTGGGCAAATTATTATTATCAACATCATTATATTTATTATCATTATATTTATTATAATATTTATGTTAATGTTTATTTATAATCTGCTTTTTCACTCCGAAAGCAGACTCAAAGACACCACGCAAGGAGACTCAAAACGAATTGATTTGAGAGGTCTAGCAAAACATGTCCACCATTCAGGAATGTATAAGGCTTTGAGATATACGGATGCCTTTATGGGAAAATTCTTTCTTGATTCTTTTTCATTCTTCATTGAGATGCACATTCTGTAGCAGAAAATACAAACTATAGAGATAAAACACATGTTTGCTAGGACTTTCTGCCTTTAACATCTATATGCGTCCACTAGCCCAACTGGTGCGTCGTTTTGGTCTGGAGTGTCTGTACGCTGATGACACCCAGCTGGTGCTTAGGATGGAAGGCCGGCCGGACTCTGTACCCGAATATTTTCATCAGTGCCTCAAAGTCGTGTCTACGAGCCAGCAGGTTGAAGGTGAACCCGTCGAAGACGGAGTGGGGGGGGGGGGAGCTCCAGCTGCCTGCTATGGACGGTGAAACAATTTGTCCCTTGTAAAAAGCCTGGGGGTCCAATTGGACCCTATGCTCACAATGGAGGCCCAGGTCTCCGCGGTGAGCAGAGCAGCATTCTTCCATCTGCGCCAGGCAAGCGGCTGGCCCCCTAGCTCTCCGGTAACGATCTAGCCACGGTGATCCAGGCCATGGTCATCTCGAGACTAGACTACTGTAATGCCCTCTACATCAGCCTACCTTTGTCGGTGTTCCGGAAACACAAGCTAGTGCAGAATGCTGCTGCTTGACTGCTGGCTGGAGTGTCACCGATGTGCAACATCACACCAGTCCTTCAGCGTCTACACTGGCTTCCAATCGAGTACCGGATTGCCTTCAAAGTGCTGGTGTTAACCTTCAAGGTCTTGCATGGTCTGGGGCCAGCGTACTTGAAGGCCCGGCTTTCCCCGCATATTCCCCAGAGATCACTACGGTCCGAGGACCAAAATCTTCTGGAAGTTCTAACTATCAGAAGTTGCCGCCTGTCATCCACGAGACAGCGTACCTTCTCAGCAGCAGCGCCTAACCTATGGAACGCCTTACTGGAGGAGGTCCGAGCAATAATAGACCTGCCCTCCTTCTGGAGGGCTTGCAAGACTAACCATTTCCGACAGGCGTTCAATCTGTAATGGTGTTGCCTAGTCACCTTCTCTGTTTTAGTTATAAATTGTTTTATTGTGTTCTTAACTGCCGTTCCATGAATGTTTTATGTATGTACTGTGAACCACCATGAGCCACTGGGAATGGTGGTATATAAGTTTGAAATAATAATAAATAATAAATTTATTTATTTATTTATTTACTGCATTTTATCCCGTCCTTCTCAACCCGTGAAGGACTCAGGATGGCTTACAATTGAGCCCCATCAAGAGGCTACTTCAACGGTTGCAATAAAATCACACGAAATAGACAACCCAATAACAAATAGACAACCGAATAATTAAAATCAATACAGTCATGTTAAAAACATACCAGCCTCATACATCTTCACATCCGTCCAGATTTATCCCTTTAGGGTGCTGCTACTTCTATTGATCAAACAGAGCCAAGCCTTCACTTTCTTGCGGAAAGTTAGGCGAGAAGAGATCTCTCTTATGTCTGTTGGAAGTGTGCTTCATAGGCGAGGAGCCACCGCTGAGAAGGCCCTGTTCCTCATCCCCACCAGGCGCATTTCAGCTGTTGGCGGGAGCGAGAGCAGGGCAAGTGATCGACATGTGTAAGTACTCATTTACATTGTAATGTTGATACTGAGTATCAAGAATCACCAGTTCCATATTATTTATGGAATCATACTGTGTGTGATAGAGCTGTGAGATGAACCCTTTGGAATTTTTAGTCTGCCTCCCCTCTCCAAACCACAGAAGTGACCCAAATCTAGCTCAAATCTAAGCCTACTGAAACTGGTTGAGGGGATCAGGCATCTGTAAGCAGAGAGAGGAGGATGTGCCCTCAAATTGTCTTCTGCTCTTCAGGAAGCAGAAATGGGTAATAGATACCCTCTAGTATTTTCTATCTTACGTTTTATCTTCTTCATCACTGTTTTGGATTAATTGTCCAGTAATTAAGCAAAGCCAGCCATTATTATGGCTTCAATTTTATTGTTCTATAGCCCACTATGTGAAGGGCATGTTGCCAATGATTTCCGCCTCTCCTCTTTCTGTGGACAATGTCCAAGAAGCAGCAGAAAGAGGCTGAATCAGTCCATTGCATATTAGACAAAATAGAACTATTCATGCAGCAATACTTGGCAGTCAGCATGTTACCAACCATCCATCTCTCAGGACAAGAGAAGCCAAGCAAGCCAGCAAATGACAGCTACTAACTAGCCATCTCCTGGTAGCCCAGATCTGACTTGACATCTCAACCAAAATAAAACAACATGTTAGGCTAGTTACTTAAGCAGAATGGTGAAGAAGGACTGGCATCACTGGCTGACAACCAATGGTTGTTAAACCTATCTTAAGGATGGACGTGCACTGAAATAAAACAGTGAAAGTGAAAGCCCAAGGCTGCATGAACCAAGACCATGTGCAGAGGACACAGCCTTAGAAAGAACAAACCACATATGACAGAGTTTACTCATGTCAATTACAGCACTGCTGGAGGGATCCCAAAATTAGGGACATAAAGGTCAAGATAAAAAAGGGATAACTGCTAGTCAAAAGCATCAGTGACCATCATTGGCTTTATAGATTTCTTTAAATCATAGTATCTTAGCACCCTTCCAGATAGACCATATATCCCAGAATCTTGAAGGCGAGCCCCGGAGAGAGAGCCCATGTGTATCTTAATTGGTTTTACCTGCAGCAGGGGGTTCTAACGTTCCTGCACATGTGGTCTGGCATGTTTAAAGACAAAGGGCTGGGACTTTGCATCCAAAAACCTCCAGCCATTTCTATCCATCTATTTTCATGCCTCACTTGACCTGAAACTTTGTAGCGCAGCTTAGATTAGGAACACTCCACATCGCAACATTCTTCCTTTTCACAAAGATACAAAGTGCCCCATTTTGGCTATATTCCAATTTTATATTTTTTTCTGATTTATTCTAAAATTTTCTAAAATCTTGGTTTTCTTCCTCTGAACCCCTTTGCCTCTATGCAACTCTTCAAACTCTAAAGAATATTTCTTCCACGGACCAGCTGACTGCCAAACTTGCCGGTTTTTGAAAAGCCTTTGCTCCCACCATCAACAAAGCGACCTTAATGGAGGCCTGAAGCCATGGGCCCTTTGTGCAGAAGGGCTGCGTGCCTGATTAAGGCCTTCCCGAGGCTGTTGGGAGACATAGTTTTCCAAGGACTTCCGTGTGTTTGGACTTTCCTCAGTCCATTAGCAAAAAGGACTCTTTCTTATAAGTTTCCCAATGACACTGATGGACTTTCTTTTATATGGACTCTTCTATTATGGACTTCTCCAAAGCATATGAATTTGATGCTTTTCAAGATCATATAGACTTTCTTCCTACTCCCTGCATATGAAATAATTATGAGATATTGGTGATATTCCCCTAAGACCCTCCTGCATGTTTTTTCCTCTCCCACATGTCTTTTTAAAATGTGAAGAAATGCCACATGTTTTGTGTGAACCAGCTGTTGTTTTGAAGATCAGGATCTGACCACATTCCTGACTGCACCCTTAATCCAATCATTGGAACAATTTGCATGACAGAGGACTCTTTCTGGTTTGGAGAGGTTTTCTTTCCCCTCTCCCCATTTTTGAAAGAATCCTTTTGTTTCATAAACACTGGACCCTCTGAGATTAGCCTCGTCCTGTGTTTATAGAATCTATGGCATAACTATATTTCATATTTCATAACCGACCATCACTGTTGGCCTCGGAAACCAACACATGGCTACAATTACTTCAATTGTTTACCATCCAGAAGGCTGAAATTCCCATGGATAAAAATCTGCATTTGGCCCCTTGATCCACAGAAAAGGGCCATTAACGACAGTTTCCATTTCTCACGAAAGAACAAAAGAATTCCTTTGACTCGAAAGGTCAGGGGCTCAGATCTTCATTTACATATGGACAAATCTACTCAAGAAAACTCCAGCTGTTTTGTTTTGAAAACATTCCTGCTCCTCGCTCCTCATTCGCCAGGGAAAAAGCGGCGCTGTTTCACCATTGGCTCCTGCTTCAGCTTGTTTCAGCATTCTATTCAATCATCATGAAGCCTACAGTGTGCGGGGTGGGAAAGTTTGAATTTGACAGTTCTGTAAAATGTATAAAAATGGCATATGTTTTCAATGTAACTTTATGACTGCTTTGCGACAAGGAATCTGCAGTGGTGATCCTTCTCAGCTGACAAGAATAAAAACTTCAGTGGCATCTTCTTCCAGACTTCTTTGGTGAGATAGGGAAAGGGAAAGGGATTTTTCGGAAAGGGATTTTTAAATTGCTTTTAAAATTCGCAAGAGGTTCTGCTGAAATCCTCATTTTAAGTTGTTCAGTAGCAATTTGATCCCAGGCTTTCTGCTTTAACCTGGATTACATGACTCCCCACTGCCAAATAATCTGGAATATAGGGGCTGTAATTGTGCAGTGGGTTAAACTGGTAGCTGCAGGAAATCTGCTGACTGGAGGGTTAGCAATTTGAAGCTGGAAGTTGGGGTGAGGTCCCGGCTGTCAGCCCTAGCTTCTGCCTACCTAGTAGTTCAATAGCATATAATAGCTACCATCTCAGCGGGGTGGTAAAAGGAGCATGCAGACCAGACATGCTCTGGACAACAGGCTCCTCAGCATGCAAAAATGGAACAAGAGCATCACTCCATGGCCAGAGTTGAGCATCGCCTCCAGACGCTGAAGATGGAAAACGGGAAAGGCCTTTACCTCTGTCTGTGTATTGTAGGTAATTGTTTACTGTGTATATTCCACAGAGGATGGTCCTAATGACATCAGATGCCCCCTCCCTCCTGACTCGCAGGATTTGACCTATTTGGGCATTTGCAGATGTAGTATGATTGTCAAATTGAGACCTAAGGAATGACGATGATGCAATTGGAAGTCGATTTAATTAATGAGACGCTGATATTGGGTTTTTAACGTTGAATGCTAATTTGTATATGTTGGAATTGTATTGTATTGATAATTGTTGATATGTTTGTCTTGAGCAGTTTTTGCTGTTGTACACCGCCTCGAGTCGCCTTCAGGCTGAGAGAGGCGGTCTAGAAGCAAAGTAAATAAATAATGAAATTAATTTATCTCCCCGGAGGGACTCAGCGCGGATTACATAAGGCAAACACTAAATGCCTTTTTATTTAATGTTTGCCTTATATATGTAAAACTGTAATCCGCAATGCACATTTCCTTCTCTGAATAAGGTCTTTAAACAAATCTGTGCTTAAGTCCATTCAGCAGTTCACCTACCTGGGAAGCATCATATCTTTAGATCCCAAGATAGATAAAGAGATAGATCACAGATTAGCAAAGGCATATAGTGCATTTGGAAGGCTCCACAAAAGAGTCTGGAGCAACAAGCACCTGAGGCAAAGCACAAAAATCTGTGTGTACAGAGCTATCATACTGTCTGTTCTATATGGGTCTGAAACATGAATCACCTATCGGCAACACCTGCAACTCCTCGAAGGCGCTGTCTTCGCACAATCCTAAATATACACTGGACCGACTGTGTGACGAATGTTGCTGTCCTTGAGCAAGCAGGGATCACCAGCATTGAGGCCATGCTATTGAGAGCACAGCTGCGCTGGTCAGGGCGCATCTCTAGGATGGTGGACCACCGCTTCCCAAAGATGCTACTTTATGGTGAACTCGCTATGGGTCAGCGCAAGAGAGGCGCCCCTCTAAAGACCCTAACCCTAACCTCCCTGCTGCCCTCGCAGGGAGGCATGGAGACGCACTATCCACAATGCTGCGGCCTCTTAAATAAGGAATAAAACAGAAAATAAATAAAGGAGAAAGAAAGGAGCACTGTCAGCTAACTGTCCTTGTGAGAAGCAGATCAAGCAGACTACTTTCAAATAAGGAATAAAACAGAAAATAAATAAAGGAGAAAGAAAGGAGCACTGGTAAGTTCCTGGGGTAAATTTGTTGTTTAGATTCTAGTATTGCTTTAGGTCTTTGTTAGCAGCCCGCGCGCCTATCGGCGCGCGATAGAGCATAAACTTGTAACAAGTCGGAAAAGAAATATCCAAAGACTTGTAAAAATTAAATTAAGTAAATTAAGACCACAACAAAACAGTTAATCTACAAAAAAACATATTAATAAGAAATGGAGGTAGTCAGCCAGCAGTGGGAGGGGGGTTTCCCAGTGTTTTGCATCGAGTGTCACATGTATGACTATCTGCCTGCCGGGCAGAAGTCTTGGGTGTGCGTTCGCTGCAGTGAGCTCCTGGCTCTCAGGGAACGTGTTTCTTCCCTTGAAGCCAAGGTAGCAGACCTGGAGAAGCACAGAGAGGAAGTGAGGCTGGAGGATAAGATCTCCAGAGATGCAATAGGAGCATCCCACTCCATGATGAGCAGCCCTCCAGCTGCCTTGGAAAATGGGGGTCTTGGGCAGGGAGAACATCAGTCTGAGAAAAGGGACCGGCTCCCTTAGTTGGGACCCCTTCCTCAGAGGCTGTGCCCATATCTTCGTGCACCGAAGATACTTCTCGACGGGTGGTAGGAGGTGGGCTTCTTGTAGTAGGTGATTCGATTGTCCGGAACATAGAAAGCTGGGTTTGTGATGGATGTGATGACCGCATGGTAAATTGCCTGCTGGGTGCAAAGGTCGCGGACATTACGAGGCATCTAGATAGGCTGGTAGATAGTGCTGGGGTGGAGCCAGTGGTCGTGGTACACGTTGGTACCAATGACATGGGGAAGGCTAGGCGGATGGTCCTGGAAGCCAAATTTAGGTTGCTAGGTAGAAGATTAAGGTCCAGGACCTCAAAGGTAGCATTCTCGGAAATGCTACCGGTTCCACGCGCAGGGACAGCCAGACAGGCAGAGCTCAGGAGCTTCAATGCGTGGATGAGGCAGTGGTGTCGAGAGGAAGGTTTTAGATTTGTTAGGAACTGGGGAACATTTTCAGGAAAGCCAGACCTGTACAAAAGGGACGGGTTACACTTGAACGAAAATGGAACCAGACTGCTGGCGACTAATATTAAAAAGATTTCAGAGCAGCTTTTAAACTGATTCCTAGGGGAAAGTCGACAGGAGCTGGGCAGCTTCCGGTTCGAGAGGGTGAAATGCCAAGTATGGAGGACGAAATCCATACACAAATGGCTGAGTCAACAGAAAAGATAGATAGTAGTAGTCGAGAGGTAGGACATGGTAGGCCTTCTACAAATTCTCACAAACAGCCAAAGTTGAAAGTGCACCAGAGAAATAAATATAAATGTCTGTACGCAAACGCTAGAAGCCTTCGAACAAAAATAGGGAGTTGGAATATTTGGCAAAAGAAAAAAATATTGATATTATTGGCATAACAGAAACCTGGTGGACAGAGGAAAACAAATGGGACACAAAGATTCCAGGTTATAAACTGTACAGGAAAGACAGGAGAGGGAAAAATGGTGGCGGTGTGGCCTTGTACATAAATGAAGAGCTAGAATCTCATGAATTAGAACTTCAAGAAATTTCAAACTCACCTACAGAAACATTGTGGATAAAAGTCCCAGGACAAAAACTAATCTAGCACTAGGGATCTGCTATTGCCCTCCCAACCAAACTCCAGAGGCAGACTGCTATCTGGAAAATGAAGTTAAACAGGCCTCAAAAAGAAATACATTAGTCATAATGGGGGACTTCAACTATCCCCAAATAGATTGGCCAAATTCTTGTTCTACGCATGAAAGAGAGACAAGGTTCCTCGACATGCTAGCTGATTATTCCCTTGAGCAGATGGTCATGGAACCAACCAGGGGAAAGGGGATCCTGGACTTGGTGCTAACTAATGAACAAGATCTCGTTCAAGATGTCCTTGTAGCTGAGCCCATAGGTACCAGTGACCATAACACAATAACCTTCAACGTAAGTTTGATAGCAAACTGGCAGTGAAAACTAACACGGAGACATTAAACTTTCACAAAGGGAATTTCACCAAAATGAGAAAAATTGTAAAGAACAAACTAAAAGGAGCAGTAAAAAAATCAAATCCCTCCAAAATGCTTGGAAACTGTTTAAAAATACCTTAAAACAGGCCGAACTAAAATGCATTCCAATAAAAAGAAAGACGCATGGAATGTCCAAAAGGACACCAGTATGGCTTACAAATGAAGTAAAAGATGTGATTGGAAAGAAGAAAACTCATTTAAGAAATGGAAGGCTCTTCCTACCGAGGAGAACAGAAAGGAACACAAGCTCTGGCAAACTAAATGCAAAGCAACAGTCAGGAAAGCCAAGAGAGATTTTGAGGCACACATAGCAAAGAATATTAAAAAAACAACAAAAACTTCTTTAAGTACATCAGAAGCAGGAACCCAACTAGAAAAGCAGTTGGGCCACTCGACGACAATGGTCAGAAAGGGAAAATCAGCGAAGACAAGGAGATTGCTGAGCGGCTAAATGACTTCTTTGCCTCCGTTTTCACACAGGAGGACAGACAACATATGCCTGCAGCTGAGTCAGTTTTTTCAGGGAGGGAATTAAAAGAATTAAAACAGATAGAGATAAACAAGGAGGATGTACTCATATGCCTTACTAAACTAAATGTCAACAAATCACCAGGTCCAGACGGCATCCACCCCAGAGTTCTTAAGGGGCTATGAAGGACTTGCTCCCGTTTAGACGGGCCTGTAAAACATACCTGTTTAAGCAGGCCTTTGGTGAGTAAGTCCTGCCCATGCCCCGCCATCTATTCGTTCTTCTGAGGATGATGTGCTGTTCATTGTTTTAACTGTGTTATTAATTACTGTACTGCTGTTGTTTTAATTGTTTTTAACTGCTTATTGCCTGTATTTTACTGTGCCCTTCGGCTCCTGTAAGCCGCCGCGAGCCTCAGGGAGTCGGCGGCATAGAAGCCCGAATAATAAATAAATAAATAAATAAGGAACTCAAGTGTGAAATTGCTGAACTTCTAGCTAAGATATATAACCTTTCTCTAAGATCAGGCACTGTACCCGAGGACTGGAGGGAGGCAAATGTAACACCGATCTTCAAGAAAGGATCCAGAGGTGATCCAGGAAATTATAGACCAGTCAGTTTAACCTCAGTTCCAGGCAAAGTGATGGAAACCATTATTAAAGAAAATATTACTAGGCACATAGAAGAACAGGCATTGCTGAAAGAAAATCAACATGGTTTCTGCAAAGGCAAATCATGTCTTACTAACTTGTTAGAATTCTTTGAGGGTGTAAATAAACACATAGATAAAGGGGATATTGTTTACCTTGACTTTCAAAAGGCTTTTGACAAAGTCCCTCACCAAAGGCTCCTAAATAAGCTCTTCAGCCATGGAATCAGAGGACAGGTCTTGTCCTGGATTGGAACCTGGCTAAACTGTAGGAAACAAAGGGTGGTAATAAACGGACATTTCTCTGGGTGGAAAGAGGTGAGAAGTGGCGTACCCCAAGGTTCAGTTTTGTGTCCGTTACTTTTTAATTTATTCATTAATGATCTGGATGTAGGAGTGAATTCTGAGGTAGCAAAGTTTGCAGACGACACTAAATTGTTCAGGGTAGTTAAAAATGAAACTGATTGTAAAGAGCTCCAGAAAGATCTCTCGAAATTGAGTGAATGGGCAACAAAGTGGCAAATGCATTTTAACCTAAACAAGTGTAAAGTCATGCACATCGGGGCAAAGAACCCCAACTACACCTACCAATTGATGGGGTCAAAGCTTTCCGAGACAAACCAGGAAAGGGATCTTGGGGTTTTGGTGGACAGCTCAATGAAGATGTCAACCCAGTGCGCAGCAGCAGTGAAAAAGCAAATTCTATGCTAGGCATGATCAGAAAGGGAATCGAAAATAGGTCAGCAAATGTTGTATTACCTCTCTACAAATCTATGGTAAGGCCACATTTGGAGTACTGTGTACAATTCTGGTCTCCGCACCTTAAGAAGGATATAACGGAACTGGAAAAGGTACAGAAAAGGGCAACAAGAATGATCCAAGGGATGGAGCGGCTCCCTTATGAAATCAGGTTGCAACGCCTTGGTCTTTTCAGCCTTGAAAGACGGCGTTTAAGAGGTGACTTGATCGAAGTGTATAAAATCATGCATGGGATAGAAAAGGTGAATAAAGAAAATTTTTTCTTTGTCACAAAACACTAGGACTAGAGGGCACTCCCTGAAGCTCCAAGGTAGGAAAATTAGGACTAATAAAGGGAAATATTTCTTCACCCAGAGGGTGATTGGGTTATGGAACTTACTTCCAGAAGAGGTTGTGACAGCTGTCAGCCTGAACAACTTCAAGGCAGGATTAGACAGATTCATGGATACCAAGTGTATCGGTAGTTACTGAAATGGACATTCAAGTGCCACCTCGGAGTTGGTTGAGGTAGGCACAATTTCCCTGGGTACTGGTTGTGGGGGGTCGGGAGCAGGTCAGGGTTTTGCCCTCCCTTCTGCTCGAGATCCCCATGTACAACTGGTGGGCCACTGTGTGATACAGAATGCTGGACTAGATGGGCTGAGGTCCGATTCAGCATGGCTCTTCTTATGTTCTTATGTTCTCTTTCAAGAAGACACACTAAATGGGTCTTGTAGAGAAACAACAACACAGAAAGAACCACAACTTGGAAACAACATCACCCAAGGACACTTTCCGCTGTGCTTTCTGCAACCAAGGTCAGATTGGCCTTTTTAGTCATCAACACGCTTGTAAAAAGTGTGGGATGAGTCCTTCCTAAGAATCTTCATTCGTGAAGTAATGCCAAGCATTATTATTATTGCTATTATTATTATTTGAAACACAACAAGATGAGTCCACAGCAGACACTCTGCTGGCTGTTGTATTGGAGTGATCCAATACAACAGCCAGCAGAGTGTCTGCTGTGGACGTCAGACACTTCCCAAGTGTCTAGGACTGAGCGATGTTTCGGCGAATAATGCGTGTAGATGCCAGTAAGATGGTCTTCTGCGGCTGGCAGGTGATAATTTTGCTTAAGTGCAGGCCAAGGTCTGTAGGCACTGCACCCAGTGTGTCCATGCACTCCAACCTCCTGCAATGTAGATTTCTTCTTAGTTTCCTCTTCTTTTCCTTCAGTGATACACTGAAAAGGACACTACAGAAAATCTTATGTCCCCATAGATTGGCTTCAAAATACGTTTTATGCTATTGCTCTTGTTTTTCTCACTCTGATACATTTCTGGCTTGTGGAATCATAAGTGATCTTGTATAATCACTCTCAGCTGGAGTGGCCAGAGTTCTAATGTGCCAAGGTACTATTAATGAAGGTTTGTTGAGAGTGACTGTAAAGGAAATGGGAAAGTCGGAGCGGGGGAGAGGGTTTTGAAATGATTTGACCAAGGTTAAATCATAATTGTAAGAAATTGTTTTGACATTATGTTAATGCATGTCAGTGAATTATCCCCAGTTTAAAGTTAATCGCTAAAATTACCCTTATGGTTCCAGAGGTGGAAAAAAAACTGTTATACAGTAAGATTTGTTGAAGTGTGGATAATATAGAAATGGAGGTGAGTGAATGAGTTGCTCAGGAAATGGTTCAGCTTAACTCTTTACATGTTTTTGTGAGCTTTTTGCACAGAACTATTCCCAGGTTTGTCTACTAGAGTTGTCAGATCAGGATGATCCCAGACTCTGGTCTAAAACCTGAGACCTGGAGAGGGCTCTTGGCCATATCATTAGTACCAACCACAGTTGCTCACAACATTCAAACAGACACAAAGGGAACACAGTATCTTGTTTGGTAGATATGTCAGGAGCTCCCAGGCCAAGGAGAAACTCTTCCTTCACATCTACTTGGGGATGTATATGTGTGTGTGTGTCTTCAAGTCACCATAAACTTTCCATAGGGATAAGAAACTAATACCCTACATCAGTGCTGTCCAACTTCTACGGGGTCCAGGGCCGGATAAAAGGTCACTGATGACCTAGGGGGCCGCTCGGCCCCGCCCCCAGGCCCAGGCCCCGCCCCCAACCCAGGCCCCGCCCCCTCCTAAAACGGCCGAAAAAGGGCAGAAGGCGGCGCAAGAGCAGCGCGGCCCTGGCCTGGCGTGACGCGCTGCCCCTTGGCACCACCTACACCTCCTTTCGGGCGCCCCTCCCTTCCTAGGGGGGGGCGCCAAGGAGTAGGCGGCGCCAAGAGCAGCACGTCACGCCAGGCCCGTGACGCGCTGCTCTTGGCGCCGCCTACTCCTCCTTTCGGCGCCCCCTCCGCCCTAGGAAGGGAGGGGCGCAGAAGGCAGAAGGCGGCGCCAAGGGGCAGCGCGTCACGCCAGGCCTGTGACGCGCTGCTCTTGGCGCCGCCTTCTGCCCTTTTCGGCGGCTCCCCCGCCCTAGGTAGGGAGGGGGCGGAAAGGAGGAAGGCGGCGCCAAGAGCAGAGCATCACAGGCCTGGCATGACGCGCTGCTCTTGGCGCCGCCTACTACTCCTTTTCGGCGCCCCCTCCGCCCTAGGAAGGGGGGCGCCGGGAGGAGTAGGCGGTGCCAAGCAGCAGCGTCACGCCAGGCCTGTGACGCACTGCTCTTGGCGCCGCTACTCCTCCTTTTCGGCGCCCTCCTACCTGGGGCGGGAGCCGAAAAAAAAGGGCAGAAGGCGGCGCCAAGGGGCAGCGCGTCATGCCAGGCCTGTGACGCGCTGCTGTTGGCGCCGCCTTCTGCCCTTTCGGCGGCCCCCCGCCCTAGGTAGGGAGGGGGCGCTGAAAAGGAGAAGGAGCTAGCTCTCTTCCTCCTCCTGCCCCGCCTCCCTCCCCCGGCCCCGGCCGCCATTTTTTTAAAAAAAAAATCGATTTTGTTTTTCAAATTTTAAAATGGTGCCGGGGCCGGATCCGGCCCCGGGGCCACCAGTTGGACAGCCCTGCCCTACATATAAGTCCAAAACTTATACATAGAAGCCCCCAGTGCTGCAATGGTTAAACCCTTGTGCTGGTAGAACTTAAGACAGACAGGCCGCAGGTTTTAATCTGGGGGAGCACGGATGAGCTCCCTCTGTCAGCTCCACTCCCCATGTGGGGACATGAGAGAAGCCTCCCACAAGGATGGTAAAATATCAAAACATCCGGGCATTCCCTGGGCAATGTCCTTGCAGACGACCAATTATCTTACAGCAGAAGCAACTTGCAGTTTATCAAGTCACTCCTGACACACAAAAAGTCCAAAACTTTTAGTTAAAAATTCAACCCCCAAAGCTGGATTGACTGATGAGCAGGCCCCGTCGCCAGGACTTTGATTCGGGGGGGGGGGGTGCTGAGCTTAATTCGGGGGGGGAGGTGAGTCTGAGTGAGAGAGGGTCTACCCCAGCAAACCTTGCATATTGTTATCCCAATACCCCCATGCATATGGGATATTTGATCGTGATGATCAGATCATGATATGAATCAACATAACAGTTTAAATAATGTACCAGTAAGGCCCCTCAACCCCCCCCCGCGCCCTTCCTGCTAATGCGTATTGCATGCTAAGACTTATTTTAAAAAAGGAGACCATCCCCTTTTCTGAGAAAAGAAAGGCAAGAGTTTAATTCTTTGAGGAGAACCTAAAAGTAGCACCAACCTCTCTACTCTCTCTCCAAAATAGTACTGCTTCTGGTCTTTATGAATTCCTGGAGAAGAAAATGGTGGCAGCAGTCAAGGTGATTCATCTTCTGAGATGGCAATGCACCTTTCCTTCTCTGAATAATATCCTCAATTTATCCATAATTTGGCTCCAAAATCTGTCCTCGACTTATACATGAGAGTATAAATGTATAAATCAACCTCTTAGCCACTAGATCAGTTTTGTATCTAACCAGGAGTGGAGGGTGAGACCGTATGCCACAGCAGCTAGAGGGAAGGAGGAATATTACTATGTAAATGTGAGAAGCCTCCCCACAGGATGGTAACACATCTGGGCGTCCCCTGGGCAATGTAGATGGCCAATTCTTTCACAACAGAGACAACCAAAAAAAACCCCAAAATACCTGGGAGTTATCCTGGACTGTACTCTGACTTATTTATTTATTTACTAGCTTGGGGACCCGGCAGTGCCCGGGTCATTTGAGAAGTGCAGCAGGATGTAGAGTGGGTCATGGGGGCTCTGTGTGCCAAGTTTGGTCTTGATCCATCATTATTGGGAGTTGCAGTGGTATCATGAAATTACTGAAGTTAGTGCAAGTCCCATCATCTCTGGTCCACCCTCCCCCAAAGTGTAGTAGGATGTAGATTGGGTCATGGGGGCTCTCTGTGCTAAGTTTGGTCTGTATTGGTGAATGGATGAGGGTTGCATTGTTTTTAGGAAGTGAGTGAAGGTACTTCAAGTCCCATCATCCGTGGTCCGTCTCACACAAAACCGCACCAGGATGTAGAGTGGGTCATGAGGGCTCTGTGTGCCAGGTTTGGTGTTGATCAGTCATTGGATTAGGTTTGTAGCAGTCTTGGAAAGTGAGGGAAGGTACTGCAAGTCCCATCATCCATGTTCTGGCCCCCTCCAAACTTCAGTAGGATGTAGAGTGGGTCACTGGGGCTCTGTGTGCCAAGTGTGGGCTTTATCAGTGTTTGGGGGTAGAGGTCATGAGGGCTCTGTGTGGCAGGTTTTGTGTTGATCAGTCATAGGATTAGGTTTGTGGCAGTCTTGGTGGCCTCAGTGGTCTGTGGGAACCAAAGTGTTTGAAAGTACTACAAATCCCATAATCCATGGGTCATGTCCCCCGAACCGCACCAGGACGTAAAGGGGGTTATGGGGGTTATGTGTACCAAGTTTGGTGCAGGTCCATCACCCGTGCTGGTCGCTGTGGCCTGTGAAAGTGGCTGCCACATATCCGCCCTTCCGCCCTTCCGCCCTCCCGCCCTCCCGCCCTCCCGCCCTTCCGCCCTCCGCACACATACATACAAACATTCCGCTTTATTTAGGTATACAGATTATTTTTTTTATTTCTTCGATTTTATATTCCGCTCCTCCCTGCAGGCTCGGGGCGGATCACAACAGCAATAAAAATACAATAAAACATACAATAAAACATACAATAAAATTCAATAAAACCCAATACACAGCCAAAGTGCCCATAGCTTTGGTTCCTAGCTCAGATGATGATATGCCAACTACAATTCTGGCTAGCCGAATGCTAGCCTGAAGAGGGCAGTCTTACAGGCCCTTCGGAAAGGACCGAGCTCCCGAATTGCCCGGACGTGGCTAGGGAGTAGATTTCAGGTCGTAGGGGCCACAACTGAAAAGGCCCGCTGTCTTGTGCTGGATAAATGGCAGGAGCGGGGTGATGGAACAACCAACAAGTTCTGCTCTTCCGAGCGCAGTGATCTCGGGGGAATGTACGGGGTAAGGCGGTCCCTTAGGTACTTACAAGAAGCACTGCTTGAATATTGTCACAAGCGCCTTTGCATAAAGGATCTTGAGTCTCAGTCGCCCAGTCTATTAATTTATTATATAATTTGGTAATACTTTTCTTTCCATTTTATTAGTTGTTCCCACAGATCTTCCTCCTTGAAACCTTTCTTTCTATCTTTATTATATATACATCTTTAATTTGAAGGTATTGCAGCCATGATATATTCTCATTTATTTGCTTTACTTCTTCTAATGGTTTTAATTCAACATTTCCTTTTATGTTTTTCAATAGGTCCTTGTAGGTTAGCCATAGGGTTCCACCTTGTATTCTCCTATGTTTTGCTTCTGATGGAGATACCCATAAAGGTGTTTTTATGTAAAAGTATGTGATATATTTATTCCATATCTTTATTAGGGAAGATCTAACAAAGTGATTTCTGAAACCTTTCTCAATTTTAAAGTTCCCATACCACAAATAGGCATGCCAGCCTATGTTTTGCTTCTGATGGAGATACCCATAAAGGTGTTTTTATGTAAAAGTATGTGATATATTTATTCCATATCTTTATTAGGGAAGATCTAACAAAGTGATTTCTGAAACCTTTCTCAATTTTAAAGTTCCCATACCACAAATAGGCATGCCAGCCTGTTCTAAGATCGAACCCTTCCAAGGCAAGTAAGTTCTCCTTTCTTAAGGAAATCCATTCTTTCGTCCACATGAGCGCACAGGCTTCAAAAGTCCAAATCCTCCCCTAATTTTTCTATCAATCATTATTTAAGTCTTTTTCCCTCCCATATAAATTTTGATATTACTTTATTCCAGGTCTTAAAAATATTTTGGTTTCTTATTATAGGGATGTTTTGAAAAAGATATAATAGTTTAGGGAGAATGTTCATCTTAACTGACTGACTGACTGACTGACTTTATTATTTCTGAGTCGCCCTCCACGTTAGTGCTCCAGGCGACTTACATATAGCAATTCAACAATTAAAAATATTAAAAATATTAAAAATTAGATTAAAATATTTAGGGGTTAAATGCAAGGGCCAGGCTCAGGTAGTTGAGTTCCTGGTTCTGCATTAGCCATGGGCTTTCCTAAATAGCCAGGTCTTTAGAGCGGTCAGGAACTGGGGCAGGTCGAGGGAGGCTCTCTGGTCCGGTGGCATCGAGTTCCAGAGAACGGGGGCCACAATGGAGAACGATCTCCGTCTCGTGGCCTCCAGGTGGGCCTCTTTCACGCCCGGGACGCAAAGGAGGTTCTTGTTTGCCGGCCGCGGTGTCCTTGAGTAGGCAGGCATCAGCAAGCGGTCCTTTAGGGCCCGTAGGGCTTTGAAAGCCAAGGTCAAGGTCTTATGTAACAGTGGCTATTCTGCCTAAAAGAGATAATTTCAAGTTCTTCCAACTGTCCAGGTCTTTCTTAATTTTTGTCCATGTTTCTTCATAATTATTTTTCAATAATTGTGCATTTTTGGCAGCCATATTCCTAAGTATTTTATCTTCGTTCTTATTTGAAATCCTGATTTTTGATGTCGCTCTTCTTGTGCTGTTTTTGACATATTTTTTGTTAATATTACTGTTTTATCTTTATTTATTTTTAGCCCTGCTACCTTACCATATTCTTCTATTTTTTGTCCATTTTTGTATATTTTTAATTGGATCTTCTATTATACATATTATGTCGTCCGCAAAACCCCTAGTCTTAAATTCAATTTTTTTAATCTTCAAGCCAATCACTTCTTTATCTTCTCTAATTGATTTTAGCAAGATTTCCAATGCAAAGAGGAGACAGGGGGCATCCTTGGTGCGTTCCTTTCGTTATTTGGAATTTTTCCGTTAATTGATCATTAATTTGTATTTTTGCTGTTTGTTCTGTATATTGATAGCATTTTTGAATTGAAAGACAATATCTAATTCCGTCATCATAATTTTAAAAGAAGTCCCAATTTAAATTATCGAAAGCTTCCTCTGAATCTAGAGAAAGCAGCCCCATTTCTTTTTGAATGTTGGTATTATAATATTCTATAGTATCTATTATTACCCTTATATTATCTTTTGTACTTCTTCCTGGTAGGAAGCCTGCTTGTTCCTCTTCTATCCATCTCATTAGAAATTTTTTAAACCTAGTTGCTAAAATGTTTGAGAAAATTTTATAATCTACATTTAGTAGAGAAATGGGGCGAACATTTTGGACTTCAGGGCAGTCGGATGTTCCTTTTTTATCATTATTATTGTTGCTTCTGACCATGTAGTTGGTGTTTCTTCTCCTTGTAGGATTAGGTTAATAATCTTTTTAAGGCTGGGTATTAACTCTTCCATCATTGTTTTATAAAATGCAGCAGTAAAGCCATCTGGGCCAGGAGCCCTATTCGAGTCTAGTTTCTTAATCGCTTCTTTGATTTCATCTTCATCTATATCTTTGTTTAGCTCTTCCCTTTCTTCTTCTGTAATTTTTTGTAGTTTCTGAGTATATTGGTATATTGAATCCCTAGTTATCTGATCTCCTCTATATAGATCTTTATAGAAATTTAGGAATTCACTCTGTATTTCCTTTTCATTTATAATTATTTTCTCTTCTTTCTTAATCTTAATAATTTGTTGAGATTGTTTTTTTTTCCTTATTCTTCTCGCTAGCCACTTACCTGGTTTACTTGCGTTTTCAAAGTAGTCTTGTTTTATGTATTTATATTGTTTTTCTATGTCTTCCATTTCTAAAAAATGTTTTCTCTTCTTTAATATTGACAATTTGTTTTCTATTTTTTGGTATGATGGATTTTCTTTCAATTTTTTTTCATTCTTTAAGATTGAATCTTCTATGTCTTTGATTTCTTTATTCTTTATCTTATTTTTTATATTATTTTGTGATATAAAATGGCCTCGCATTACTGCTTTTAAAGCATCCCATACTATTTGTGATTTTACTTCTCCTGTTTCGTTAATCTCAAAATATTCTTTTATTATCTCTTTATTTTTTTAATATTTATTTCTGATTTTATCAAATTCCCATTTAATCTCCATCTTCTCATCTTTTTTCATTGATTCAGTATTAGTTCCAACTGACAGTGATCAGAGTGGTCTCTCGGTAAGATTTTAATCTTGCTTATTTTGGTACTAAGGGATTTATTTAACCAAATCATGTCCATGATTTGTGATGGCTTGAGTAATGGGTATAATCTTTTTCTGTTTGATTGTGTAGTCTCCATGAGTCTACCAGATCATATTCTTCCTTAAAGCTTAGAAAGCCTCTAGGAAGAACTCCACATGTCTTAGCCTTACTACTTTTGTCCATGATTTTATCCAAAGTACCATTAAAGTCCCCCAGTATTATTAAATTATCAAATTCTATTTCTTGTATATTTTCTTTTATGAATTTCAGAAATTTAGTTTTTGGCCCATTTGGGGCATAAATATTGCAGATTAAAGTTTTTTCATCTGCAACCTTTATCATCACTCCTACCACTCTTCCCTCTGTATCTTTAAATTTGAGTTCTGAGTTTATATCTTCCTTTATATATACTACTACTACTACTCTTTTTTGTATCATTTGTTGAGTAATATTATTTTCCCATTTTTTTGATAAGATGTGATTTATGTCTATGGCAAATATGAGTCTCTTGTATTGCTACAATATGATATTTGCCTTTATTTATTGCTTTAAATTTTTCCCTCTTATTTGGGCTGTTTAGCCCATTAGCATTGAGTGAGTAGACTCTTTGTTGTTGGTCCATCTTCATCTAGATTCAGTTCATTTTCATCTTCTCCCTCATCTTCTTCTTCTACTTCTTCCTCCTCTATTTCTTCTCCTCTGTTTCGTCTACATTTGCTGCAGCCTCGTCCATTTTTAATTCTTCTTCTTCCGGCGTATAAAATTGACGTCTTCTTTTTTTTTGTATTTTTCCTTGGTGTTTCCTTCAAGCAAGGGGGATATGTTCTCTTTTTTTATTCTCTTGTAGAATTCTTTAGCCTTATCTTCACTTGTTATCCAGTATCTCTGGTCTCTATAGGTGGTCATGATCCCTTCTGATTTTTCCCACCTAAATTTGATTCTTAAGTCTTTTCAATTCGGTAGTCAGGAAGGTGTATTTTTTTCGTTCACTTAAGACTGAAGCTGGTAGCTCTTTTAGTATTATAACCTTTTTGCCTTTATACATCGCTGGTTTTTTATGTGACCAGTATAAAATTTCATCTCTCGTAGATTTTCGGACAAAATTCACCAATATATCCCTTGGGGTCTTATTTTGTTTTGCATATCGACTTTGAATGCGATATGAGTGGTCCAATTCTTTTGCAATCTCTTCTTCTTGCAACAATACCTTTATTATTATTATTTTACATTTCCCTGTTCTTCCTCAATTACATTTCTAAATCTCAATTGATGTTCCATTTCATTCTGTTGTAGTCTTTCGAGATTAATGGCCATTTTTTTCTCTTTTGTTATTTATTTCCTCTACATCTCTTTGGAGTTTAGATTGTACCTTCTCCATCTTTTTGTTTTTGTCTTTTATGTCCGTGATATCTTGGACTGCTTTTCTCAATTCCTTCTTTAATAATCCCATGTCTTCTTTAAATTCATTCTTCATTTCATCTAATTTGTCTTGTGTTTTTTGTTCTTGATTGTGTTTTTTCATCATTTCCTTTATTTCTTTTTGGGATTCTACATGTTTTTCATTTAATTTTTGAATTTCCCTCATAATGTCCTTCATATTTATTTCTGGCCCTGAGCCTCTTCGTGGAGGCAGTCTTATGTCTTTCATGTCCTTGTCTGTTTTTGATTTGGTGGCTGTCATCCTGTCTCTCCTGTAGATGTTGTGGGTTACTGTTTCTTCTGGCGTCCGTTCCCCCAGCCTCTGGGTGTCGCTGTTTCCTTTTTGAATCTTTCTCTCCTATCCCCCGTCTTCCTCTTCTCCTTGTCCTTCGTCTGCTTCTCGTCCTTGCTTATGACTCTCCCCTTTCAATATTTTTCTCCATTTTTATTTGGTCTCCAATAATTGTATATATCTTTCCCTTCCTTATTTATGTCACTGGTGGTCTGTTGTGCTCCGATGCGGCTTTCTATGGTTTGATTCCGCACTTTCTTCTGCCCTTCCTTCATCACTTCCCTTTGCCGTCAACAACTCTCTCCTCTCCTTCCGTTTGTTTGTTCTCTCTGCCTTCCACCTTTCTGTAGGCGGGTCTTCAGAGGTCCGGGATTTCAAAGCTTCCCTGGCCCCTCGCGATATTTCTTTAAGGAGGTCTTTCTTTCTTGTTTATGAAGAAGGGCTCTTGTAGCCTAAACAATAATGGCATCAAGGTCAGAGCTCTATTTTATCTTCCTCTTCCTCTATATATCCTGGAGTTTACTTCTGAAGCTTCTGGTTTTTTCTGTTTATTTATAATTGTTATTGTTCGTTCTTGTAATGATATTTGGCTTTATCTTCTAATAAGGAGGAATTGTCCCACCTTAAAGAAAAATCTTTCCCTTTGAAACTTACGTTTCTGTTTCGGCTCGTTGCCTCATTCTTTCTTCATTCTTTGTTATTTTTTTGGTGAGCGGGGCTTGGCAGTAACTGCGTCTCTTGGGTTGTCTGAGAGTCGCTTCCCACGGAGTCGTCTGCACGTCCTCAGCTCTCAGATCCTTTATCACCCCACCCTTGAGGGGAGAGATTTATGGGACCCGATTCGCCGCTGGACTCTAGCGTTCCCCCCGGATTCGATCCACCAGGAGAGGGGAGCTGGTGCTCGACCCAATGACTGTAATGTGGATGGGACTGTCAGAGCTCTACAGCCCCGTGCCTGCTGCCATCGCCACCCAGTCTGTTTAAATTAACTAGAGTGTCCAGCTTGTTCTATGGGAGCCCCAAGCCTCTAAAGGAAGGCAAGAAGCAATCCTCTGGTGTAGAGACCATGTCCTTGCCCTTCACTGAGTATTTACAGCCTGGGTGCGATGGCACAAATATCAACCAAAAAGTGGGTGCTAGAAAATAATATACAAAAGCTGACTGGCACATCCATCGGGAAGTAGCAGCCAGCCATGAAAGGACCAAAGCACTGACATCTCTGTTCAGTTATCAGCGAGCAAGCCAATGCCTTAAATCAAGAAATAGCTTCCTAAGATCTTTAGATATATTCACAGGAATCCAAAAGGGGCAGGTTAAAACATGGAGCCTCAATCAGTGGCTGAGACCAGATGAGAAACTCCCTCCTGGGTATATAGAAGACTGGACAATGCTGAACAGACTGCGCTCTGGTAACACAAGATGCAGCGACAATTGTAAGAAATAGGGCCATTAAGTGGAGTCCACGACATGTGCGTGTGGAGAACAAGCCACAGACCACCTACTATCATGCAGCACTGAAGTTGAAGAGACATAACTGAATCCATCACAAGAAGCCAACAATTATGATAAACCAAGAAAAAGGGGAAAGAAGAGAGGTAAATGCTGACCTAAAGGACTAAAAACCAGGAATCCAAATAAACCCACGAACACAAGCAGCACCAGGGTTAGAAGATTTAGGAAGATTCATTTAATAACTACTTCCCCACCCTTTCCTTTCCTCCCTTCCCATTTCCTTCTCTTTTTCCCTCCTGCTTTTTTCCTTCCCTTTCCATAGTTTGTTCTTCTTTTCTTTCTTCCTCTCCCCCTCCCTCCTTTATTTCCTCTGTCTTTCTTTCCTTTCCCTTTCTTTCTGTCTTCTCTTCCTTCTCTTCCTTCCCAGAGTCCTGAGCATGCCTTTTGCAAAGCCAGGTCTGAAATGTCCGATCATTCTGCCGGGGGAATCCTTTTCTCATAGTATTTAGGTTATATATATTATGGCTCTCACTGAAATACGTTTCCAAATATTTTGCTTTCATGGCTCTCTGAGTCAAAAAGGTTCCCGACCCCTGATCTAAGTCCTTAATAAAGATGTCGAACAGAACTGGGCCCAGAACTGCTTATGACACTCCACTCGTCACTTTCCCGCTGGAGCAGTGGCTACTACTATTCACATTTTGCATGTTTTCAAACTGTTAAGTTGGCAGAAACTAGGGAAGCTGGAAGCGGAAGCTCAGCCTGCTCCCCAGATAGGTAACCTTTCAGCCAGCAAGTTCAGCAGCTCATCGGTTTAACCCACTGCACCATGGAACAATATGAAACAATATAAAACATATACATGCACTAAAACAATATAAAAATAGTTTTAATGGAGCAGATGTTCCATCAGGGGAGGAATGAGACACACTGGGGTGGAAGTGTTTGCTCGAGAGAAGGTCCAGGTGAATCAAGGGCTGTGGCCGGAAGAAACAAATGTCGGTATCTCTGTGCTGACCTCTGGATGCTGAAATGGAGGCTGGTCAAGATGGAGTCCAGCAGCACCAAGCGGCCAGAGGCAGCAAGAGATACAAACACAGTGCTTTTCCTCAAAGCCTTTGATGATTGTATCTTCACTTTTTGCTTATGCCTGAACAGGGACCCTCTATAATTCATTAAAAAAACAACTACCTGATTTGCAATGAAGATCCACATAGTTAAAGCAATTGTATCCCCCCGTAGTGAGCTACTTTTTGCTGACAATGTTGCCCTTGTTGCCCATACAAAAGCAGCTCTGCAGCACCTAGCATCCTGCTTTGCAACAGCTGCAGAGCTGCTTGGGCTGGAAGTCAGCCTGAAGAAAATGGAAGTTCTCTACCAGCCCCCACCACAGGAAGAACACCATCATCCACATGTCAGCATCGGCAAATCTGTGCTGAAGTCTGTCCAGCAGTTCGCCTACCTGGGAAGCATAATCTCTTCAGACGCCAAGATTGATAAAGACATCGATCACAGATTAGCAAAGGCATATAGTGCATTTGGAAGGCTCCGCAAAAGAGTCTGGAGCAAAAGGCACCTGAGGCAAAGCACCAAAATCAGTGTGAACAGAGCTATCGTACTGTCTATTCTCCTATATGGGTCTGAAAAATGGGTCACCTATCGCCAACACCTACAACTCCTTGAACGCTTTCATCAGCGCTGTCTTCACACAATCTGAAATATACACTGGACCGACTATGTGACTAATGTTGCTGTCCTTCAGCAAGCAGGGATCACCAGCATTGAGGCCATGCTATTGAAAACACAGCTGCGCTGGACACTGCACATCTCTAGGATGGAGAACCAAAGATATTACTCTATGGTGAACTCGCCACAGGTCAGTGCAAGAGAGATGCCCCAAAAACAAGGACTCCCTGAGACAACGTCTCAGGCTCGGCCAGATTGATCACCAACAATGGTCCACCCTGGCCTCACATCAGGAGGCATGGAGATACACTATCCACAATGCTGCGGCCTCTTTTGAGAAGACACGCCAAACGAGTCTCGAAGAGAAACAACAATGCAGAAAGAACCGCAACTTGGAAACAACATAACCCAAGGAGACTTTCTGCTGTGCTTTCTGCAATCGAACTTGCCTATCTCAGATTGGCCTTTTTAGTCATCAATGCACTTGTAGAAAGCGTAGGATGAGTCCTTCCTGAATCTTTGTTCGTGAAAAAATGCCAAGAGAGAGAAGAGAGATCCCCCTGTAATAACATTTGAATGCAAGAACTGGACCATTAGGAAGGCTGAGCGAAGGAAGATAGATGCTTTTGAACTGTGGTGCTGGAGAAAAAAATCTGAGAGTGCCTTGGACTGCAAGAAGATCCAATCAGTCCATAATTTAGGAAATAAAGCCCAACTGCTCACTGAAGGGAAAGATATTAGAGGCAAAGTTGAAGTACTTTGGCAACATCATGAGAAGACAGGAAAGCTTGGAGAATGCTGGGGGAGAAAGAAGGAAAAAGGAAGATGGACGGATAGTGACTGGCTTGATTTTGAAGGAACTGGGGGTGGCCACAGGGAACTCTGGCATAGGCTGGTCTAGGAGGTCACGATCAGTTGGAAGCGACTAAACGAATAAACAACAACAAACAGACATGGAATCCATCTTATTCTATACCTTCACTGCACTTATTCACTCTGACTTATGGCAGCTCTATGAATGAGACTTCCAAGTCACCTTGTAGCAAACAGTTCTGCTCAGGTCTTGTAAACTCAAGGCTTCCTTGACTGAGTCTATTCATCTGTAATGCAGTCTTTCTCTTTTCCTACTGATTTCCACCTTACCAAGAGTTATTATCTTTTCTAGCGGGTCATGTCTTCTCGTGACTTCCAAAGGACAATGGTCTCTGTTTAGTCATCTCAAGTCCAGATCATTTGCTCGACAATGTATTTATTTGTCTTTTTGGCAGTCCAGCATGTCCACAGAATTTTCCTCTAGCACCATATCGCAAATGACATAATTCTCTTCCTATCAGCTTTCTTTTCTGTCCCGTTTATGCAACCATCCATAGAAACTGGCGTGAGCTTTCATTTTCAATTATATATCCTTACACTGGAATATACTTTATTTAAATTGTCTTTTTCTGAATAAAAACATTAATTAAAAATATTAAATAATAAATATTCTGTCAACAGCCATTGGAGTAATAGGGCAGGTGGTAGAAGTATGGAATAAAGCAGTGTTTCTCAACCTGGGGGTCAGGACCCATGGGGGGTCACAAGGAGAGTGTCAGAGGGGTCACCAAAGGCCATCAGAAAACATTATATTTTCTGTTGGTCCTAGGGGTTCTGTGTGCCAAGTTTGCTTCAGTTCCATCATTGGTGGCGTTCAGAGTGCTCTTTGATTGTAGATGAATTATAAATCTCATCAACTACAACTCCCAAATATCAAGGTCTATTTTCCCCAAACTCTACCACTGTCTACATTTGGGCATATTGAGTATTTGTGCCAAGTTTGATCCAGATCCATCATTGTTTGAGACAACAGTGATCTCTGGATGTAGGTGAACTACAACTCCAAAACTCAAGGTCAATGCCAACCAAACTCTTCCAGTATTTTCTGTTGCTCATAAGATCTGTGTGCCAAGTTTGGTTCAGTTACATCATTGGTGGTGTTCAGAGTGCTCTTTGATTGTAGGTTAACTATAAATCCCAGCAACTACAACTTTCAAATGACAAAATCAACCCACACACCCACTCCCCACCACACCAGTATTCCAATCTGGGCATATCAGAAATTTGTGCCAAATTTGGTCTGGTGAATGAAAATACATCCTGCATACCGGATATTTACATTATGATTAATAACAGTAGCAAAATTACAGCAAGGAAAATAATTTGATGGTTGGGGGTCACCACATCATGAGGAACTGTATGAAGGGGAAGGTTGAGAAACACTGGAATAAAGGACAAGGATGTATAAGAAATGAAATGTGCAAATATAGCATCCAAGAATAATTAAGAATAATTCACTGTGTGGGAAATGTCAACCAATGGCTCACCTCGTTTGTGAATCAGGTTAGAGTCAAAATTCCCAGCTGTGCAGACCCTTTAAGGAGGAAAAGGTTATGCAGTGCCATTTCCAAGGCCATTGTATACATTATATGCAGCTGGCACTGGCAAGCACAAATTGATTTTTCAGCAAATCTTTTGCTCGAAACATGTGCAACTATTTTTCAAGCAAACTAAGAGGCAAGTAGAAGGCTTATTTTCAAGCTTTCCCAGTCACATGACAGAGGGCCACTTCACCTAGAAACAGCCAATCCTATTTCTTCCTTTTATCTTCCTTAGCTCTGGGACTGAAAGAGGAGATTAAAACAACCCCTAAATTGTTTTATGGTGGATAATTAAGACTAAAAATGCCAAGTTTGGTCAAGATCCATTAAACCTACCTACTTACTTACATACATTGATTTTTCTATATAGAGATAATAATAATAACAATAATAATAATAATACGAGGGTGGGTCAATAAGTCCGTGACTTTTTGAATTTCCCGCCTCTTAACTGAAAGGGCAACACTGCTCCTGTCAACAGGTATCTGTCAGTTGACTCCTGTCAAAATTTGAACAAGATGCATCATTTCGTTTGTGTTTGACAGCCATTGATAGCAGACTACTGCGTGATTTGAGGAGAAAATGGAAAAAAGTAAATTTTGTGTGCTCATTAAGCATTGTTTTTTGCAGGGGGAAAACCATCAAACCAAGGTTAAGCTTGGTAAATACTATGGGGACTCTGCACTATCAATTACAATGGTTAAAAATGTAGTTTACTGAATTTCATTGTGGCCGTACAAGCACGGAAGATGCCGAACGTTCTGGACGCCCAGTTGAGGTCTCTACACCTGAAACCATTTTTTAAAATCACTATATGGTTTTGGCCAATCGGAGATTGAAAGTGCGAGAGATTGTGGAAGCCATAGGCATCTCACATGGCTCAGTGGTTTCAATTTTAAATGATCACTTGGGTATGAGAAAGCTTTCTGCAAGATGGGTGCCGCGTTTGCTCACAATTGACCACAAATGCAATCGTGTGACAATTTCGCAGGAGTGTTTGGCGCTGTTCAACCGCAATTTGGATGAGTTTTTGCGCTGTTTCGTAACTGTGGACGAAACATGGATCCCCCACAACACACCAGAGACCAAACAGCAGTCAAAACAGTGGGTTTCTCAGGGTGAATTGGCGCCAAAGAAGGCCAAGGTAGGTTTGCCAGCCAATGCCACCTTCCCCCAATGCATATTGGGAGGAAGGAGCTTTGCCAACCCTCCCTCGGGGGAGTGAAAAGGGGAGGAACCGGATGGGGCCTCCCTGCAGCTGGGGCGTGGCTTCATACACAGGAAGCCAGCCCCAGAAGCTCACTTCTCCTAGGACAGCGAAGAGAGAAGATGCAGGCTTCCCCTCTCCGACCTTGGGATCACAGAAGAGAAAACGCAGGTCGGTAGCGGGGGCCTACGGGGGAAGAGGACCCTGCGCTCAGCAGCAGGCCCTCTCCTCCTCCTGCGGTGGATGCATTCCTTCAGGGACCTTGTTTCTTCCTCTTTTCCCCCTTCTTTCCTCTTAAGTTGGTTCCCTCTTTTTAAGGGGTTTGGGTCCCCCTTTGGGTTGTTTTTGGGGCTTTTTAATGTGGCTTTTGCGGGCCCAGGTGCCCCGTCGGTGTCCCCCCCCCCCCCTCTCCTCAAGTCTCCTCCACGAGTCTCCTCAAGTCTCCTCTCCTCTCCTCCACGAGGCCGCCGGGAGACTGCTCGGCGGGGGGGGGGGGGTGAGGGCCCTGGTTCCCCCTCGCTCCCCCCCCCCTCGCCTTGAGTTGCGGGCCTGGCGGCGGCTAGGCCACACCAGGCCCGAATCTCTCCGGGCAGCCACGTGGCTGCCGGGAGGTTGCTCGGGGGGGGGGGGGTGAGGGCCCTGGTTCCCCCTCGCTCCCCCCCCCCTCGCCTTGAGTTGCGGGCCTGGCGGCGGCTAGGCCGCACCAGGCCCGAATCTCTCCCGGGCAGCCACGTGGCTGCCGGGAGGT
The DNA here is from genome assembly GCA_030556195.1 of Anolis apletophallus. Taxonomy (NCBI): domain Eukaryota; kingdom Metazoa; phylum Chordata; class Lepidosauria; order Squamata; family Anolidae; genus Anolis; species Anolis apletophallus. The sequence continues at coordinate 16,876,249 of JARBWK010000015.1, forward strand.
GCTCCGCGGGGGGTGAGGGCCTGGTTCCCCCTCGCCCCCCCCCTCGGGCCTTGGAGTTGCGGGCCTGGCAGCGGCTAGGCCGCACCAGGCCGAATCTCTCCGGGCAGCCACGTGGCTGCCGGGAGGTGCTCGGGGGGTGAGGGCCCTGGTTCCCCCCTCGCTTCCCCTCGCCTTGAGTTGCGGGCCTGGCGGCGGCAGGCCGCACCAGGCCGAATCTCTCCCGGGCAGCCACGTGGCTGCCGGGAGGTTGCTCGCGCGGGGGGTGAGGGCCCTGGTTCCCCCTCGCTCCCCCCCCCCCTCGCCTTGAGTTGCGGGCCTGGCAGCGGCTAGGCCGCACCAGGCCCGATCTCTCCCGGGCAGCCACGTGGCTGCCGGGAGGTTGCTCGCGGGGGGGGTGAGGGCCCTGGTTCCCCCCTCGCTCCCCCCGCCTTCAGTTGCGGGCCTGGCGGCGGCTAGGCCGCACCAGGCCCGAATCTCCCGGGCAGCCACGTGGCTGCCGGGAGGTGCTCCGCGGGGGGGTGAGGGGCCCTGGTTCCCCCTCTCCCCCCTCGCCTTGAGCTGCGGGCCTGGCGGCGGCCAGGCTGCACCAGGCCAATCTCTCCCGGGCAGCCACATGGCCGCCGGGAGGCTGCTCGGCGGGGGGGGGGTGAGGGCCCTGGTTCCCCCTCGCTCCCCCTCGCAAAGTTGCGGGCCTGGCGGCAGGGCGCACCAGGCCCGAATCTCTCCCGGGCAGCCACGTGGCTGCCGGGAGGTTGCTCCGCGGGGGGTGAGGGCCCTGGTTCCCCTCGCTCCCCCCTCGCCTTGAGTTGCGGGCCTGGCGGCGGCCAGGCCGCACCAGGCCCGAATCTCTCCCGGGCAGCCACGTGGCTGCCGGGAGGTTGCTCGGGGGGGGTGAGGCCCTGGTTCCCGCTCGCTCCCCCTCGCCTCGAGCTGCGGGCCTGGCGGCGGCTAGGCCGCACCAGGCCCGAATCTCTCCCGGGCAGCCACGTGGCTGCCGGGAGGCTGCTCTGCGAGGGGGGGGGTGAGGGCCCTGGTTCCCCCGCGCGTCCCCCGCCTTAAGTTGCGGGCCTGGCGGCAGGCGCACCAGGCCCGAATCTCTCCCGGGCAGCCACGTGGCTGCCGGGAGGACACTCAGCGGGGGGTGAGGCCCTGGTTCCCTCTCGCTCCCCTCGCCTTCAGTTGCGGGCCTGGCGGCAGGGCCACACCAGGCCGAATCTCTCCCGGGCAGCCACGTGGCTGCCGGGAGGCTGCTGCGGGGGGTGAGGGCCCTGGTTCCCCTCGCTTCCCCTCGCCTTAAGTTGCGGGCCGGGCGGCGGCTAGGCCGCACCAGGCCCGAATCTCTCCCGGGCAGCCACGTGGCTGCCGGGAGGTTGCTCCGCGGGGGGGGGGGTGAGGGCCCTGGTTCCCCCTCGCTCCCCCCCCCCCTCGCCTTAAGTTGCGGGCCTGGCGGCGGCTAGGCCGCACCAGGCCCGAATCTCTCCCGGGCAGCCCTCCGCTGCGGGAGGCTGCTCTGCGGGGGGGGTGAGGGCCCTGGTTCCCCCCCCCCCTCTCCTTAAGTTGCGCTCGCTTCCCCCCCCTCTCCTTAAGTTGCAACATTGGTGGCAGCTGCACTATAGCTCCAATGTAAAAGGAAGTGGGAAGTTAAGAATGAAGCAGCTGGCTTTCAACATAAAGATTTATTATTTTCACTCATTGCCCGGGCGGCCCCCTCTTCCCCCCCCTTGATCGCGCTCTCATATTGGGTGGTCATGTATCTCCTGGTTTGTATTCTAATAAATGTTGGAAGGTAGGGCCCTAGGGATGCGCTGTCTCCTGCGTTGCATTCTTCCTCGGTCTACATTTAGATGTAGATGAGCTAGAAACCCATAGAGGCGCTGCGCGTCCCAGCGGTTACTAGCAGCAATAAGCTCACATGGGAGCTATTTCTCTTTGCAGGATGGCACAGCGAGAGAACTGTGGCGTCCCGAGGGCAAGGGGACTGCCAGGACATCGGGGACAAGCGCCCACCACCACCCCGGATCGTCATCGGAGGATGAAGACGAGACCATGGCTATAGTTTTTCGCTAGGATCGAGGGGTTGGAAAAAGGGCAGGATAGCAGGTGGCGAGGCTGCGCCTAGGCCGCCTCGCGGCACCAGCAGGAAAGCTATGCTTAAACACATTCTGTCTCGGTGTCTTCCCTAGAGGCAGTGCAGCAGCAGCAACACATGACCCACGCCACCCGCCCAGAGGAGCAACAGCAGCAGGCGGAGGGCCAGCCCAACCGCAACAGGAGGTGGGGCAGGTGTCGTAATCCTGGCGGTCGGCCCCAGCTCCAAGGCCAGTCAGTGATCACAGCCCTGCCAGCATGGACTGCTGCGCCAGTTCCTGCAATCGCAGCACCAACACCATGGCCGGTGTCAGGGAGCACAGAGGCGCCAGCACCAGCTCGCCAGCACCAGCTCCGCCAGCACCAGTCGCAACACCAGTAATATGGCAGACCCAGCAGCATCGGAAGGAGCACCCGGCGGCTCCATGGTAATAGCACCACACCGCCTGGCGTGGGATGGGCGCCACGGCGCACAGCATGCTAACTAACCTCTTACTCACCTCCCAGCATCTGTTATCACAGCACTGGGGCGAGGCCACAGTATTTTGCCAGGGCCAGTCAATACCGCAGTCAATATTTCATCTACACCCATAACCTAGAGGCAGCTAGGACGGGGGCGCTAGCCAGTTTTGGGGTACCAGTGAATGGACATTACCGGTAGCCCCATCAGTAACCTACCGTCAGTAGGCACGCACCTTTCCCAAAGACACTAGAAAAATATTGCGGAACGAGTACATCGACTTGTTTTCATTGTGCTACAGGGATTTAGACAAAAAAAGGGATGAGCTAGATAACGAAGCTAAGGAGAAGTTAAAAAGCGCAAAATTGAGCACAATTGGGAGGTGGTTTGCGGGTTGGACCATTTTACGCCCGACGTAATCAGCAGCACATATCCCAGGCGGTCCAAGGCCTTATTTAAGTACCAAAAATCATAAACGAGGCCCGGCTTAAAGTCGCTGGTCCGGCCTGGCTCGAGTATGACAGGCGCTTCAGGTCCTGAGCGGCGGAGGAGCTAATAAGCGCTGGGATTTAATAGACAGCCAGCTTTGGATGGCAATCATGAATGCGGCAAAGGCAATACCAGGCGAACTAACTGACAGTGGCCATATGATTCAACACTTTAAAGGCGGGCAGCCCTTTAAGCCAGGCGGCCCCGCGGCAACAGGGCCAAAGATCACAGGCAATGTGCTGGGAATTTGCCGCCCAGGGTTCGTGCTCTCGAAAACCCTGTAGGTTCCAGCATGCATGCACAATCTGTTGGGGCTCGCACGCCGCGCGGAACTGTTCAAAGGGCAGGCCCGCGCGGGGCAACACAAAGGAGTCCCAGTTCCAGTTCAGCAGAAGGAGCGCAGCCCAAACCTTCCCCCAGGGCCCCAGCCCAATTAAGGTGGGCCCCTGGGCAGTGGCTGAAGGGGTACCCTGACAGAACTGCGGCAAATTATTTGCTAAGCGGTTTTACACAGGGTTTCATCCCAGCCCTGGGTCCAGGACTCAAGGCTAGCCCCCAACCTTAGGTCACTAGTGGGTATGGAGGCCATTGTTAAAAGAAAATTGGCAAGGAGTTAGCAGAAGGCAGGGTTAGGCCCCTTCGCTGCCCCACCTACACAGTACTTCAGGGTCTCCCCGTTGGGAATAGTACCAAAAAAGCTCCGGGCGAGTACCGCCTCATTCACCACCTGTCTTACCCCGAGGGAGCTCGGTGAATGACGCGATACCGGACGACTTATGCACGGGTGCACTACACGTCATTTGACGCAGCAGTTAGGCTGGTCAGGGCGTCACGGGCCTGCAGCCGAGCTTGCTAAGTGTGACATAAAGTCAGCATTTAGGCTACTCCTGTGCATCCGGAGGATTTTGACTTGCTGGGCTTCTGCTTCGATGGGCAGTTCTACATGGACCGAGCTCTCCCGATGGGCTGCTCGGTGTCGTGTGCTGCATTTGAAACATTTGTACGTTTTTAGAATGGGCCCTGAAGGCCAAGGCGGGTTTAAAAGGGGCAGCGCACTATCTCGATGATTTCCTCTTCGTGGGCGCCATGGGTCAGGCAATGCTATACCTTATTACACACTTTTCAGCGTTTAGCAGAGGAACTGGGGGTACCGCTAGCGCAAGAAAAACTGAGGGCCCGAAGACAGTGCTAACCTTCTGAGGGTTGAATTAGATACAGTCAACCAGTTTTCCAGGCTGCCACCAGCTAAGATCGCAGACCTGAGGCAGAGGTTGGAACAATTCGTCCTCAGGAAGAAAGCCACTTTGAGGGAATTCCAGAATTAATTGGTCACCTAAATTTTGCCTGCAAGGTGGTGGCACCGGGCAGGGCATTCCCGCAGATTGTGCGATGCCATCTCGGGCGCAACCGCCGCATCACCACATTAGAATTACTCAACAAATTAAATCTGATCTGGCAGTTTGGTTGCAATTTCTCCAAAATTACAACGGTATCTCATTTTGGCGGCAAGAGCTGCTGGTAAAAGACGCCCTTAAGGTGTCATCTGACGCATCGGGCGCCATAACCGGAGTATATTTCGACGGCAAATGGTGCGGAGCGTGGCCTGAGGAGTGGCAGGCGATAGGTATCACATCTGACCTAACCTTCTTGGAATTCTTCCCCATACTAGTGGCTGTCTATCTCTGGGCGGACAAATTCGCTAATTCATCCGTCCACTTCTGGTGCGACAACATGGCCACGGTTCAGGTCATTAATACCCTAACATCTAGGTCACCCGGGTGATGGGCGCGGTGCGTTTATTCACGTTACACTGCCTGAGGTTTAACATTTTGTTTCGGGCATCCCATATCGCGGGACTGGACAACTCCTTAGCTGACGCTCTGTCTCGCATGCAGATGGGGCGCTTCAGACAGCTAGCGCCCTGCGCGGAAAGGGGCCCAGAAAGCATGCCAAGCCATCTCTGGTTGGTTGGAACGACGAGGTAACAGCCGGTATGTCAGGGCCCTGGCCCCTAGTTCCAGCGAGCATATTCCAGGGCAGTAAGAGACTTCACTGAATTCAGGGAATATTACGGTTTGCCTGAAAGATTCCCCGTACCTTACGAACACGTGGCCCAGTTTTGTGTATACGAGCGGAGGAGCGGTCGGGCCCCGCAAACGATTAAAGGCAAACTAGCGGCACTGGCATACTGGTTCAAGGCCCAGGGCATGCCCGACTCGACCAATGACTTCCGAATACATAAAATTTTAGCGGGGTGGACGAGGGACCATGGGAAACCATCTGATGACAGACAGCCTCTAACTCCCGCTATCCTGAAGGGTCTTAAGCAATTGTGGTCGACTGTGTGTGAGTCCCAATATGAACAGGAGTTGTTCCACGGCAGCTTTGACAGCGTTCTTGGGGCGCTGCGGGTAAGTGAGTTGGTAGCAGGCTCCAAGTCCGACTCCTCTCATCGGGCCTTGCTTTATTCCGACGCCAAATTGGGACAGGGCAGGCTGGAGATCAAGCTGAGGACATCTAAGACGGACCAGCAAGGGAAGGGGTGCCTAATCGCACTGTCGGGTGCCTCAGATGGCGATTTATGCCCAGTCACGGCCATGACCCGTTTCCTAGCGCTCAGGGGTGCTACACCGGGTTACCTCTTCTGTCACCAGGATAACACACCCCCTTACAAAGTATCAATTCTGGACAGTTACGGCCAAATGTTTGGACTTGCTGGGCCTGGGCCAATACAAATTTGGGACACATTCCTTCGGATCGGCGCAGCATCTACGGCCGCTGCAATGGGATACGAGGCTCAGGCAGTTAAGTCCCTGGGAAGATGGAAATCTGGGGCGTATAAGGGTTACATACGGGGTGTGCTGTTGTAACATGTCATTGTTTCAGGTGCGGCCGGGCTGGAGCATAGGCGGAGGGTCTTGGTGTGCGGACACAGTTACATCTACTGGGCTGAGAAAGAAGCGCGCAAGACCCCCTATGGACAGCACCTGGGCCTTGCCTCCATTGCCACAGTGGAATGGAGAGGTAGACGCGGTTTACGCTGGGACGGCCTGCTCCCCTTGTTGTTCGATACCAGGAGTGGAGTTCCTCCTGATGTGTTGGTGATCCACCTCGGTGGTAACGACCTGGGCCTTCTGTCAGGCAAGGCACTGTTCATGCAGGCCCGAGCGGACTTACAAAAGATTTGGCAGGCATGGCCCGGGTTCACATCGTTTGTCCGCCATCACACCACGATGCAAGTGGTCGGGTGGAGGGGACGTGAGGATGCTGGAGAGCACGGAAGCGAGTGAACCGGGCCATGCGGAACGTGGCGACTGGAGCCAATGGATCATACATCGACCATCCGCATCTCAGCCTTTATAACCCTTCCATTTTCAGGACAGACGGAGTACACTTTTCGGACCTGGGAAACCTCCAATTCCTAGCAGATCTGCAGAAGGGCTTAGCAGGGGTGTTAGAAGACTTGGTGGGGGTTGGGAGGCAAGATGGACATCTACCCCCAATCCGTGGCGGAAAATAGATAGGGAAACTCCCTGATTTTCAGTTGGCATTCAAGACATCCCCCCGTTGGGGGTGGAAGCCATACAGTTAATTCTCAATCAAAGTTCAAGTTGATCGGGGAAGTTTGGTTATAGCCGGGAATGGGAAGAGTTTGGGATCTGCACTTGGGGGACCAGAACTCGGTCCCATTCCCTTTCACAGGCTGCCTTGGCCAGTTGTCAAGGAGCGTACTTTTCTGCCAGCAATCTAACATCAAACAGGTAGGGTGGCTACCTGACTTGGACTCATCAAATTCCTGACACCCCTTGAGTTAAGGTTAAGGTCAAATAAATAGGTAACAATTTGAATAAATGTTGCCCAATTGGAAACCCAACCACTGTTGTCGTGTGTCTTCTTTCGGGGGTGGGCGGGCAATGCCACCTTCCCCCAATGCATATTGGGAGGAAGGAGCTTTGCCAACCCTCCCTCGGGGGAGTGAAAAGGGGAGGAACCGGATGGGGCCTCCCTGCAGCTGGGGCGTGGCTTCATACACAGGAAGCCAGCCCCAGAAGCTCACTTCTCCCAGGACAGCGACCCACCACTCCCGCCCCTTAACAGTATTGGCCCGGTTGCCCGTAAAAAGGAGCTGGGAGGAGTTTTCCCCCACTGTTAGGGGTTTTTCGCCTACCCCCTTTACTGTTTAGGGGCTAGACGGAGGGGTGGTTATAAATAGGCCTAGCGGAAAATAGATAGGAAACTCCTGATTTTCAGTTGGCATTCAGACATCCCCGTTGGGGTGGAAGCCATACAGTTAATTCTCAATCAAAGTTCAAGTTGATCGGGAAGTTTGGTTATAGCCGGGAATGGGAAGAGTTTGGGATCTGCACTTGGGGGACCAGAACTCGGTCCCATTCCCTTTCACAGGCTGCCTTGGCCAGTTGTCAAGGAGCGTACTTTTCTGCCAGCAATCTAACATCAAACAGGTAGGGTGGCTACCTGACTTGGACTCATCAAATTCCTGACACCCCTTGAGTTAAGGTTAAGGTCAAATAAATAGGTAACAATTTGAATAAATGTTGCCCAATTGGAAACCCAACCACTGTTGTCGTGTGTCTTCTTTCGGGGGTGGGCGGGCAATAAAGTCATGGCGACATTTTGGGGGGGATGCACGCGGTATAATCCACGTTGACTACCTTCAAAAGTGTAAAACAATCCATGGCAAATATTATGCCAACTTATTGGGTCGATTTAATGAGGATTTCTCTGGATTTAGCCACGAGTGACTATTTCTTGTTTCCAAACCTGAAGAAATGGCTCGGTGGAGAGAGATTTGACTCCAACAATGACATCATCTCACAAACAAATTCCTATTTTGATGACCTCGACAAATCTTATTTTTTTGGAAGGGATAAAAAAATTGGAAACATTGGACAAAGTGTATAGAGCTCAAACTAGACTACGTTGAAAAATAACATGATTTTTAATCTAAAAACCTGTGTTTCATTCAAAAAGTCACAGACTTATTGAGCCACCCTCGTAATAATAATAATAATAATAATAAGTAAAGGTACATGGCAGAAGAAGGGACAGCTAGCAACCAAAAGCTCCCCTGTGATAGAAAGATTCACAGAGAAATAAGACTCCACTTTTAAACATTTCTTTCTGGGATGAATATGCCATAATCATTCATATATCTATATAAATAAAAATGTAATGTTCATTTGTGGGATTAACATAACTCAAAAACGACTGGACGAATTGACATCAAATTTGGACACAATACACCTATCAGGCCAACGAGTGACCATCACTCATAAAAACACTGAAAAACACAATGGAAGAGAATTAAAAAGCAAAAATAATGCATTACAATGCATGTGCAAAACCACATATATAAACGCAGACACACATATATACAGATATACACAAATATATACACACAAATATACACACATATACATACACAGAACACATATGCACAGACTGGGCCACAGCAATGCGTGGCAGGGGATGGCTACTAATATATAAAAATATATTATCTATATAAATAAAAATGTAATGTTCATTTGTGGGATTAACATAACTCAAAACCATTGGACGAATTGACACCAAATTTGGACACAATATACCTATCACGCCAACAAGTGACCATCACTCATAAAAACACTGAAAAACAAAGCAGAAGAGACTTAAAAAGCTTTTTTAAAAACCAAAGATACATTACAATGCATGCACAAAACCACATATATATGCAAACACATATACACAAATGTATACACACACAAAAGTACATATACACAGGCGTGGCAGGGGATGGCTAGTACTTATATAAATAAAAATGTAATGTACATTTGTGGGATTAACATAACTCAAAAACTACTGGACGAATTGACACCTTTTTTTTCTTTCTTCCTTCTCTACCTGTATCTTTCCTCCCTTTCTTTGTTTTCTTTGCGTTGTAGTGCATTTTTGTTTTGTTATTTGGCTTGTTAAGTCTTTTACTGTGTTTTTTATGAGTAATGGTCACTTGTTGGCCTGAGAGGTGTATTGTGTCCAGATTTGGTGTCAATTCACCAAGTGCTTTTTGAGTTATGTTAATCCCACAAACAAACATATATATTTGTATTATACATTGTTTTACAGCAGATACATATTATTCAAAAAGGGTCAAAAGAGGGGAAATGGTCTAGGCCAGAAAAAGCACAGACAGAGGCGGAGGGGTCTGCAGACAAGCGGCCGGATTCATCGCCCACCTCCCCCTCAAACCAACACCCAGCCTGGAGGGCCTGGTAAGCCCAGTGAGCCTAAGACCGCCCCCCCCCCAATGACCAACGCGAGGATCGAGGCTCGCCCGGTCATCCAAAAGCCCAAAACCCCCCAGTTACCATCAACCACCCTGGATACCGAGAACTCCAAGAACTGTGGCTCGACCTCGGCTGCTGTGAAATTTGACCGGCTCAGGAGTTGTAACCCCAGACATGGCGGGAGGACCGGCAAGAGGTTTGGCCCACGGACTTTCTGGGGGGCGAACTTTGGCCCAAATGTGGGCCCCTCAAGGCCAACTACTCGGACGGTTGGTGGGAGGGAACTGGGCCTGAGTCGGCGGCTGTCACCATCCCCCACCTTGGCTCCCTGCCCTCGAGTGGCCAGGGAAGCCGTCGCTGACTACACGCCCACAGACCCGTAGTCAGGTGGCCAGGGGTTCCCTACGACATCCCCTTTTCACAGGGTTTGTCGGAAGTTGAGTCCCCCGCTGGACCCCGGCTCCCAGGCCCTCCCTCCGCGGGGGCCCCTATTGCAGTGATCTCTGGCACGGGGTGTCGTCGCACTAGGCGCAGGCCGAGAGCGAGAGGCACCCTGAGCCGTGTCAAGACCCGGGATGCCTCTGACCTGCGACCTATCCCAAAGTACACTGTTGACAGGCTTCCAGTTTCCTCCCCCTCCTCTCTGGTGTTAGTAAATGCGCGCTCAGTCAGGAACAAAACAGCAACGATCCGAGACCTCATTGTAGACCATCAGGCCGACATCTGTTGCATCACCGAGACCTGGCTGCAAGACAGCGATGTCACCTGTCTCCAAGAGCTAACACCTCCTGGCTACGCGCTTACTCACCAGAATAGGACTGGGAGGCGGGGGGTGGCGATCCTCACCCGTGACCTATTACACCTTAGAGCGGTCCGTGCCTTGGAGTCAGATGGGATTGAAAGTGTCGGCCTGATGTGGGGAGCCCCGGAGAGTACAGCCTTTTTGCTGGTGTACCGTGCACCTAGTGCACTGGCAAGGAGTCTGTCCCTGCTGCTCGAGACTGTGGCGGAGTGGGCATTGAGGTTCCCTAGACTTGTGGTGCTGGGGGACTTCAATGTCCACGCCGACACAGTCTCTTCACCATCTGCGGCAGGGGACCTTGTGTCGACCATGGCGGCACTGGGCCTCTCCCTTTGCAAGTCAGGCCCCACACATCGGGCCGTTCACACTCTCGATCTGATCTTCTATGCAGGTGTCCAAGTGTCCGTCACCTCTGTTACAGAGGTGCCATGGTCGGACCACTGTGCTCTAAGAGTCCGGGTTGAGCAACCCCCCCCCCCCCCGGCAAAGGTGCCGAACCAATTTGGGTTCACCCGAAGGGACCTATGGAACCAACTAGGTTCCTGAACGCCTTGAGGGATCTGGAGCCTGCCAGCGACTTGCTCGGTGAGCTGGTTACCACCTGGAACCATGTGTTGTCCTCCGCTCTCGACGAGATCGCCCCTAAACGCCCTCTCAAATCCCGCAAATCCTGTTCCCCTTGGTATACAGAGGCCCTTAGATCTATGAAGCGGGAGAAGAGACGGCTAGAGCGCATGTGGAGGAAGCTCCGTGACGGACCATTGACATCAGCTTATAAGATCTTCATGGAAGCTTATGAGCATGCTGTCAAGGAGGTGAAAAAAGTTCATTATGCCTCCTTGATAGCGTCTACAGATTCACGCCCGGCTCAACTGTTCAGGATAATTCGGCAATTGACGATGGTCCCTACCATCCCAAACAATGACAATTTGGCCCTCTCTGTCGAGGCTTTCCAGAATCACTTTGCAGACAAGATTGCGTTGCTCCGCCGGGACCTCCCTGCCATGATTGATACAGTTCAGGAGCTGGAGACTCCGTGGCCCTCCGCCGGGTCCACCTTCGACCGGTTTCGACCACTGGACGCAGAGGATGTTGACAAGATTGTCGCAGCCCTTAGACCGACCAGCTGCTCCCTCCACCCATGCCCCTCCACGCTGATTCGAGCTGCGTGGGAGGGGTTACGAGGCCCTCTGTTGAATATAGTCAACTGCTCCCTTGAGCAAGCAGCTTTTCCAGAGGAGCTAAAAGAGGCGGTGGTCAGTCCATTGCTGAAGAAGCCCGGGCTAGACCCCGTGGCTCCCTCCAATTACCGCCCAGTGTCTAACCTCTCGTACCTGGGCAAGGTGATTGAGAGGGCAGCAATGGACCAGCTGCAGACATTCTTGGATGATGCAACCTGGCTAGACCCCTTCCAGTCCGGCTTCCGTTCAGGCCATGGGACGGAGACTGTCCTGGTCTCCATCACAGATCTACTCCGCTGCCACTTGGATCGAGGCGGACCTCACGGTTATTGGACCTCACGGCAGCGTTTGATACTATTGAATATCAACTTTTGACACACCGCCTGGCGGTGGCGGGGGTGAGGGGGACAGCCCTCAACTGGCTGTCCTCCTTCCTCCAAAACCGCCTGCAGTGAGTGAAGTGGGGAGGGGTGGTCTCCGAGGGCTCCCCTCTACTTTGCGGGGTCCCTCAGGGGGCCATTCTCTCCCCACTGTTATTTAACATCTATATGCGACCACTCGCCCAATTAGTGCGGAGTTTTGGGCTGGCACGTCATCAGTACGCTGATGACACCCAGCTCATTCTGAGGATGGACCCCGGGGTGGTCTCTGTACCCGATAATTTCCATTTCTGCCTTGAGGCCGTTACTGGATGGCTGCGAGCCAGTAAGTTGAAGGTGAACCCGGCGAAGACGGAGATCTTGTGGCTGGGCCGTCCGGAGGGGGCAGAGACCCAGCTGCCGGCGTTTGATGGTACGGCTCTTCGCCCACAACCATCTGTCAAAAGCTTGGGGGTCCAGCTGGATGCCCAACTGTCCATGGAGGAGCAGATTGGCTGGGCCTGCAGGACAGCTTTCTTTCATCTGCGTCTGGCAAAACGTCTGGCTCCTTACCTCTCCCGCTGCGACCTAGCCACGGTGATCCAAGCCACGGTCATCTCGAGGCTCGATTACTGTAATGCGCTCTACATTGGCCTACCCTTGTCGGTGATCCGGAAACTTAAGCTGGTGCAGAATGCTGCAGCCCGCCTGCTCTCAGGAGCCTTAAGATCTGACCACGTGACTCCACTCTTGCGCGAGCTGCACTGGCTTCCAATTGAATTCCGGGTCATCTTCAAGGTGTTAGTTCTAACTTTTAAGGCCTTGTACGGTTTGGGGCCAGTGTACCTGAGGAAGCGACTTACCCCTTATGTGCCTGGGAGATCACTGCGTTCCGAGGGGCTCAACTTGTTGGAGGTGCCCAGCATCGGAGTCTGCAGACTGGCCACCACACGGCGGAGAGCATTCTCTGCAGCCGCTCCATTTTGTGGAACGGCCTCCCGAGGAGAGATTCGGGCCCTCCTGCCGTTCCATAGAGCGATAAAAACTTGGCTTTTTAGAATGGCATTTGGCCCTTAGCCAATTGGCCTCTATACTGTTGTCCATGGTTCCGCCTGACATGCTACTATTTAATTTTGGCCTGCCACATGTTTATTGGGGGGCTTTAAATTGTTTTAATGTGTTTTAATGTAATTTTAACTGTATTTTAATGTACCTTCTATGTCTGCTTCACTTTCTGTAAACCGCTCTGGGCTCCAGAGAGAGCGGTATAGCAAGTCGAATTTAATAAATAAATAAATAAAAACAACCTATAAGAACACAGAGAGAGACTGACAGCTGTTGAGCAAGACCTTAGTGTGTGTCTTTCTGCCATTCCTGCCAGGATATCTATGTTGTGTTCATTGAAACAGGCCCAGGTTTCACACTGAGTGTATAAATATATTTAAAACATATTAACTACATGTATTACTGTGTTAGAGTGTCATTTTGTGTCATTTTGGTTGGTGGTGTGCCCCAAGATTTTGTAAATGTAAAAAATGTGCCGTGGCTCAAAAAAGGTTGAAAAATACTGGCCTATTGAATGTCAAACTACATTATGATTTTACAAATTAAGCATCAAAACATCACGTTTAACAACAAATTGACAGAAAAAGCAGTTCAATACACAGTAAGGTTATGTATTAATTACTGTATTTACGAATTGAGCACCAAAACATTGCAATGTTTTGGAAAGGTTGTGGATCCAGGCGGGAAGCAGACTGTGTTGGATAATGCAAAATCTTGGTTGAGCAAAGGTTGAATAAGCGAGACTCTACTTTACTCTGACAGAGAAGGCTAAAGACCTTGTAAAACAACAACCCCTTTGATTCCACAGCGTTGATCCATGGCAGTTAAACTGGTGTCAAATTGAATTAATTCTACAGTGTAGCAGCACCCTAAGCAGTTAACTTAGAATTTCAGCCCAGGTTTCTGATTCACATACAAAAGAATTGGCACAAAACCACTGTATATGTTGATGCAGAGAAAAATCCTTCAGAACACTTCAGAGAGAAATAAATAGAAGTCTCGTTGTCCTATTATTCTTCTAGATGGAGTTTCCCAACTGTCAGGAAAACATTTTTTGAGTAGAAAATATATAATAGAGAATATTATGCTATCCCTTGCATTTAAATACACAGAGCTGAACTAATGTAGATGAGGCATATTCAGAAAACATCCCTTCTTGCAATTGCTCAAAAAGTATCCGTATTTCATCTCTGGAGCATCCCTATCACTGTTACTAATGCAGCTACCATAAGAACTCTATGAGCTTCAGGTTTCCACTCGACACAGCCATATTGATCGGATCTAGCAATGCAATTTTCTACAAGTGGTGAGAGGAACATCTTCTGTCACATGTTATCCTAGATAGTCCAAAATGTAAATTTATACCTACAGAACCACTCATACATAAAACAGATTAAATTTAAGAACTCTGAGAATGTGTATAGTGTAATTTATCATGGAGATGTGTCCTGCATTTAAAAACTCAAACAGGTTGGGAAAGGGAAAGAAAAATAAGAAAGTCTCTTAGGAAATGATTACCTGTCGTCGACAACTATGATACTGTGATAGACACCAGCAGTTTTATCATATTGTTTTATCAATATGATTAATTACATTAAGAACCCAGGAACTGTCTGGGAAGCTGTTTTGCTATTCATGGCTTTGGAATTTATAGAATGACTTCCTTTTTTGAATACTGCCTTCATTAACTTCTCTTTTAGATTGGAACCTCCCCAGACCCTTAAGTGGTGTGACCAAAAGGTTTTCAGCAAGGCTTCCATTTCATTAGAGATTAAAGTGAATTTAAACACTTAAGGTGAATTTAGGGGCGCTTCCAGGTAGCCCTTTGTAACGGGGCGAAAAGATCGTAAAACGCCGCCTAAAGCTTAGCATCGATCTTCGTCTATTCGCACACCAAACTGAGTAAACCGTGTAGTACTGTGGCAGGGCAGCCACCAGCTATCACAGTTTTCTTCGTTTATTATTAATTATCCTTTGCTGTCAATGCTTGACCACTAGATGTGAGGGTCCTCGTGAACAAACGACTTCCACAGATGTTATGTTGTGTTAAACAGTTTATTTTACACAAATGGGCTCAAAGCTTAGGTGGTTTCAAAAGGCTCCGAAGAGGTATAAACTTCAAGGTTTCAACAATGTAACACTGGGGTTTTAAATTCCCCTTACACAGTTACACACAAGTAACCACTTAACACTGGGTTACTCTCAACCCTAGGACTAACTTGTCCTACACTTGGGTTTCTCTAAACCCACACACACACAGAACTGAACTGCACACTGCAGCTCCTACAAACAGCTTGCTGCTCCAGCAACTGTCAAACCCTAACTAACTCTGCTCACAGCAGCTGGCCAACTCTCAGATTCAAATTGAACATTCTAAAGCTAGCCTTGGCTGGCTCCGCCCACTGTTACTATGACAACACATTCCCCAGGAGGGAAATGTCTTTACAATCATAGTTAACCCTTTAGGGTCTGTTTAACATTTAACCCTATTTCAAATACAAATGTCCCCTCTAAACCATATAAACAAACATGTGATTAACATACAGCACATGTATTTACACATAAATATCCACCTCATCACACCCTTTAATCCGGGAACATTCATTTTTTAAAAACACGAATGTTCCCGGGTCCTAATCTACACACGTCTCAGAAAGCACCTGCTTTTTGGGGTGGGTGTCCAGATGCAGTCACGGAACCTTCCAGGAGAACACCTGGACACCCAATCAATAAGTTACATCAAAAAATCACAATCATATGTTCAACAGTTGAAGTGTATGGCGAGTAAAAACGAAAAAAAATGGGCTACAAATGTTGGTAATACCCTAGGGTTGAATGATAAATTATCCCTTAATGAGCTTTTAGTTTAATTACCAACATTTGTAGCCCATTATCCATAATTCTCTATATATGTCTTGCTTTTGCGCTGTTTTTCTTGTCTGAGACATTGACCCGCAGGCCTGTGCCGCGTTCTACATTCTACATTATATTTGTGTTTATACCTTGAAGATTTGAGGTTTGTATTGTGGACTCCAGACATTCCTTTTAGTTCCACAAGAGAGCTTGCATTCAATTTGCCTAATGATTCATTGTTTGTTCTAGCATTACTTCGGCAACAGCGAAAAATATGTCCTCACTCCACGGGATCGTGTTCCCGGTTCCGAAGAAGCCCCCATGGGCGAAACGGCTCTGCGTAGGGATTTCCCTGACCGTTGACCAGAATGGAGCACCATACCACACCTTACTGGATTATAATTTCTTTGATATTGACTTTATTATGGACTCCTTAATAAATATTTTGGATTAAGAACGCTCCGGGCCTACAGTTGTGAGTAAACCTAGGCTACTTGCCTTAATATGTACTTGATATATGGACTGTGACTTTTTCGCTCACCATACACTTCAACTGTTGGACATATGATTGTGATTTATTGATGTGACTTATTGAAAATAACATATTTACATTGTATATTCTGATAGTGTATGATTTATTGAGCTCCCTCTTTTTCTACTTTGTATTTTGTGGGACTATGCTTTGTTTTTCTGGGTATGTCATTCCTATGTGCCAGGGGAGCTCCAGCACCATACTAATGGACACCAGGTAAGTTATTTTATTTTGAAAAGGGGATTTGGGGGGGGGTGTCCTTGCAGTTTTCTGAGCTAATTTAGTCCAGTAAACCACAGGACCACTGTCTGGGCCCATAACGTTTGAGGTAGTAGTCCAGACAGCAGAAGTAATGGGTTTATCACACGCCTTCCAAGAAGGCATAGAATAAACGCACAAACAATTCAATTCACAACAAACCAGGGTTTTCCTTATTTGTGGCAAATGAATTCGAGTTTCTCTGGGATGTCATCTGAATGACCCCCTATAATTGTCAAAACTTCCACATTAAAGGGACTGTCTGGATGTGCCCTAGGGCTGTACAATCCTATCAGTTTCAGATCTGTCTCAATTTTCTCATGAATTTGCCTGTACAGCCATTTGCAATCTTTCCATGTTGAATTTGTTTTATTTCTCTCTGCATCTCTATGATCATTCAGAAAGACATGCTTAGACTGTAATAATGGTGCTCTTCCTCAACATTCACAGTTCATTTTTTATTTTTGTAATTGTGAAATAAATGCTTTGGGGAACACATTGTGGGCTTGTGCAATCCGAGTATACCTTCACCTGTTTAGTGTCCTGGCTTTCGGTGGGGGCCCCAATCTGCTTTAAGAAGCCTCCCAAAATTTATTTATTTATTTATTATTTGATTTTGTATGCCGCCATTCCCCGAGGGGTCAGAGTGGCTCACAATTCACATAAAAACATAAAACAGAAATAAAACATCCAATTACACTAAAACAGAGTTACAAATTTCAACATTCAAAAGCCAACTGAAAGAGATGGGTCTTATAAGCCCTACGAAAGGATGACAAATCTCGCAATGCACAAACTTTGGTTGGCAAAGTGTTCCAAATAGATGGTACCACCACAAAAAAAGCTCTGCGCCGAGTGGATGTTAAGTAGATGGCTTTAAAAATAGGCACTTCAAGAAGGTTCAGAGCTTCAGAGCGAAGTAATCTCTGGGGTTGGTAAGGAGTGAGACAGTCCCTCAGATGCATCGGCCCCAGACCATATAAGGCCTTGAAAGTTAACACCATCACCTTGAAGGTGATCCGGTGCTCGACCGGAAGCCAATTGTGGTGTTTCAGCCTGGTGTTCATGTGCATGCTAGGGATGATGGGATGAACTGATTTGTCCTTATTAGAGCTTGCTTGGGAAATTGTCTTCAGATTCCAGGCTTCGTTTAGAAACCATGCCATGTTTTGCCAAGTTTTCAAGCCTCTGATTTTTGCTTAGGCCTTGGGCCCGTTTCGCTTCTATGC
The DNA here is from genome assembly GCA_030556195.1 of Anolis apletophallus. Lineage (NCBI taxonomy): Eukaryota > Metazoa > Chordata > Lepidosauria > Squamata > Anolidae > Anolis > Anolis apletophallus. The sequence goes on from JARBWK010000015.1 coordinate 16,893,849, forward strand.
TGTCATTGGGATTTTTTTTTGTCTTGCTTTTGAACCTTGGGACTATTTGAACTGTATGATTACCTTGAATCTATTCCAGATTGTATCTTCTTTTAACCGTTTTGTTGGACACTATATTTGCTTCAATAAAAGCCTATTCTTCAGAGACTGTTCTGTGTGGGCCTGCACACCACATATGCACTCTTTCCAAGGAAAAGAGGCTGCTCACCAAAAGCAGACGAGGAGCCCAGATCAGCTTCTGCTTGCTTTAGTGTTGAGCTGATTTGGAGGGGCTTCACGTTATGTGCTCCTGAAGGTAATGAAAGAAATGAAAGAATGGATGTAATGAAGGAAAACAGATCTGTGCACAACTCTAATATGCACATAAATTCTGCAGTAATGAAGACAGAATTTCTCAGTCATCCCTGGTGTTTGGAAGTTCCTACATGAATAAAATAATCTAGCAATTTTCAAGATGCAAAAAACTTCAATGGGATTGTTCGCTTAGAGTCCATCCTCACTGTAGAATTAATGCAGTTTGATGCCATGAGTCAGTGCTATGGAATCATAGAAGCTGTTTGTAGGTTCCAGCAAGGAAATGTCACCTGGCCTCAAAGTTTTGTGCTTCTTCTGAATCTATCTGCAATCTTTGCAGCGGAGAAAGAGAAAATTGATTGTCCCAGCATCAACATATTATTGTGCACAATAATAGTATTGTAATTGTAATGCAAAGTACTTGGCATTGATTAAGTAATTAAGACCTATTTGCTTCACAGAAGGAAAAAAGGCTATAACAAGTCTCTTGAGCTATGAGATGGCAGTAAGTGTTTTTGGAGTCATTGTGTGGATGCAGTTAAGGAGGTTGCCCTTATGAGTATATCCATCAACAACTACCAATGTTAACTCCCTTGCAATATGTAGAATAAGCCATGCAGTATAGCAGAAAATGATACAAGTAGCATCAGTGTGTATAATATACACTGCCCACAGAATTCAGGCTTTTGTGGCCTGAAATTTGGATTGGCTGAATATAGAATTTACCCAGTATACATCAGCGTGTCGGTAGCCACCATCTTTTGCAGTATTCATTCAAAAAGGAGTACAGATGCTGGGAGTTGGTCCCTCTAATGCAGGGGTGCTCACACTTTTTCAGCATGCGAGCTACTTTTAAAACAACCAAGTCAAAAAGATCTACATTCCACGCATGTGCACCTTTCGCGTGCGCACTGTCCACGGTTGCATCTGTACGAGAGAGAAGCAGGGCTCTCTCGTACAGAAGCAACCGTGGATGGTGCGCGCGTGGAAGGAGCACACGCACGGAAGGTGCACCACGTGCAGGGCAGAAGCGCGCCATCCAGCTGCGATCGACCTCCTTTGGACTCGCGATCAACTGGTCAATCGCAATCGACTTCATGGGCAGCCCTGCTCTAATTAAATACACAAATGGGAGTGATTGCTATATACATCCAACAATAAACCTGAACACAACGGTAAGGTTATAACTTAAATATGTATTACAACACAGACAACCGAGTAGATAAAACTGTATAACATAAATTCCCACTATCGGGTACCCACTCAAACATGCAGAGGCAAACCTCATCAAAGTCTTCTAAATGTCCAGTGCAGGTAATGCTGTAGTCATAAGCATGGAGAGGGTTGACTGTGTGCGGCCGTTCAACACAATATTTGTAATCCAAACCCCGATGGGCTATTTGTAATCCACAATGGAGAAAGTAAGGGCGGGGAGACCGGAGACAGAACGCTGGCTTCCAAAAATAAACCGGCTCAGTAGCCTGCCAAAATTAACAATGGAGGAAGATGCCAGGTTCGGTCCGCATGTACTCTGGCCGACGAGGACACCAATGCTGCGGAGTCCACCCTCGTTTCGACCCTTGGCGGGTCTTTTTCAAGGCCAATAGATATGAATGTTCTCCCACCACAGTTGAAATGGGACGGCAGCAAAAATTCTATATAGAAATAAAGATACATTTACAACATGCATAACACAATGTTTGTGTTCAAATTAAGCAATCAAAGTAATCCTGGCATAACAATATGCAATGGAAGCACATATAGTACTATTAAGAAAGTAAATACCTTCTGAGCAGGTAAACTATCCAGGTCGATAGGGCAAATGCATAGTAAAGCGGGCTGAGAAACAATTTATTGGCGGAAGGGGTCCGCAGGTGAGCTCATTAAAGAAGTAAAGTGCTGATAGGGATTTTTTCATTTAGGCCCCAAGGTTGCTCAGTTTTTAAGAGGACAGTCCATTTACTTTCTGCCCTTAAAAGAGCTTTTTGGACGTCATCATGGGGCGATACCCGAATTTTTTCCAAGCCGAAAAATTGGAGATCATTGGGGCCATGTTGATGTGATTTAAAATGTGCATAGAGAGGGGAATCCTCCGAATATAGGCGGATTCTGGAGTGATGCCCTGAGACCCTCCTGCGGAGACTCCTCCCCGTTTCGTCCACATAAAGAAGGCCGCAGGAACAGACCAGGCCATATACGAGGGACTCCACTTGGCACGTACAGAATAATGCTAATTTAAAGGTACGTTGTTTGCCAGGGCTATAGATCTCTTTTCCTGGAAAGACAAAGGCGCACTGGGCACAGTGGCCACAAGGGTGGGTTTTCGGTGTCAAGCTGCTCCTGTCAATGGCTGTTTTAATAGCTGAGTGCACTAAGGTGTCTTTAAGATTCCTTGTCCTCTTAAATGCTATCATGGGTGGCTCTTTTAAACCGGGGATTTGCTGAATCAAAGGCCAGTATTTTTTGACTATATGAACAATATTGTTGGAGTGTCTAGTGAGTGTCAATGGCCAAACGATCCTGTTGGAGGTGGGTTTGTTCCTGGGTGTAAAAAGGTCCTCTCTCCTTGTATTGTCCGCTTTAAGCTTAGCTTTGGTAAGAATCTGGTTGGGGTATCCTCTAGTGCGCAGCCTGTCTATGATGTTGTTGGCTGCTTCTTGATAGGAGGCTTCTGTAGAGGAATTCCTCTTAAGTCTAATCAGCTGGGAGTAAGGAAGGCTGTGTTTGAGGGCATGGGAATGAAAGCTGTCATATCTTAGCAAAGAGTTCTTGTCTGTTGGTTTTCGGTAGTTCCTTACCAATAGTTCATTGTGATCAACATAAACTGTCACATCCAGGAAATTAATGGACAAGAGATTATACTCTACAGTAAATTTTATATGTGGATCCCAAGAATTAAGCCACTGGGTAAATTCCTCACGAGGAGTCCCACAATAAACACATCATCAATAAACCTGGCATAAAAACGGATGTTGCAAGCCATTCTGGAGAGACTGGAACTGTAAACATGTTCTTCCTCCAAACTGTTCATATAGAGGTTGGCGATACTAGGGGCAAGTGGACTGCCCATAGCGACACCGGAAATTTGTAAAAAAAAAATACTCCTGGTTGAATGAAAAATAATTTTAATCTAGTACACAGTCGCTGAGTTCCATTAGAAAGTGTACTGGAGGAATATTCCCGGTTCTTAAAGAGGCAAATGAGTCCTGTAAAATGGTTCTGGCCTGGTCCGTGGGTATATTAGTATAAATCCATGCCCTCCCACCAGCTGTATTGGAGGGGAGGTATCAGAAGACCCCCTTCAAGCAAAGACTATGCCCCTGTGGGTCTGGTCATGTAGAAACAACTGAGCACGTGCTTCTTCAATGCATGTTCTACAGAGATCTTAGATCCAATCTCATTGGACCATGGCTTTTAAAGTACCCGGGGCGCAGTGAAAGATGTTATTCCACCCTGCTGCTTTCGGACTCTAGCACTGCAATGACTTACAGTGTTGCTAAGTTCTGTGCTGCTGCCCTTAATATCAGACGGGTGATGATTGACACCGTAAGGCAACAATATCCTGTCTTTTAAAATATATTTTATACTGATTTCTAGTCTGATTTTAAATAACTGTTTACTGGGGAGTTGTCCTTCTCCTCCTAGGGCGCTTGTGCCTGCTTTGTGCTGGTCTGTGGCCGTAATAAAGTTTTGATTGATATTAGAATAAAGTGAATTAACATCAGTGACCACTAGGGTGTCACCCTCGTTGATATGGAAATGTTCAATTTTCTGAATAAAGTCAGCAGTGTCTCTGATGAATGCTGGTTGGGTTTTTACTCTAGGTTACAGGAGGTCGTCAAGGTAAGTAGCCACCGGTTGTAAGAGTCCCCCTGTGCTGGAGACAATGGGTCTCCCAAGGACGGGCCTAGTGAGCTTGTGCATTTTTGGTAAATAATAAAAGACCGGTACCCTGGGGTGTTTGTTGATGAGAAATTTAGCTAGATGATTAGAGATATAGCCCATCAATTCCCCATGTATTATAATATTGTGCACAATAGATGTGCAAAGTAGTAGAAGTGGGCGCATCATTGGTCATAGAAAAGAATTTTTTTATGCGAATGGTTCAACTGATGCCTCCTTAGTTGCCAGCTGCCAACATACCGTCCTGCCATGTATTGCCTCTGCGTATTATTGCTTGCCGGGATCATTTGTGGGGAGGGGGGCTTTTGGGTATACGTCTTTTATCTGTTTACTGATGTTTTATTGATTTTATGCTGTAAACCGCTCTGGGCTCCAGAGAGAGCGGTCTACCAAATCGAATTTATAAATAAATAAATAAAATATATAGGCCAGCTAAATCACATCTCATGTCTAGATCATTATGTTTAGGATTGATGACGAACGATAACCCCTTATTGAGAATTTTAGTCTCCATGGTGGATAAGGGGTAGCTCGATAAATTAACTATTAGGTCTTCCCCTTTCTGGACTTGCCCTTGCGAAAATCCCGTTGTTCATGGGGTTGGTCATTACTCTTGTTCCTGAAGTTGTATCTCTCCCTGTTGGAGTCAGAGGAGGAAGGCTCCGGTTTGTTGTTGGGTTCCTCTTGAATAGAGTCAGTGTTCAATGAAAATCCTTGAAAATCTGAGAGATCTGCCCCGTGAATTGGATCTAGATCTGGGCCACTTGTATACTCTATTCAAGTTATAATCCTGGAGATCTCTCTTGTATTTATCAGTTTTGAGCTTCTTAATTTCCAAATGTAGGTCATCACATTGTTTTTTGATTCCAGAAAGGTCTTGGGGTGTGATGTTGTCCTTTAATGCCTCTTTTGTAGTTTGAATCTCTAATTTAATCTCATTTAATTCTTTCGCCGACCTCTCAATCAAAAGTACCATCAGGTCAGTGCTGCATTTACTGAGGATGGCGTCCCATTTGTTGGTGAATTCCACGTCATCTGTATAGGAACCCGGAGGTAGTTTGACTCTCAGACCTCGCGGAATCATCTTATTGGGGATATAATCCGCTAGAGCAGCTGCGTTGAGGTTGACACGAATCAATCTCAGTTCTTGTTCTAATAAATCCTCAATGGATGCTGTAGAGTTCTCACTATTGCCCTCAACCTGATTAAGGTCAATGACCAGGGCCCAACATTGTAGTACTTCAGTAATGTGCTGTTCAGAAAACGAATTAGCGCTTTCTGCCATAATAAACCCACAGGTAAAACCTGGTATAACTAAATACACAAACGGGAGTGATTGCTATAGGTTTATTGTTGGACAGCCCTGCTCTAATGCAACCTGAGAATCCTGCAAACCTTGTAGCATTATGCAGAAGTGTTTTGTTCAATGCACTCATTATTCCTTTTCTCTTCTGATTTGCTTGTGCTGTGCCAAGAAGACACTGCTTATGATTAAAAATGGCAAGGTCATCAAGGAATTATACCTCTTTATGTCTATAATTCTAGTACTCCCCCAGTTATATGCGTGTAGCACTATTTAATAAACCATAGACAGGCAGTTGTGACCAATCTAGCACCCTCCAAATCTTACAAAGCCGCCTTGAGTCCCCCTCCAGGGTAGCAAAAGGCGGGGTATCAATAAGGTAAATAAATACATAAATAAATACACTGTCTGAAGCTAGTGGGAGATGCAAACTTCCACATCCACACGGCAATCAGTGGTCTATGAATTACAGCGAGTCCTTGGTATCTATTGGGATTTTTTTTCCAGGACCTTGTGAATATGAAAACCTGTGATAACTCAGAGGCTCAGGCCTCTGATAACTCAAGCTGACTTTCTTGTGCTGGTTGGAACTCTGTTTTAAACTAATTTTATTGTTGCATATTCTGATTCTGCTCTTTTTAGGCTATGTAAACCACACCGAGCCTAAGAGGAAGGGCGGTATAGAAATGGAAATAATAAATACATAAATATTAGTATTCACTAAATACTAGTATTTAGTATTTTAGGATGTATATGCAGTAGACATAGTAAAAGGCTGTTCCTTTTATATAATGGTAAAATCAAGGCTTGCTTTTTTCAATCCATGGATGTATAGACAGATTTGCATAGATTTCTTCTTTTTTTTTCAGGAAAAATGAAAAATTAAATTTGTTGTTATCAGTGCAAGATTCCTGAAGTTATTTCTTACTGGATCTTGAAATTTGTCTCACAACTTCATTTTGGGTTTAAAAAATTGAGTATACTGTGTCTATTGGTTTCCCACTAACTACGCTCCTCTTCATCAATACACAACACACGTTCCAGTAGGAGTGTTAGATTTGCATTGCAATTCACCATCGTTACCTTGATTTTGTAGCAACATTATCAAGGAAATTGCACACCGTGATCATTATGGGCAAAGTGAGTTCTCATGATAAAGTTAGCAGATGCCCCTTATTTGATAAATAAGGTTTTGTTGAAAATGTATATCAACACCCATAGTTCCAAGGGTGCCCAGAAATTGAGCATTTCCCCCAGTTTCAGGTGATTTCCAAGTGCAGCACCCAAAGTTGCAGAACCACCACATGCACACCCTACATCTCAGGAAATATCTCAACATTTAGTTTGAGGAAAAGCCCCAATCATCTCACAATACCCTGGGAAACACATAAAGGTGCTTAAGAAGAACCACCGGGCTTTTCCATATTTTATCTTTTTGGACCTGCAGTGCTTACCTATCCAAATGTATCTCTCCTTATGACCAATTTAGGACTCTAAGATCTTCTGGGGAGGCCCTGCTCTCGATCCTGCCTCTTTCGTAGATACGTTTGGCAAGGACGAGAGACAGGGCCTTCTCAGCGGTTGCCACTCGACTGTGGAACGCACTGCCTAAGGATATAAGAGCAGCCCCCTTCCTTCTGACCTTCCACAGAAAGGTTAAAACCTGGCCTTTTGAGCAAGCTTTCGCTAATGCAGCATAATCTGGTAAATATGAAATCATTGAACAACTTGACGATGCAATTGGATAATGGTAAGGAGACGTTAATGATGATGTTTTTGGCTGTGTAGTGTTTTTATACTATGCTATATGTTTTAATAGTATTTATGACTGTTTTAATTGACTTTTAATTGTTGTGACATTGAATTGTCACTGACAGTGAACCACCTTGAGTCGCCTATGGTAAATAAATAAATAAAATAAATTTATTCCTAGGCACATTTTCTCATCCCGATTGCCAGATTAGACCTCTCCATCGAGGCTATGCTAATACCCCTGGCACCCATTGTATGGCCAGACTAATCCATTGTCCTGTTCCAGACAAGAGCAATCAATCCCATTAACTTCAATCCAGCTGCATTCCTTTCCTCCTTAAACCCCTTCTATGGGTGGACCAAAAGCAGTGGCTAGACTTCAAATCAAGCAATGAGAGTCTATTCAATTTCCTGTCACTCCTGCAAGGCAATCACCGGGAAGTGGCGCAGCTGCATAAGATCTCTCTGACCAGTAGGTCATGAGTTTGAGGCCTGCCCGGGTTGAGGTGGGTGCTTGACCTGAAGTGTAGCCTGCTGTCGACTTTTGCAGCCTGAAAGACAGTTGCATTTGTCAAGTAGGAGATAAAGATACCACATTAAGTGGGGAGGCAAATTTTGACTGATTTATAAGGCCATAAAGAATCGCTGAGGATTGCAGAAGAACAACAAGGGACGCTGGAAGGAAAACTCAGAGAGCCAAGGTGTTGTGAATGAGCCTCTAGTTGCTACAGGTAGTGACATGGAGGGAGGTGTGGAGGCAGTAACATCAAGCAATAGCTCAGTTTGGGGCGCGGCTCTGAATGACCAGGCTCCTACAGCTGGAGTAAAGAGGGTGGCTAGTGACTCGAGCATTAATGAAGACAATGAACAAAGGAGGAAAATCCAGCATTTACTTAGGGAGCCTTCTGAGTCTGGCTCTTTTGAGGGTTTCACAGGGAATGCAGAATTGCAGTCAGAGGAAAGGGATACCGATCTGGATTCGGCATTGGTGCAGGAGGTGAGGGATGTATGTAATGCGGACTCGGGGACCAGCACGTTTCTGGGGTTCCAGACGGACCGGGACTGGCCGTCTTCGCATTCTGAGGCTGAGGGGGTCCCTTTAAGCCAAGAAGAGCTTTGGCTGGCTTGGAGATCTGGGCCTGGTGCTACAGCTGCAGGGAATAGGAATGCTGATGCTTTGGAGCTGGGTGGGGTCTCCGAGGACTCTGATTGAGAGTTCTATAAGAAATATGATTATTTGGCTTGATCCCTGCGGTGGTCAAGGAGTTCTAGCTCATGTATCCTGGTTCCTGGTATTCTTGTTCCTTATTTTCCAGACTACTCGTGAGTTATTGGGTTCTTTATTCATTTTGTGTTCTTGGGAGAGCTGCTATGGCAGCTCTAGCTGATTTGGGGGAAAGGTGGGGGGTTTCTGGATTTATGTCTACTCTTTTGTTTAGCTACTGCCGTGTGCCTTTTGATCCTCGTGTGAATACTGTGAGTGGCTGCTACTGAATTGGGTATAGTATTACTTGAAGGGAGACAGATGCTGGGTGGTATGGGGGGCTGCAAGTTATGTGTTTGTTAATATACTTAGCTCCTGTTCGACCCGGTGACGTCTCCTCTTTATCCTGATTGATTTTCTCCTACCTGACGACCTTGGACCGGTGACTGACTTCGCTTCTTGAACATTCCTCTACTGGATACCACAGACGGACGTCTGCTATTTGCTTTGAAGTTCTTTTATCTCCAGCATTTTTGGTTTAGGGATTCCTGGGTTTAGTGAAGGTTTTTCTCCAGCCGACAAAAGGCTATTTTTTGTTAGACCAAAAAATAGCCTTTTTTGTCTTGTTAAATAAACATTTGTTATCCTTTTCTACTCCTGGGCTTTATTGCTGCCATAGCTGGGTCACAACATAAGGAGTGCAGCAGCTCCCCCTGGTGGCCAGAAGTTTGCCTCTGTTCGTCTATGTTCATCTAAATATGTCTAAATATGTCTATATATGTTTTTTTTACTATTTGATTTTTTTTCTTGAAAGCAACATACAATTACAAGCATACAAACACAGCTATGACATTGAACATGACTATAAACAGTACACCATTGATAATAGGACAACTAAGACAAAACGAAACAAAAACGACCCTAGACATCCTCATCCTGCCCAACATAGAAAAACTTCTTTTGACTTCCTGATCACTTTGTGATAGCGATTGTTATTCCTTAGACACATCTCAGTTCATTTTATCACTATGGTTTGTGTTTGATCCTTTGGATTTTTAATACCATTTTATATATGTGTGTGGGGTTTTTTTTTAAAGAAATTGATAGAATTATTCCAATTTGTTTTATTTGAAGATGACCAATTTTTGTGTCAATAAATCCATGTTCATAATATCGAGAGCCTTCTCTATCCATCCATAAATCGTAGCCGTTTCTTTTGATTTCCACATTCGTGCTATGTTAAATATGTCTATATATGTTGAACTGCAGGGATTGTCTGCAAGTATGTGTACTGTAATCTGCTCTGTCCCCTTCGAAGTGAGAATGTCACGGCCAGAGTGATAGGCCTTTCTTTTGATCAAGGGGACAAATGCGACGGGGTAGTCAATGACGTGCAAATAGACAAGAGAAGACTAAATTTGGATTTAACACTATGCATGTGACATTTCTTAAAACAGTAAATATAATATAACAATCACGTTTGAGCATAAAAGCATAAAAAGGAATACAATGCAATAAATCAGGTTAATATGCAAATATTAAAAGAAACATAGAATCACATTGAACATTTAAACCCTTAAACCACAATCACTCTAAGTATAATATAAAGAATTGATTCAAAAGAAACTAATCACCTTAAAGATTTGATTTGAGTAAAGCACAGCAGCATTTAATCAGCAATTAGCAGCATTTCTTAAGAACATGCATACCTTACACACACACACACAGCAAGCAATCACAAGCTCACACATACACACGCACACATGTTGCATTCATACCTTCAAAGCATCTTAAGTGCATTCATACCATACACACGCACACACAGACTCTCACATTGCATTCATTCTGCATCCATACTTACATACATACATACACTGAGGTAGATGGTGTCGCTTTCCCCAAGTCCATGGCTAGGTGATTTGGGATGAGGTGTCCCCCAAAATCCATAGCCAGGCGACTTGCAGAGAGAGAAGCTGGATGGTTCCCCTTCTGGACCAGAGAACCAACAACCTAGTGGCAAAACCTGGGATCTATATATTCATTTCTCCACTTTCCCTCCATCCGTGGCCAAAACTGAGAGTTATTGATTGGTCCAAGCATCTTGTCTTAATTGTTAACCAATTTTCACTGTCATTAATCATCCTATTCTTCATAGTCAAACAGCATGTCAAACATTCTCTTCATGTTCGGGTCATGTTAGAGTCCCTTCCATGTTGTTCTATACCTCCCCTCATGCCTGAGCGATCTCGAGATAAGGGGAACTTTGCTTCACCCTGCCAAGAATTCAAACCATTCCTCATCCCAACATACCCTGCAAAGAGCCATGTTTTCCTTGGTTCATTTTGTAACTTTGGTTCATAAAGAAAATCCCATATCTCAGCTATATCCATCTATACATGCTATGCCATCGTTACAAGAAGAGTGGTAAATAAAGTAAATAAATAAATCAGCAATGATGACATATAGCACTCCAGTACCTATCTGCAAATGGATGCTATCTAGCACCAGTCTTGACCAATCAACGGCTGGAGCAGCAAAGTCTCATTGTTTTAAATAGTTTTCAAAGTATATATGTTGTGAACAGACGCCACTTAGAGAGCCAGGCCAGTAGAAGGTTTGATAAAGAGAGTTTATTAGCAAAAAGCTTCTGTGCTTCAGGCACAGAAGGGAAACAAAAAGCGCTTACAGTCAGCTCTAAAAAAGAATCTCAAAAAATATCCCAAACTGGGAAAACAAAGAAACCTTGCCAAAAAAGGAGTGGGTTTTAGCTCTGTAAAACCCACTATCTCCAATTAAGGACCCCAAAATGCTGGAGGTAAATACAAACGCCGCAGGAGACAGAAGAGTAATTCAGGCCAGTCCATATGTTGTCACGTGAAGTCAGTGAGTGCAGAAACAGGAAACAGGAGCCTGAAAACCAGATTCAACGCGAGGGAGGAGAAGTCATCAATAGAAGCAGTCCAGGGTCAAAAAGCCCACAGGAATTCAAGCCGTGCCAAAAAGAACGTGACGGCAGCAGAGCAGCAGATAACAGCATTTTCAAAGGTCAGGATATCTAAATCAGGAATCAAAATCTGGATACAAGAACACAAAATCCCAACAACACCTTGCCCGCCACAAAGTCCAGGTCCCAAATGCCCACCTTATATTATGCCCTTAATTAGGACCCACCCATAATCAGACGACTCCCCACTGTCATCTTCTACAGCTGCAGCATCTTGCCTCTGTTGCCATGAATTCCATCTTTTATCAAAACTTAAAGTGCCCCATCCAGTTTCCTCCTCAGGCCAATCAGAATCATCCGAAAAACACATGAAGGTGTCAGAGCTAGTGGGTGCTTCACAAACAGCTTGCACCTCTGTTACTTGATCCCAGTCTATTTCTTCATCTGATGAATCCCCCTCACTCTGACTCCCATCATTTCCACAAAACCCCTCACTGGATTCCTTGTCAGTGGCCTCTGTAAGCCTTTGACGGATCTTTTTATATTGCTGTATGTCTTCCTCACTTGAACCATGAAGAGCTCTTTTCCTGTTTAAAGTGGTATCACCCACAGCCCCTCCTAACTCCATACAGCTGCCAGAAGCTGAGGATTCAGTTTCAGCTGAATCTAAATTGACGTCAGGTGCTGAAGAAGCAACCCCACCCAAGCCATTACTCCTATGAGTAACTGGAGCCACAGGCTCAACTACAACACTATACTGTATATTCACCATATATTTACAATTGTGCTTATGTCAGTTTTTGGTGCACAGACTGCTCACACCAATTCTTAGTGAAGGTGAACGAATGCCTGTGTACTTTACCTTCATCCTATCTGTGTCTTATTCAGTCCTTTGGGAGCTTGACACATTGGGCCTCTAAACCCACAGTTCCTGAAGGGCTGAAATCACTTAACAAAGGGATGCCCCTGATTTCAGAGTCAGAAACTTCATCTCTACGGTAGAAAAATGGGATATAAATAAGAAACATGTAAATTAAGCTGTAGCCAGACAATAAGAAACACATAAAACACATACAGAGGAGAACATTATCTGATCTAGACCCTGGAAAATGATCCTCCGTATTTATCCAAAACCATTCTTGAAAAATACATAAAGATCATAAGGTGTCAGATAAGACTTGCACATGTATTCTCCAATCTTACCATTGCCAAATGATTAGCTGCATTTTTTCTCTCCTAGAATTGTTCTCCCCAAAAGCAATTATGGGCAGTATTTTTATACTGTTGCTTTACAAAGCTGCAAACATCGAGATTGTTTGATAAGCAAGTGGGAAAGTTATATAGTTAAGACAAGGGGGGGTGGAGCATGGGAGGACAGCCCCATCAAGTTTTCCCAACATTGTTTACTGTTGTCGCCTGTAACTGCATCAGATGAAATATCCTCTTGTCTGAAGCTTTCAGCAACAGCACAGTTAAGGATTATCCGTCATGCCACAGAGCTTTATCATGGTAATTACATCAGGAACAAGTTTACTGTTTGAAAAAGAAGCAAGATTACAAGAAGCAATCCACCAAACCAGTGGCAGCAGCACAGCAGAGAGATATGCAACAGAGAAGAGGAAAGAATATGTTACATGGATCTGGTGGTGACTAGATTTATTTAGTTCTGTAGCTGCTGCAGAAGCAATAGACTAAGAACCACTTTTCTGAAAGTTCATCCAAGGATGAAGCTGAATCATTTGAAGTAGAGATGGGAGAAAACTTTTTTTCGGTTTTTCCCTAGCACTCATAAAATCCTTCACACCCAGATTGAAAAAAGTGATGGTTAGTGTTTTGAAAATTATTTTTGTTGTTTGTGTTTTGAAAAGTATTTTGTTTTTGTTTGTTTGAATGCAAGAATAATGCACCAGGAATGTGGCGCAGCTGGCTGGGTGTCAGCTGCATAAGATCTCTACTGACCAGAAGGTCATGAGTTCGAGGCCTGTCCGGGTCGAGGTGGGCTCTCGAACTATTGTGTAGCCTGTTGTCAACCTTTGAAACCCGAAAGACAGTTGCGTCTGTCAAGTAGGAAATCAAGGTACCACTTAGTGGGGAGTGGTTGGAGGAGAAGAAGGGATTAACATTGTAGTTTAATTAGCTCTGGAGGACTGCATTTTCAATTATTTAATTTTTTTTAAATGATTTTTATTGCATCATTTTAAAATATACAACAAATACTTTCACGGAAACAGTTTGAGATATCTGACCCCCGGTGGATCTTTATCCTTCCATGTAAGTCCATGTAAGTCCATAGAAAAGGTTAAAAATAGAAAACATGATGTTTCAGATACTTGGCGTCTGAAACTTTAACTGCGTGATGTAGACAAACAATAGAGGGTTTCCAGTGGTATGATACCAGTGGTATGATAGTCCTTATATCAAGGTCTTCTGTGGCTATCTGTTCTATGTTTCTGGGGTCGGTGGTTGATTCATACTAGAAGAGTCTGGACATTAAAAAATCAAAATTAACTTAACAAATCATTGATTCTTCTTATATTTCTATTCAAGCCTCACTTATTTGAAAACCGAGTTATCCGCCTCTTTTCCCCTTACATCCCATTATATTTAACTTAACATTTCTTTCAGAGTCAAAGTATTCCTTCAGATATGTCCAATCCCATTTCTTGTTATTTCCCTCTTTTTCCTTATTTTCCCTCAGAGCTTCTGTTAGTGCCTCCATTTGGATAGTTTCCACTAGCTTCAGAAGCCATTCTTCTATTGTTGGTTCTTCCTGGGATTTCCAATACTTTGCGAGCACCATTTTGGGCGCTGTAGTTGCCAAAATAAAGGTTCTCCTTTCATCCCTCTTCCAGGAAGGATCAACAATTCCCAGCAGGAAAGACTGGTTTCCCCTCCACTTCTTTTTTCAACATTTTTTCAATTTCACTTTGTATCTTACTCCAGAATTTGCTGGCCTTGGGACACAACCAACATAGATGGAAAAAAGTGCCGTAGTTTTTTTTGGAATTTCAGCATTCAGGATTCATGGTCTTGTATATTTTTGCCAGTTTGTCTGGAGTAAGGTACCATCTGTAAATTACCTTAAGCCAGTTTTCTCTATATTGATGGCAGTAAGAAATATTAACATTATTTTTCCATATTCGTGTTCAAGTTTCCTCCTTTATTTTGTATCTTATGTTCCTAAACCATTGTTTCTTATAGTTTTCTTATTTTTTGCCGTCATTTTCCCATTTCAATAAAATTTTGTATATTTTCCCCCACCTTTTTCTGGTTATTGCTAAAACTTATTTTTTCTACCTCATTTTTTGTCTTCTCTAAATTTTTCCTTTATTTGTAGGTAGGGAAACCACTTCATTTCCTGCTCTCCTTCTAACTGGGCTCTCTCCTTCATTACATATCCCATGCCATCCCATGTTAAGATGTCTTTATAAGTTATCCATTTCTTATCATCCAGTTGTCTGACTCTGAAAGCGTCGGTGACTCTGAAAACACAAGGGTGTTTTTTCACTAAAATGTTTCTTGTACCTGGTCCATACTTTTATTAAGGTATTTCTTATGTTATGATTTTTGAAATTTGGGTCCACTTTTGTCTTGTTATAATGCAAGTAGCCATGAAAGCCAAATCTTAGGTCGAAACCTTCTAGATTTAATATTCTATCATTCTCCAGTCTGCACCACTCCCCCAACCAAATCAGACAGTTTGCCTCGAAGTACAGTTTCAAATTTGGTAAACTTACCCCCCCCCTCTTTCCCTTGCTTCTTGCAATAGTTTCATTTTTACCCCCCATATAAATTTTGAGATATCTTTATTCCAGATATTAAACTGTGAGTCTTTTTTGATTATGGGGAGTGTGGCAAACAGAAAGTTCATCTTTGGGAGAACCATCATTTTAATTGTCGCAATTCTTCCCGAGAATGATAGATTTAGTTCCGACCAACACTTTTGATTTCCTCCCATTTTTCTCCATAGTTGTTCTTGAAATGTTTGGAGTTTTTTGGGGTTAGGTTCACCCCCAGGTATCTCACCTTGTTAGTTATCTGTCTTTTCCTTGAGTTTTTGTTTGCCTTTCTCTGTCATGTTTTTCACTATTATTTGAGTCTTGTCTTTATTGATTTTGAACCCAGCTACTTCCCCAAAGTTCTCAATTTTGTCTATCCACTGTGTGATGTTTTCATTAGGGTCCTCCACCACTAAAGCCAGATCGTCTGCGAAGGCTAATACTTTTATCCTATTTCTTTTTATTTTGATTCCTTTGAGTTTTTCATCTTTTCTTATTTCTTGGAATAGAATTTCTAGCATAAAGATAAAAAGCAGAGGGGACAGGGGGCACCCCTGCCTTACTCCCTTCTGTATTTTTATCTTCTTTGTTTTTCCTTGGTTTACTACTATTCTTGCTGTTTGCTCGGAGTATATAGATTGAATCACCCCTATGAAGTTGAATCCAACATAGACATAGAGAAAAATATAAATTTATATTCGGAAGGGAACAAGACAGGAGTGCCCTCTATCCCCCCTGCTATTCATAATGTCAATAGAAATACTCTTGAGAAAAATCAGAGCCAATAAACAGCTAAAAAGTCCGACAATAGAAAAGCACTCATTTAAAGTAAAAGCCTTCGCTGATGACCTGATATGCTTCATTGAAAAGCCGGTGGATACCATACAGTCATGGTTGTCAGAAATCGAAGACTTTGGCAAGCTGGCAGGCCTGAAGATAAATAAAAGAAAGACAAAGATAATGACGAAGAACATGACCAAACGTCGTCAAGATAAGCTGGGAAACATGTCAGGCATGCAAGTCACTCAAAAATCAAATATCTTGGTATCCACATATCCGCACAGAACTCACAACTGTTAAAAAAAAAACAACTACGAGGTCCTTTGGAAGAAAGTGCAAACCGACCTGGACAATTGGAAAAGCGCCAACCTCTCCCTGATGGGCAGAATAGCTGCCGTCAAAATGAATGTGTTACCAAGAATGCTGTATTTGTTTCAAAACGTACCGATTATCAGATCAAACAATATCTTTGAAAAGTGGAAAAAAGACATCCTTAAATTCATTTGGGAAACAAAAAAAGCAAAAATCAAGTACACAATTCTAACTGACAGGAAAGAAAGAGGTGGATTGGATCTCCCGGACCTGAAGTTATACTACGAGGCTTGTGGATTGGTCTCACTGAAAGACTGGATCGAATTAAAGGAAGAAGACTTGCTAAAAGGCTTTGACCTGAGCTCAGGCTGGCACAGCTACTTGTGGTATGGGACGCCAAAAACAGAACATCTTTAAGAGACATCCTCTTAGAGCCGCCCTAATAAGAATATGGGAAAAATACAAAGAGAGATTTTATCTCAGGACCCCTCTATGGGTATCCCCCATAGAAGCACACCAAAGGAATATGTTGGGATGGAGAAAATGGCCAACCTATGAAGATCTGACAATTAGACACGAGGGGAAGAGACGTTTAAAAACCAAGGACCAAATCCAAGCCCAATACAATTCCCTGACATGGCTCCAATTTCTTCACATAAAAGCATGCTTCAAAAAGGACGAGCAACCAGATTTTGCCGATAAGGAAAGTTTCTGGAAAACATTTCTGAAAAAGGAAAAGAAACAAATATCAAAAGCCTATTTGAAATTACTGGAGTGGTCTACTGAGACTGAACTAGTGAAGGCCTGCATGGTTAAATGGGCGCAGAACATAGGCCGTCCGATCAATCTGCATGAGTGGGAAAAAATCTGGAGGAAAAAGCTAAAACTCACCTACGCAATAGACTTAAAGGAGAACTGGTACAAGCTATTCTTCCGCTGGCACATGACACCACAGAAACTAGGTCTGATGTACAAGGACACTCAGAATAAATGTTGGAAGTGCGGTACTCAGACCGGAACTTTCTTCCACATGTGGTGGACGTGCCAAGAAGCAGTGAAGTATTGGAAAACAATCCACAACAGCATCCAGAAAATACTGCACACCGACAGAGAGAGGAAACCAGAGTCCTATCTATTAGGGCTATTAAGTAAAGAAGTATACACAAGCAATGTTACTGCATAAGCAATACAGCAAAACACACAAAAAGACTGAGTAATATCAAAAATAGCATATATTAGTGCATAAACAGATAAGTGGTGAATGCTGGAAGGGAGCAAGGACAATAATTATTCGCTGGCGCTTGCATACATCAATCTAGGCATAAATACCATATACAAGAAAAGCGCTGTGTGGTTCTCAGGGGAAGTTCCAGGAAAGGGCGTGACAATGTGTATTCCGAGCTCCTAAAGCGGCCGATAGCCGGGAGCAGAGTAGCGCAAATGCGCTGTGCCTCGGAGCCAGAGCAAAACACGCCGCGTTGGAAACCAAGCCGGAGGAGAGCCACAGACTGGAAGAGCAAACAACCACGAGGGAAACGCCGGGCACGCCGCAATGGTTTCAGCTGCAGGGGGCCCGATCCGTTTTGCCGATAAACGGCTTTTTCAAGCGGCCAAGTGCGTTGGAAATCACAGGCGTTTCACAGAAGTGACATGGAAATCATAGCATCTGTAACAACATCATCATTATAACATAAGTCTAGCAAATACAGTGGAAAGAGTCTTGGAGAGAGTCATACATACCGTGCGGTATCATGGCCCCATCATAGGCAATTCCATGGACCCGAGGGTGAATGTTAATGCAAAAGGCAGTGTTTAAATAATACATTACAGTAGGCAGGTGGGAGGCACATCAAATTAAGAGAGAATTAAGGCTGAGGGAGTCATTCAAACCAGCTGGATGCTCTGTTTTGAGGAGGGTAATTATTTTATTTTATTTATTTATTATTCAATCTTATATTCCGCTCCTCTCTGCAGGCTCGGGGCGGATCACAACAAGAATAAAATGCACAATAAAACATACCACAAAATTCAATAAAAACAGCAATACATAGCCAGTAGTCAACTAATCAACAGATCTTAGGTCTTGGTTCGGACACTAATAAGCCTCTTCGTTCAGGTCAGCCAAACGCTGTTCTGAAGAGGGCAGTCTTACAGGCTCTTCGAAAAGGGCCGAGTTCATGAATTGCCCGGGCATGGCTAGGCAGCGAATTCCAGGTCATGGGAGCCACAAATGAGAAGGCCCGTTGTCTTGTACTGGACAGGTGGCAGGAGCGGGGTGATGGAACAACCAACAAGTTCTGCTCTTCCGAGCGCAGTGATCTCGGGGGAACATACGGGGTAAGGCGGTCCCTTAGGTACTCAGGCCCTAGACCGTGCAGGGCCTTAAAGGTTAACACCAGCCTACTTTCAGCCCTAATAAGGTTGTTTTGATTGTTACCATGGGGATATTGTCCCACCTTTTCCAAAACAGTGAACTTAAAGGCACCAGGACGATGGTTAACTGTGAGAAAGTGTTTGTATAATATAGAATTATCCGCCCTGGACTTAATTCTCGAGCGATGTTCAGCCAATCTCAATTTCAGAACGCGAGAGGTCTGTCCAAAGTAGACTAAACCGCAAGGATCGCACACGAGCGCATACACGCAGTTTTCCGTGGCACAAGTGGAATGTACTCTTATTTCAAGGGGCTTAGACCTGCCAGGGGTAGATAAGGCCTTATCCCTATACACCTGTGGACACCATACGCAGTGGCCACAGGGTTTGCAACCCGGGCTCAGAATACCACGGGAAGGAGGGGGTGCGCGGCAGGTGGAATGCACTAACTCGTCCTTAAGACTCCTAGTGCGTTTGTTAGCTACAACGGGAAAGTGTTTGAACGGTTCTATGTCTGGCAAGACACTCCAATACTTTTTTTACTATACCCACAATTTGTTTTGTATGAGGGGTCAGAGTGACGGGCCAGATTACCCTATCCTGGGTTTTTTTAGGTTTGGGAGTAAGTAATGGTGCTCTCGATTGTAGATCTGCTCTACGCCTCGCTCTATGTACTATGGATGTGGGGTAGCCCCTAGCAAGGAGCTCCTTGGACAGCCTCTCAGAGGAAAAACCATAATCCTCTGGAGAAGTGGAATTTCTTTTCAATCGTAGAAATTGGCTATAGGGCAAACTGTTCTTTAGAGGAAAGGAGTGGTAACTGCTGTAATGTAAGATGGAATTCTTACTGGTAGGCTTGACAAAATTGTGGGTCCCTAATTGATTGGCGCGTTTATAGACAGTAGTATCCAAAAATTGGACCTCTCTATGGTCTGACATGAACGTGAACTGAATGGAGGTATCCCAGGTGTTAAGCCACTCATGGAATTCTTGAACAGGGGTATTAGAGTGGAGGAGGAAAAAACAATCATCTATGTACCTCGCATAATGTTTAACATACTTGAAGAAGGGTTGGCATGGATTCATAAAGCGCTCTTCAAGGGATGCCATGTACAGATTGGCCACAGAGGGCGCACACGATTGGCCCATGGCGACCCCATTGACTTGGAGGAAAAATTCACCATTAAATTGAAAATAATTATAATCAAAAACACAGTCAATGAGGTCTAACAAAAAATGGGTAGGGGGAAACATCCTATCAACACGCAAATCCAGGACTCCTTCTAATACTGTCCTCGCATCCAGCAATGGGATGTGAGTGTACAGCGAATTGACATCCGCCGTGGCCAAAATGTCGTCTTGCACCACCCCCAGGGACTCAATACGGCGTATAAAGTCAGCTGTGTCCTTTATAAAAGATGGGGTGGTTTGTACAAACGGCTGGAGAAAACTGTCCAGGTAGATGGCCAGGGGTTCAAGGAGACTACCCGAAGCTGACAAAATGGGCCTTCCTTTAGGGGGAAATCCAGGCTTGTGAGTCTTGGGGAGTATGTATAGTTGGGAGATGCGCGGATTGTTGTTAATGAGAAACTTGCTAGTTTTCTCATTGATGTAACCCATCTCTACTGCATCCTGCACTACACCTGTAATAATATGTTGGAAGCGCGTAGTTGGATCACTGGGCAGTGGACGATAGAAGGTGTTATCCCTCAGCTGTCTGTACACCTCTGACTTATAATCAGCAGAATTTAAAACCACGAGCCCTCCCCCTTTATCTGCTGGTTTAAAGACTATATCGGCTCTAGAACCCAGATTACGGATGATTTGGAGATCATCACGGGAAAAATTAGAGTGTGCCAAATCCTTAGAGTGATCCAGTTTATTGACTTCTCTGAGCACTATATCCTCAAAAGTGCGTAAATGGGGGGACACATCATGGGGAGTGAAAGAGCTCTTGGTATATACACGGTTATCACGAGACAAAGGCATACAGGGTTGCTGGTCCACAAAAAACTCTTTAAGCCTCAAGGTTCTAAATAAATGCGCCAAATCTTTCCTAATACCATAATCAGTACATACAGGCGTGTACACAAATGATAAGCCCTTATTCAACAAATGCAGTTCATGTTCACTGAAAACATAAGATGATAAATTTACGACTAGGTCTGATTCTTTTGTCCCTTTGTTTTGCGAAAATCTGCCTGCTTTGGTTGGGTTTCCTGGTGGAATTCTTTTTGGTGTTATTAGAGGCAGATCCCGACGTGGAGGGTTCTGCAGCTAATTCCTCAGCAGAAGATGCCCCACCTGTTAGAGTCATCTGATTATAAATGTATTATTTAAACACAGCCTTTTGCATTAACATTCACCCTCGGGTCCATGGAATTGCCTATGATGGGGCCATGATACCGCACGGTATGTAATATTGTATGGATGACTCTCTCCAAGACTCTTTCCACTGTATTTGCTAGACTTATGTTATAATGATGATGTTGTTACAGATGCTATGATTTCCATGTCACTTCTGTGAAACGCCTGTGATTTCCAACACACTTGGCCGCTTGAAAAAACCATTTATCGACAAAACGGATCGGGCCCCCTGCAGCTGAAACCGTTGCGGCGTGCCCGGCGTTTCCCTCGTGGTTTGATTTTCTGTTCCAGTCTGTGGCTCTCCTCCAGCTTGGTTTCCAACGCGGCGTGTTTTGCTCTGGCTCCGAGGCACAGCGCATTTGCGCTACTCTGCTCCCGGCAATCGGCCGTTTTAGGAGCTCGGATTACACATTGAGGCATTTGCCTCCACCGCTGATGTTTCGCGGCTTGGGATCACTCCAGGCTCTGAACTCCTGTTTATCTTTCCCTTTAGCCTGTGTAGTTTGATCCTTATCCTAACTGTTTACCTCGCTGCCCCTCTTGAGCTCTGTCACGCCCTTTCCTGGAACTTCGCCTGAGAACCACACGGCGCTTTTCTTGTGTATGGTATTTATGCCTAGATTGATGTATGTAAGCGCCAGGGAGTAATTATTGTCCTTGCTCCCTTCCAGCATTCACCACGTATCTGTTTATGCACTAATATATGCTATTTTTGATATTACTCAGTCTTTTTGTGTGTTTTGCTGTTATTATTAAAAATCACAAACTACAAAAGTGTAGCACAGCAGTTCTCGCTTGTGCCTGGAGGGCAGGGAATAGGTCCTGGGGTTCCATTAGCATTAGGGCCTGCAGCAGCAGATGTGGATTCAGAGGATGAGCTAGATGACTGGGGTGAAGCACAGGGCCCTTCGGATGGGCCTCGTTCGCCCGCAGAGAGCTTGGCATGGGATGAGATGATGTTTGGGCCTAGCATAGATTCCGATCACCAGGTGGAGATGGGAAGCAGCAAAGGGAGTTATGAACATCCCGGGGGGAGGAATTCCCAAGAGCTTGAAAGTGAAAACATGGACGAAGCCGAGTGGGAAAGTGCTAGGGAGGAAAGTTCTCAGGAAGATAGCGACACAGCTGCTGAGAGGCAAGGTCGAACTTTCGATAGGAGACGGGACATCGAGTCTACCAGGAGGGCTTGGTCTAGGGTCCTAGACCGACCGAGGTCCGTGAGCGGAGATTGGAGACGAAGAAGCCTAGAGCAGCGGGGGCCTCGGCCGAAGGATTAAGTATAGGATCCGTGGGAACGCATCCTCAGTTCTCCGGCCACGTCGCTACTGGATAGGCGTGAGACGGAGTTGGGGATCACGAGCTGGTTAGCTAGTGGTCATCAAGCCTTGCCTTTGTTCCTGTCCCAAAGCTTTGGGAAGCCTTGCCTTGTTCCTGGCCACAGCATTGTGGTGCCCTGCTAAGCCTTTTGCCTATTGCTAAGTTCTTTTGGACATTGATACTTCTAACCTTTTGGATTGCTTTTTCATCATTATTGGACATTATCTTGAACTGTATTTACTCAATAAAGTAGTTAGCCTTCAGTACGTCTCTCTGTGTGTGATTAAGGGGCCGGTAAGTCCGTGATCGTGACAAAAAGTTAAAACAAGGTTGAATGATCAAAAAATTAACACCACATTAAAATATTTATAACATTACACACACACACATACACATCAGCACAATAATTTGTAGGATCCAGCACATTGTTTCTGTGAGTTGGATCTTATACAGTTATTCATCAGATCCCTGTTGAAAAAGAAAAGTCTTTACTTGTCTGCGAAAAGAAGTTCCAGAACCCAGGGGTAGTTTCATAGAAAGTCATATCCTGTGTCCCCATCAGACAAATCTTTGAATGTGGTAGAATAGAGAAAGGGGCCTCCCAAATAGATCCCAAAGCATGGACTGGTTCTTAAGGGAAAATATGGCTTTTCTCATTTATCCCTGCTTATTTTATACTCAAACGTGAGACTGAAATGTTTGAAACTGCTGTCCCTCTATAGCAATATCATATTCTTTACACATTATTTCTTCTCTCTGTTTGTGTACTAGCAGAGAAATTCATGAAACACAATCCTTCTCTGCAATGCATACAAAATGTATACAGCTTTATGTGGGATATACACATATCAGCAAATGATAAAGTGCTCATCTTTCCTCTCTTGAAGCACACTCACACAAATACATGAAGGCTATTATTTTTTTGAGCAGGCCTTTCTGTTGAAGAAAATTTTCAAATAGTTTTTCACTTCCCTAAGATAATCCATGCTATGCATTATAATATTATAAAATATGCATTATAATTTTGTTCTTTTCATTTTTTTGTTTACAGAGCATAATTTAATCCAATAATGTTATGCAAATTACTTGGTTTTAAAAAGTCAAAAATAATCCACTATAAATTGGTAGTTAATGATAAATAAACATTCTGTAGAAAATTGTATAAAGTTTGCATTCTGCCACTTTAGAGAAATAATTAAGAACCTTCATAAATGAGTGCAAATATCTCTAAAGCTATTATGCAATCAAATGCTAAAAGGAAGGACATGTGCCATGATAAATGCCTACATATTCTTATCCCCATCCCATTGCAAACAACCACTTTCAGTCACTCTGTTTGAGATTTTGAAGAACAAAGACAACCTTTTCAATAATGAACATATTTTCCACTCCACTGCTCTCCATTAACTGACTACCATTAGTGGCATTATGGAATACCTCTCTCTCCTTTACCAAATGCTTATATGCATTTAAATTGTGATATTTTGGCTGCAAACTGTAGCTGCATAGGAAGAGGGAGGGAGGAGTGTCTGTGTGAGAACTCATTAATCCTATTAATAGTATTTTACTTAACTCTCAAGGCTGCTCTATAAAGAAAGTGCTGTTTTTAGGTCAATAGACTTTTCTTTCTTGTAAAGCATTAAACTATTAAACATATCAAACAGAGAGAGGGGAGTGAAAAGATTGATCCCCTTTTCTGATGTTCAATTTAAATTACACACTTAGCTGCCTCCATCACCCCAATGACAACTGCGAATCCAGGTTATGAACTTTTCAGGGAGACGTTCCATCACGAAATAATTGCCCAGCTTCATTTTTATTATCAGGCAAAAAAGCTGTCTTCACCAGGGTTGGGGAAATTATACTTTTGTCCATAGTTAACCAATCTAATTGGAGATGTGTTCTGTAAAATTTGTTTTGGCAGTTTTATTCAAGTCCCACAACCTTAACAATTTGTCATTGCAAATTTATACAGTTCCAGTCATTATATAGAATGGGCTTGGAGATGGAAAAAGGATGACGCTTCCAGAAATGCACTTGACAGATCTACCTAATACATCCTTAAAAAAGTATTACAGTTTGAGATGTAAACTAAATATTTCAATTTGGTATTTCTCCGAGCATCTCTGTTCAAAAGGTATATACAGCATGGGTATGTTAGGAAATACTTGATAAAGACTTAAATGTTAATAAACCTTTAAAAATTGCAAGTTGATACAGAGAGTGAAAAGAAAAGACTTATGAGTGAATAATACAAGGAAATGTGCCACAGAACAATATCCACCCATCCTTGATCTCCACCAAGAAATTTCACTAAGATTCTATACCAGAATTGTGTAAAATCAATTTTAGCATGCCGAGTTGTACATTAATTCTGGTATGCAACTTAGGTGTTGAATGATAGTGTTGAATTAAGACACCAAATGTGGCACTGAATGCAGAAGCAAATATGCATGCATACTAATACAGCCATTTCACTATGAACAAAAATAGGGAAATATAGAAATGTGCAAGTGTCAAGAGGATTCTGAACATAGTTATCTCAGTAATATTATCTCCCTCTCACTTAATCTTGCTCCCCTCTTCTCCCCTTCTTATGTGATTCTGTGCTGTTTACAGTTATGTTTTCAGACTCCACTCTTCCTTGGTTCTATTTTTGGGGAAATTTTGGAGATGTGTGTGTGGGTGGGGGGGGGGGTCATCAATCCCTGTTTCAAAATATAGAATTCAATTTTGTTATGGGAAGATTCAGTACATTGACTACAGTTATAAGGCATGTTTATGACTGCAAGCCTTCCAAGTTTGAAGTCATTTCGCGAATCCACTGATTTTTGGGAAATTGTTAAAGATTTTACCAATAGAATTTTTAAAAGCCGCAAGAGGAATTTGAAGTCCAAACCAGTGCACACCAAAAGAGGGGAAGAGAATGGTTAGAACCAGACCTGTGACTGGCTGAAAAACAATGCACTCACTGCTTAGCCCCATCGCCCCCACATGGAGAGATTGCTGCTTATGCTTCGAAAACAAACAGCCAAAACACTAACATGAAAAATAAGCCAGAATCAACAAATCTTTCCCAAATTTAGACAAAAGATTTGGCAGCTCATATTTTGTGTAAGTAAGGCTTGGAGGGGGTCCTTCCCAGTTCAAAATCCAAATAGACCAATCGAAGTTTGCACACCTCTATTATATATGCCAATGTCACAATGCCTGACAAAATGCAAAGACTGGGACTGCAAAAATGCATACATTACTGTATTTGTGCATTTCAGATGTTTATATAGACGACAATATGTGTTCATATAGCATTGTGTGTTTTTATGTAATTCTGTCAGCAATGACATGTCAGTGAACCAATTCTGATGTACAAGAATAATGTTGACTTTAAGATGGAAAAGAATAAAGAAAAACATTTTATCTGCTGTATAACTTGCGGCCAGGATGATGCTAGCAAAAAAATAGAAGCAAGAGGAAACACCAAAGATAGACGATTGGAGAACAAAAATTCTAGAAATTATGAAAATGGACTGTCTTACTCAAGCTTTAGCACAAAATGCTAAAATGAAAAGAACGGATTGGACTATGATTACAGACTATTTAAAGAAATGCAATGCTGATTGGAAGACTAATATAGAACTATAAAAAACGGGGATGTTAGGAAGAGAAGTTAGGTAGTGGACAGAAATATTAGGGAGACCAGAATCTCCTTCACACAATCAAGGGACTCTGAAAGGGATGGAAAGTACTCGTGTTTGTTCTTTATGTATCTCTTCTTTTCTTTCTTCTTTCTCTTCTCTCTTGCTTGTCTTTTTCTCTTCTTTTCTCTTCCTTTTTTCTATTTTTCTTCTTTAGCTTTGAAGCTTTTGCTGCCTTTAGGTTTTATATTATGTGTGATATCAATTTTATTGATCTCTCAATAAAATTTATTATGAAAAAAAGAGAAATAACATAGTGAGATAGGCCAAGCTTATTTTTATTTCCAACTTTTAGGCCTCAAACATATATGTAGAGTATAATATAACCTATGGATAACAACATATAGGGTATAAGATACAATGCAGGGAGCTATGTGTATTAAAGTGATTGAGAGTGATTGGGAGAAAAGAAGTAGAGCAATGCAATACAGAGCACCTATTCAGTACATTGACTACTGAATGTAGTGAATAGGTGAATAGGTGAACAAAGTGAAAGTGAACAAAGATAGAATACGTATATTTGTTATCAATATTGAGATATGAGCAAATCTGACTGTCAGGGGTCCTCAAACAGGCACTTAGGTTTATGCCGACCTCTGGATTCTGCAGCCTCTAGCTAGATTATGAACTTTGATCTGAGGCGTGTGCTTTTAAAAAGATTATTGCACTTATCTGCTGTTCCTACCCTCGTGCTTCAGTTAATCAAAAACACTCTGGAACTGTTTTTTTTTTCTGCCAAGAGCCCTTGGTGGCAAAATGTTTGCTTTTGTTGCAAACTTAACTATTAGTTATCTACAAACAAATATCTCTCACCATGGAAGAGAGAGATCAAGCACATATTCCTGCTTTATAAATAATTGTCCCTTCTTGATTATCTCTGTTGACATCCCGGATATTGTATCCCACTGACTTCACCAGATATGTTGTTCTGGGTTCGGCCTCTCCAAGCTCTGAGTAATTTTTAACCCCTCAGTAACCCATGGCACATGCCTTTGGAGTTATTTTCCTGGCCTATAACTCCACTGATTATTAACACTGACAGCTAAAAATCCCCTGGCTGTAGAATGATTGATGCAATCTGGTGGAAAGAAACCAAGTGAAGATCCAGCTTTACATGGTTTATTTATATTATGGTAAATAAGGTCTACATTGATGTCATATCTAAGATTGATATTTTGCAATATATGAAACACCATCAATGTATTTGTTTTGAATGGAATACTAATTATTGAATGGAGATAGGAAGAGAGTAAAAAAAACCAAGAGGATTGCTTGGATGAAAAGCGGGCTAAATCGGAGCTGATTTCTAAGTTACTAACAATAAACAGCCTTTCCCTCCTGGCAAAGCCAGGAAGGAGAGGAATTTGCCCCCTCCACCGGGAAAATAGGAGGTTCATTGTTGAACTTATCAGAGGCAGGGGGCGTGGCCTTACTGGGAAAGGCCAGCCTCCTCAGAGCTCATTCCGAGCTCGGACGTCGAAGAGCTCGGACGGAGACCAGGATGGTCTCCGCAGGTAGGCCCTGGGGGGGAGGGGGCTTTTAAAGTTCCCCCTGCCAAGGCCAAGGGGTTGTGGCTGTCGCCCTCCCTGTGGCTTGTCCGCTCCTTCCGTGGCCGCCCGCTTGTTGGGCCTGGCCGCAGAGTTGTCCAGGACAGCCGCTGCACGTGCTGTGACGAACGGCGTCTGTGGACTCCATCGGGGATGGCATTGGAGCGGCTGGAGGGTGGTGTCTCGGCTTCTCTCCCGCCTGCCCCCACCCTTCCGCTGGTGCGAGCTTACCTCGCCGGCTATGGCCTGTCTAGCCAGGCGTCACACTCCTTTTGGGCGCAGGGCCGAGCCTTCCTTTTCTGATGCGCCCATCCCGGGGTCCCGGCCCAGGGCCTGGGTTTTCCTTGCCCTCTGACCTTCCCACCTGGCTTGTTCGGTGGGAGGAGCATCTTTTGGAGGCATTGGATGGCGGGGGGCGGGGAGCGCAGCTTCCTGCGCCCCCTCCTTTCCTTTTTGTTTTATGGGGCTCATTGCTTTGCCCTCGGGCACGAGGGGAGAAGATTTTTCCCTGGCCACGAGCTGGCATTTTCGCTTGAGCACCGGGATGGGGGGGAAGATGGCCGGCAGCCACCCCTCCCCCCTGCCTTTTTCTATTTGTCGTACAGGTGGCGTGGGGACGGTGGCCATTTTGTGGGCCTGAGGGCCCGGTGCCTTTTTGGAGGGGAGGTTACCATCGGCCTCCTTATATGCCCTACAAATTTAATATTTAATTACATTAAATAAACAAAAGGAACCTTTTGTTTCCCCTCACTGATTAGGCATGGCCTGCATCTCTGTATTCGTTCGGCTTTTGCCTCTGGGACAAATACGGCTGTAATAATAAATTAATAAAAATTATGTGCGTGTGTGTGTGTGTGTGTGTGTGTGTGTATATATATATATATATATATATATATATACTCATATGAATAATAATAACAATAAAATAAATAATAAATAAGATTAAAAATCCTTAGCTCTTTGGACCGGTCCTCATAGGGCATCTCAGCATAGAATATGCTGCATGGTGGGCATAAATTGTTGGAGAGCAAAGTTGTGCACCAGCGTTGTGCTCTGTTTCTGTAAACCAGAAGCACTGTATGCCCCCCTTTGGATCCCAGGGTCTCCAAAGTAATAAGTAAATAAATTGAATATGGTTTTCTTTAGACCACATGAATGTTGTTCAAAAAAGGGGGGTTGTGCAAAGTATAAATCGCAACAGAGAAGCAGTCCAAAACAGTTTACAGCAAATGTGGCTTATGAGGACTCAAACTGGAAATAAAACATCTGAGCAAGCATGCCATGTTATCAAAGCATTTCTAATTAATGTAGAAATGCAACTACAAAGGCAGTAACACACATGCTACAGCATGTTTAACAAGAGAACAGGAGAACACATACCATGAGGCACACAAAATGGAGGCACACAGCAGAAACTACAGTATCTCTAACTCCTCCCTTCTTCATCGCTGTGATTGGATGAGAGCGAGCAAGGAGACAGAGCCAATTCTAACTATATTACTCACTACATGGCTCTCATGAGAGAGAAAATCTGCTCATTTGCATCCACTCTCATGGGACAGACAAATCACATCTAGACTTCAGTATAAACATATTGAACTACAGCATTTTGCCATTAATTTCAACACCCCTTCACAAAATGATGTATGTTCACATTTCCGAATTTAACATTTTACAAAACTCATGGTGTTTTTCGGGAGGTTGAATACTTGAGGCACACTCTCTCACCCGCTTGCGAGTGGCTGCGGAGTTTGGAAGTGCAGTTTTCTTGTAATAGTTTTCCTAGCAGCCCTCTCATCCTCCCCAAGAATCTGACAATGGCTTGCAGCCAATTAAGCTGTCGAGCCGCTGACCCAGGATCCAAGATATGAGTTTTGAATCCATAGAACAGGGTGAGCTCCCCCCCCCCCCGTTAGCCACAGCTTCAGCTAGCCTAGCAGCTGGAAGGCATGCTACTGCATTAAGCCAAGGCATAGCATTCTACTGAAGGTAAATGGACGCCCTATCATTTTTAAGGCCAAACTTCAGTTCCTCATCAGCCACAGATATTTTCCTGGTGGAGGATGTCTGCATGTTGCCTAAACGTATCTGTTAAGGCAGGTTGATCGATAAATTCAGTTTCTTTATACCACAGGTAGGTTAGTTGATTGGGTGTGATGTGCTAATTGTAATTATATCTAATGTGCTTAATACTGTATTATATTGTATTTATTGTTGGCATTAAAATTGTGCCTTCTGTTAGGCCGCTCTGAGTCCCCCCTCGTGGGTAGGGAAGAGCGGGGTAGAAATGTTGGGAAATAATTATGAATACTAGTTCCTTGAGGCACACTCTATCAGCCTTTGCGGGAGTGGCCAAAGAATTTGAGAAGCACAGTTTCTCGTAACCACAAGAACTTAGTTTTTCTTGAGAATCCAGGACGCTCAGTCATGTGAGGCTCGCGGTCTCAGCCTTGTGAGTGGCTGGGAGTTGGAAAAAGCTCGTTGACTTTATTTAAGACAAGAAAGTCAATTGGATGAGGCATTCCCTTTCAGCTTTTTGAAGTGGATGGACAGTTTGTAGATACACAGTTTTGTCATTACTGACCACTAGAAGGTCAGTCATATGGTGCACACTCTCTCAGCTTTGGGTTTTAGTGGAGCGTTGGACACACATGAGATTATAATTAGGACCACAGGATGGCACTTGGGTGAGGTACTCTCTCTCAGCCGTTACACTTCCTCTCAGCCTTTGTGAGCAGCTGGAGAGTTTGAATAACACACAGTTTTCTTTAAAGAACATAAGAAGAGTAGTCGTATGAGGCATACCCTCTCAGCCTTTTAAACGGTTGGAGACTTAAAAACATAGTTTTCCCTATGACACCATAAGGCACACCCTCTCAGCCTCCGTGGGGGCTGGAGTGTTGAAAACACAGTTTCGTCTAAAGAACATAAGAGGATCAGCTATATGAGGCACACCCTCTCAGCCTTTATTGGGGTGGAGAGTTGGAAGCACAGTTTCTTTTA
The DNA here is from genome assembly GCA_030556195.1 of Anolis apletophallus. NCBI lineage: Eukaryota > Metazoa > Chordata > Lepidosauria > Squamata > Anolidae > Anolis > Anolis apletophallus. Next base: position 16,924,422 of record JARBWK010000015.1, read on the forward strand.
AGAACAGAAGATCAGTTATATGAGGCACACCCTCTCAGCCTTTGTGGAGGCTGGAGAGTTTGAAGCACAGTTTTTGTTCAAAGAACATAAGAAGGTTAGTTGGAAAAGGCATTCCCTCTCAGCCTTCTTAAATGGCTGGAGAGTTTGGTAATCACAGTTTTCTTTAAAAGACCATACGAGGATCAGTTGTATGAGGCACACCCTCTTAGCCTCTGTGAGCTCTCAGCCTTGGCGAGCGGCTGGTGAGTTTGAGAAAGCATAGCAGCATTCCATAATAATAATAACAAAATGATAAATAATAATAATATAATAAGTAGAATAAAATAAAGCCCTGCCCGTTTGCCTTTCCTCTTGCACCATAAGTGGAGGTCTGGCTTATGATTTGTCACAAACAGGCGATGGGCCCTATTATATTTTGTTTTCCTGGCTAGCTTATCTGGAGACTAATCTCGGTATCGGACTCCCAGACAAGGGACCTTGGGTCCCGGAAGGGGATGCATCCGCTGACAATCTCGGTTATAGGATATTGGACAAACTGAACAATTGGCAGTCGGTGGGGCCAATATCCGGGGCCGTAACAGTTAATCATGGGGGAATCCCAGCGTGAGGTTCTTTACCTTGCTGAGGGTTGAGTTGATAATTTAATCAATATCCCAGGTTGCCACGGCCAGGATGGCAGACTGAAAGATTACACAACAACTGGGGTTCCTCTCCGAGTTACCTGCAAGTTAAAACCAATTGGCTATTAAAAGTTGTGACTGTAATGGGAATGTGCCTGTTGGGTCATTCAGTGCAGTGTGCATAACCAGCACATTAAGATAGTGAACTGGTAGCGCTACACTCCCCAGTTTATAATGTCTGCCAATTAGCGGGGGTTGTTTCCTGCGACACTCTAGTGGGTTTGTAAATACCACTTCTGGTACACGGGATAGTTAGGCTGCATGCAAGTTAAAAACAGCTTGGGGACACGTGTCAGCATGGATGGGGACTAGAAATGGTCTTATGTAGGCCGCCATTAGGCTCAGCATATTTCAATTGGCCTATTGGGGTGGCGCCAATATGGGCTGAAGGCCAAGTTTCCCACACTTTCTTTGGAGCGCCACTATGGCCGAGTTACAAATACGTTAGCCTAGCTCTTATATGCCATGAGATGGGCGCCCTTTGGGCACTCATGTCTCCTTAACGGGCCTGGTTGTCACTGGTGTAACTCTCCATAAGTAGAGGGAGGGCTACAGTCACCCGGCGCACACTATGTGCATTGGGCAGTTAGGCCACTCTAAATTATGGTAACCTGTGGTGATGTCGGGGGAGAGATAGGACACTTCTGTGTCCACCCAGCTCCGCAGATAGAGGTCCTACGGCTTAGGGCTGATCAATCTTGAATTGGTCATTTGTACCTAGATTTTCAAGGGAACTTGTGGTTTCTACTGGCTGTGGGTATGTAGATCACAATGTTCAGCCTTACATACAGATGCGTCCAATACATACAATGGATGCTCATATAGTTATTAGTAGCTTTGGTTGTGTCAGTCCCGTGGGGCCAACACTTAGGTAACCACCCTCGCCGTCTTACAGTAATGGCCACTTGGCAAAAATGGGGGCTCAAGAGAGTCCCTATCGCTAGCGCCAGACTCTGGCCCCTATGTGGGATTTCTAGAGTCTGAGGGAAACCATGAGGATTATTTTCTTTTATGGGCCTTGCTTCCATTACCGGTGGGAATGGAAATGTAAAGAGGCTTTCTGAGAGCATGTTCCCTCGTGGCGTATGCCCAACGGGTACCTACAGTTATGTGTAGCAAACCGGGAGATATTGATCTGAACCCTAAAATATGGGGTCATATCACAGGCTACACAGTTTTCGTGAATTGGCAGGCATTGCCCGTAGGTCACAGTCCGTGAGTCGGCCATCAAGCCACAGCCCAGTTGAGTGGGAAGTGTGAGGATGGCTTAAAAAGGGCCATGTAGAGTGAATCGGGCATGTCTGATGGTAGTGACCAACCGTAAGGGGGTCCTACATTTCATGTTGGCCAGCATTTGGGCCTTGACTCCATTACTTTTCCGGAATGGAGTGGTAGACGTGGTCTACGGCAGACTTGTATTCACGGGTAGTTACCCCCTGTTGGTTTGAAGCTCTGAGCTGGTACTGGCGGAGTTGGTTATCCACAATTGGGGGGTAACGGCCTTGGTTTGCGGGCGGGCAAAGCGTCTTACAGGCCTGAGCAAACTCGTACTGTTGGCTGGCATGGCCCCACGTACACATCGTCTGGACCGCCAAGATGCCACCTTGAGGCGTGTGGAGATGTGAGAGTCCTTATAAAGTGGGGAACACAAATGGGGCCATGCGTTCAACAGTATGGGGGTAGCAGGCCTACCTCCTTTATCCAGGGCTCGCGACAATGTATTGTTTGCTGAGTGGATGGATCAATTTATCGGAATTGGGCAACTTTCTGTTTCGTCTGGTGTAGGACAGGGGGTGTTAGGAGTCTTGGTGGGTGATGGGGGCTAGGTAGACACCTGCCCCCAATCTGTGGCAGAAAATAGCTAGGGAAAGTCCATAGTCGGTGTGCACCTAAGGCACCTCCTTCAGGGGTGAGGGCCATTAAGTTAACATTCATCTTAAAGTTCAAGGTGAGGGGTGAATAAAGTGAAATGGCCCTGGAATGGAAGAGGCTGATCTCATGATCTTGAGAACAGACTCTCATTCATTTCCCTTAAAGGGTTGCCCTGGTTAGATAATCAGGGAATCCAGGTGTTTCGCCCAAAAATTTATATCGTTAGCCATGGGGGGATGATATCTCAGCTGAGATACACCTTGATTCCTGACACCCTCTGAGTTAGACTTAAGGAAATTTAAATAGGTAACTTTAAATAAAAGTTGCTCAATTTGAACCCAATATTTTGTGTCTCGTCTCTTTTGTTCAGGGGGTTGGAGGGCAAAGGGTTAGGGTTGTTCTTAAGTAGCATTTGTGTGTAAGTCAGAACAGAGAGTTTTAAAAAGTGTAACTCCAGATGTCTGTGTGTGTATGTGTGCGCATGCAAGCTTTGGGTAGAATAGAAAACGGTTAACATTCCTGTGGTGTTTGTTTTGCGATCTGTGCCCCTGTTCAGAAGATGGCACCTCACTTTTTGTCCATGTGATAACTGGATTTTGAAAAATTTGGCTTGTCGTGGAAACAAGGATTGATGATAAAGCTTTTGTGGGGACATTTTTCCCCATGATAACTCTTTCAGGAGTGAATTTCCCTTCCAAGAGATTGATTCCTATCACTTCCTGACGTCTCACCCACCATTTGTAGCTATGAGTCATTTTTAAGTCGAATATTTGTAACTCGGGGACTTCCTGTAATTGATAGATTGATAGACTTGATGGTGAATATAGAATATTATCTTAAAAGGGAAAATCTTTACTCTCATCTAGGCTATGCTAAAATAGACTTATTGTTGTAATGGATGACTGTTGAAATGATTATGGATATGAAACAGATGTTTGATTTAACAATAGCCTAGGGGAATAACCTTTGATTCTTGTATGTTCACAGATGCCTGTTTTGAGAGGTATAATTTCTCAACAAAAATTTAAGATGATAACATTTTGAATGTGATCATTATAGAAAAGGCTGTTAAAATTCAAAGGTGTAATGTCTTCCCATTCGTATTTTGTAATGAAATGGATGTAATGTGGTGAAAACAAAGTGTCCAAACATTTACATGTCTATGTTTCTTTCTAAGGAGAATAGATATATCTATATCTATAATTGCATATAATAAATAACTTAAAAGATAACCAAAGAACCTGCTAATTTTTCCATATAAATATCCAAATTAGCTGACAAATGGCAAGGAGCTCACAATCCATCAGTCTATGGATATAGGAGTGGAGAACCATGTCTGTTTCAGTGTCGATGCAAAGAGAAGGACAGATAATGTGAAAAAAGTAGAGTAAAACAAAAAAAAATATTATCAGAATTGACAACTCTGAATTTATATTTATAGTTACCACTCTTATTCTGATTCTAACATTTAATTTGTCATTTGTTATCATTGATCAAAACTTTGGGATATTTCTTATCATCTTCTCATTTGCTTTGAATGCGATTTTCCTGTTTCTTGGCAGGGATTGGACTCGATGGCCCATGAGGTCTCTTCCAACTTTAGGATTCTATGATTCTATAAAAGGATCCTCTGGCTCTTCCATTGTTTTAAAAAAGATAAACTCATTGCACATTCAGTTTCATGAACAGAAATTTATTTTAAATATCATGTTTAATCATTTGGTGTAAATTAATAACTAACATCATTACATCTTATTAGATTTTAAATTTTAATGTGTAATTTTAAGCTTTATCATCTAGAAAATAAACCTATAGTAGCAAAACTGTTGTACTAAGCAAGTTCAAAAGACTTTCCAATAAAATCTCACAATTGTTGATTTCCCATCACTGCTCTCTACAATTTTACAGAACATAGGGCTTAGGCTGAATAAAAACTAATAACTTCAATTTTTTGACATTAAAAAGGAAGAAGGCAATGTCTATTTTCAGAATTCAAAAAAATGCAACCCTCCCCTGAAATCACCACGGTCAAAAAGATCGGTAATAATTTTCATTGATAGATTGATTGATTTCATTTTTATCCTGCCTTTCTCCTGATATAGAGATTCACAACAATGTTATCTGCACAACACTGATACTGATTATTGTTGTTACTATTTTCACCACTTTATTCTCAGGATTGAAACCAAAAGCATCTCACAAATGTTACAACCTGTGCCTGCATATTTAGTTGTCTAGCACACAATTGATTTAACTGTATAGCTTTTTAATTGTGTGCTAAACAACTAAGTGTGCAAGCACAGAATATAACATTTTACCAGCATCCTTATGCAGAAAATGGATAAGGTCAGCTCTAGCAATGGAGGGGGGGACTCATAACTATCTAGCTTATATCATAGCTAATCACAGAGGTATTACATGTGTCCACCTCTGTAAGATGTCCTGTTATATCATGAGTTACTGTAATAATACTGTTGAATATCTTCTTGTTCAAGTTTGTAAAAGCAAAACTGACATCACAACCAAGAGTTACACTGTTCAAGCTCCCAAACAGGATTTCAGGTTTCCTCTTTTTCATCATGATGACGTTGTTGCTTCAGTAAGATTCAAAGGGATACTCTGTGAAAAACTGTGCCTAGAGTGTTTTTATATGGGATTTCCTGAAGGTAAACAGTAGGAATAGCCCTGCATTGAAACCCTCAGTGAGAGCATATTCATTCATGACACATTTTCATTAGCTGGAAAGTGGTGACTTTACCAATTTTTCCTTCTGGTGAACCCTGCTTTGTCCTCCAAAAATCAGCCCCGGAGAAATAAAAAAAAACCTTGTATAATGTTTTGTGGTTTCAAAAGAAAAGAAATGTGGGATCCAATGCTGGATGAACAGATTCTGAAAGTATGAAGAACAGCTTTCATAAATGGATTTTAGGATAAATGGATTTTAGGATAAGAAACTTTGCACTATTCCCAGAGTAACTGACTGACAGTTGGCAGAAAAGGCTTATGTCCATTCTCATTGGAATTCAGTTGGCAAAGAAAGGGCTTGTTTGGTTTGTCTGTGAAACCGTTTGCAACCACTTTTGTTTCAATTCTGTTATGCATTCCTTTACATTTCTAGATTGCCTCTGGATTTTCAGTCTGTTTAACTGTAATTTCAAAATCTCATTTTACCAAGAGAATTGATGCAGTTGACAGTTGGAAAAAAGTGTAGGTTTTCATAATGCATAAAATCAAAGGGAGGAGGGAATTTCATCTCCCAATATAGAAATGAGATGAGACGAGAATGCAATTGGGATTCTGAGAAAGAAAGAAAAACTCTCAAAATGAGACAGTAAGATTACCACAACTGAAAGAGCAGCAAAGTTAGATGTCATGCTTCAGTAAACCCACATATCTGAATGCTATACCTGGAATCTTTCTGGTAAAATCCACAAGAATAACTTGGAGGTTATGACATACAAGCATCTTCATGAGAAGATGGCGCGCAAAGGTATATTTACTACACTGCGATATCAATGCACAACCTATTTTCCAACCTGAAGGGTTCTGCTCTGACCATTCAAAGGCTGGTGAGTGTGCAGAGAAGTGATCAGACAACATATGAGAAGTGATCAGACAACATTTGTCTTGAAAGCATTTCTCCAAATGGCTGCAGATTCCGAATGACAACCTCAGTTCTATTTTATTCCCCCAACTGCAGAACTGTTGGATTTTGCCCATACACTTCCTTTCTCCCTCTCTCTGCTAGTAAATGAAAACAGTGATGCCACTGGGACTTAAAATCTACCTTCAGGAAGTGGGAGCAGCATGGAATTATATTTTGTGGAGGTTATGTCCCACCCCCTAATACAGGATCACAGCACAGGAAAATAGGGTATTCATTTCAGAATAATAGAAAACATTGGTCATCAACCATATTGGTTGCTAGTTTTAATTTACGGTATACTAAATATCTTGGGTTTCCCACATCAGCCTGCCTAAAATGTGACCCCTTGAATAGAAGCCCCACACTGCCTTAGGCTATATTTTGTATATATGTGCTGAAGCTTTCTCTGTTAGGAAAAATACAACAAGAAAGATTATTTAAAATGTTTGTAAATGGCTTAAAATTAGCTTCTCAAGTATCAGAAATCTTATGAGAAGAATCCTCTTCTGACTAGAATATTTGCTGCTCAGAAAAATATTTTTTTCTACATGTTTCTTAGGGAGAAAATGCTAAGTTATGTGCAAGACTACCCTTCTCATGTGCTCATTTTATATATAATATGTCCCAAATTTTACCATTTTCCTGCAAGAAACATAATTTTCTGCACACAAAATAATACAAATTTCTGCACAGAAAATGCTATTTCTACACTGAAAATTACATTTTCTGTTCAAAAAATGAGTTAATGCTGTATATAATAAATCCCAAGTTGCAAACAGTCTTCAAACCTGGGTATTTTTCAAATACCTGTTTTTGAGTTTAGGGAAAATCTTTAATTAGCTATTGCTTCTTTCAAATATGAAATCAGCAAACATTTACCTCATTCTGATGATCAGCTAAATGTTGTTTTCAGCATAGCCCTTGAGCCTACAAACTAGATGCTTTAACTATTTGGTTTTAAATTATTTCTAAGGAATATTTGTTTTGTTTTGAAATATTGATATCTGTATATTAGTTTAAATGTTTTTTTAATCATCATAGGGTTCTGATGGGTGAAGAAGAAATATATTAATATCATAAGTAAATGGATTGATGGATGGGGGAACAACTAGATTTTTGTTTCTTTTTTCATGAAAATTGTCTATGAGTTAATATATAGCAAATATATATTCTTCCTTCTGTGAGCAGTTTAGCTCTGGCTCACCCTTCAATTGATCCGCAGAGTGAATAATGGGCCAAAATCACATTATCGAAGCATTAAGCTTATGTAACCACCTTAAAATAAGCGATAAAGCTACTTGTACTTCTCAGGAAGGAATTTTGTGTGTGTGTGTGTGTGTTTGTGTGTGTGTGTGTGTGTGTGTGTGTGTGTAAAATAGGCTCTCAACAATGACAGATTTTGTTTGTCTTCTGTCCCCATTGCTTCATGTCTCTGGAAATAGTACACTGTATTTTCACCATCATCATCATGATTTTTTTACCATCCACCATCAATCAATTATTTACATTTACATTTCTCTTCATGGGGCCCAAACCTATTATAAACCCATATTCTAGCTGCGCCCAGACCCCTACCCCAAAACTTCCCCTCCTCTGGAACCCATGACCACCTCCACAAAGAGGGGGTTGCTAGGAAGAATCTCCTTACATCCAGTCAGAGAATAGCAAAGGACAAAGACCCTTGCATCAGCTCCTCCCATCCATTGAATATCACTTAGTCCATATAACCCCCTTCTACACTAGTAACCTTTTAATCCTTTTTTAACCTCAGCATATATGTCAAAATGTATCCTCCCTTTATCCTCTTTCCTAATCATGAGAGAGGGATCATGAATTTATTACACACTTCTCACTGTGGCTCAAGGCAGTATAGTGTTCCAACATTATTCTAGTCTTCCTTCATCCATACATTATTCGTGTACTTACACCAACAACCTGAGACCTCAGCAGTTCTGATTGTTCTTCTTGTTGTGGTTACTGCTGCTGCTGTTGTGTGTGGATTGAGAGTGAGGTTTAGAAGGTGAGCCATGCCTATAGGTCTATTATCTTTTAAACCAGCTCAACGTGTTGTAGGATGAGGGAAACTACTTATTTAGAGAAGTAATGGTTACCCTCTTATAAAAAAAATCCAACTGCTGGAATAACCTGGAGCCAGATTGGCACTCCCCACATTTAAAGGCACATTTTTCTGCTTGATGCAAAACCCCACGTATTTCTCCCACCAGGTTTACTGGTTCTCCCTTCCCACACCAGGGACAGCAGGTGTCTTATCTTCTGGTGATGTCAGTGGCCTTGAGTTTGGTCGCCAGGATCCAGGCATCAAATCTCAGGCTCTGACACACCATAGAATATTTTTAAAAAGTGGTATGCATCACCTGCTTATAACAGATGGTCGATACAGCATAAAAGCATATGCCTTGTCACTAAGAAAACATTTACTCCTACCACAGTTGCCTGCTGTCCAAAACAATGGTGGTGGATAGCTGTCAACTTCCAGAAATGGCTGTCACTGAATCAATGAGGCTTTCACCCATGGAACATCAATTGCCATCACTATTTAAGTATCATGGGATGAAATTTAATCAAGACACTGAAAATGAGCTTGTGTTGTTGCTGGAACCTATCTTTTGGATCCAATAAGTGACAGATGCATTTTGGAAACTGTTCTTGCTAACAAAACCTGTCAAAACAACTGGTGATTTCTTCCAATTTCTATAAAAGATGTGAGAAACATTAAATTCTCCATTCAGCTTCCTTTTGTTTTACCCGAGGCATTAAAGGTAAGACAGCAGAATATTGCAGGAAGATGGCTTCTCAGGTCCCCATCAAAATAGGGCTTATTGAAACCTTCACAACTTTTTTCATTCTCATTATGCAAAGTAAATAGGCAGAGTGCGTTTTTAAAAGAAAAATGACAATCTAAATAGAATTATAGAAGCATACTCTGAAATTTTAATGGGGTGCTATGCCACTGTGCGGTAGTCTAAATACCAAAAAGTCACATATGATCTTGGACACTAAGCAGGATCAGCCCTAGTTAGTACTAGTTAGTATGGGAGATTGCCAATGAATACCGGGTTATGCCAGCTATATTTCAGAGGAAAAATGGTAGAATCTACTCTGAGGTGATTTTGTCTAAGAAAACTCTATCAAACCATGGGATCATCATAAGGCAACAGGCAACTTGAAGGCTCATGTATACATAACATGCCAATCTGGCTCCAGGTTATTCCAGCAGTTGGATTTTTTTTATAAGAGGGTAACCATTACTTCTCTAAATAAGGGAGTGTCCTGAGCTGTACCAACACTCCTGGCTTTGTGTATGTTTGATTCCTATAGTAAAATTCCTAGTGATTCCAGATGGCGTTTTGTGTCTTCATTTAGGAATAGCTATAGTGAGCTGACAATGGTGGATAACTTTCTTGTCTTCACATTCCTCCTCACCATCATTTCCCATTCCCACTTTGGCAATGAGTTTAGTTTTAGAATCTCTTACTTTTTTTAAACAAATTTTTATTTTATTTTAACACACCAAAAAAAACATACCAAACACTCACAGAACATTTACAATTCCCACCACCAACATGAGGATTATTCCCTTTTATATATTCATTTCTTATGGAGACATTTTTAAAATATCTTTATCTTTATACCTTTCCATTCTATATACTATATAACATTTGTATCCTATTTCTTATGGCTTGATCTCCAGAATGATTCATAATATGATTCTTTACCCTTGTCCATCTTTCTTCCATTTTTCTCATTCTATTTTCATTAATTTTTGAAGCATTTAATTTCCCATTCATAATTTCAAATTCCATTTGTTCCACCATATAATTATACCATTTGTTTACTGTCCATTTTGATTTATCTTTCCATCCTAATACTATTACTGCTTGTGCACATTCTATTATTGCTTCTTTTATTTCCTTATCATTTTCCGTTTTCACCATTTTTCCTATTACCGCAATTTCCTTTGTTATAATCCACTCATTTCCTAGAATTTGTTTTGCCTGATTTTGTATAGTCTGCCAAAAATGTTGTATATATTCACATTCCCACATCATGTGCATAAATCGCCCTTTCTGTTGGCATCCATGCCAGCACTGACTACTCCCCTTTTTATAGTAGTATGCTAATTGACAGGGTGTACGATACCATTTATGCAGTATTTTCCTCCTCATTTCTCGTACTTTGGTATTCCTTTTCATCCCTATAATCTCTACCACATTTCTCATCTCTTGTTCCGTAATTTGTAGCTCCATTTCCCACATACTTTTCAAATCCCGTATTGTACCTCCATCTGCCACTAATAGCATTGTATATATATTGCTGGCCTGTGCCTTCATTCCTTCCCCTTTGTCTCTTATTATCTTTTCAAAGGCGGTATCTTCACTCTTAACCATATTAATATTATCTTTTATTCTACAGTATGCACAAATTGCTCTTATCTGTAACCAATTTTCTTGTCCAAGCCATTGTTTAATTCTATTCTCCCTTACCATTCCCTCTTTGTTATATAATTGTTCTACCCTCTCTATTCCCTTTTCCTTCAATATCTGGATATTTCTATTCATATTTGATTCCTTATCCTTATTAATTATCCAAACTGTTGACATTTTGGATTTTAAGCTACTTATTTTCCCTTGCCATTTCTTCCACACTTGCATAGTTCCTTTCATTGGTCCTATTAATCTATCTATATTTCTTTTATCCCATTTTCTAAAAATTATTTCTTCACAACTTACTCCATTCATTTCCTTTTCAAATCTCACCCATTTTTATTAGTCACTTGTAGTTCTATTACTCTTTCAATTTGGAAGGCATCACTATATAGTTCTAGACATGGACATCCCCATCCTCCTTTCTTTTCTTTTGCACTCTTACTTTAGTTTTATCCTTTATGTTCTTAGGAACTCCTAGGTTTCTTGTAGAAAAAGGTGCCTTTCCCATTTGTACTGATTATTATTTTTCATTAATATTTTAGACTGACCTTCCTTCAATAAGAACCATCAAGGGGACATGCACACAGGAAGACTAAAACCAATACACAAACTGCACTGGGAGGAAAGGAAAAAAATATATATTTGTAACACATAACTAGGGGTTTCAATGTTGCTAGAAATATTGTTATACTAGAATCCTAAAAACCAGAAGTTCCTCTATACATCGTATAAACCTAAACTATAGCCAAGCCCTCCTGTCAAATGACCGGGTTGTTAAAAGGAATAAATGAGTTTTTCTTGGTTTTCTAGGTAAGAACTTTTTTTTAAAAAAGTCCATAAATTAAATAGAAGGAATATAAGACTTTAAAAAATGGTTCATGAAAGCTCAAATAAAAGTCAAAGATCGGAGGACTTAAAACAAAATTCTACAGGTACTTAGTAGTCTTGAACCCTGTTATGGAAGAAAGAAAGAGAATAAATCCAATAAATAAATAGCATACAATTGGCAAGTGGCTCTGAGTTCCTTTTGGGGTGAGAAGGGCAGGGTATACATAAAGTAAATAAATAAGCATCTCCTGATCCATCCTCTCCATATCTAACTTACATGGCATCAGACATACTGAAAGAAAAATATCTGTTGTGCTGGTAATTGGGATGGGAGTGGATGATATTTCCACTTTCATCTCACTGGAGAGCAAGACTGAGATTGTCAGAAAAAGGATACTTGTCACAGCCTTGCTCACTGATGAGAGGTTAAAAATGTTGTCCATCCGGGTTTAGATTACCAGAGGAATTGACCACTTCTTGATGTAGCAGATGCTTCTCAATTGGGACGATAGTGCCATGCTCATGAATACAAAAAGATAGTGAATATTGATTAGTTACAGATGAGTAACACTCGGTTACATGGTCATAACTTTTATACTGAATGCCAGCCTCCACTCTAAAAATTTTGGGTCTGAATTCACCTATTTGATGTATTTGTGGTATTAAATAAGGAATATTTATTTATTTGTCACGTTTCTATACCGCCCCTCTCAGCCCGAAGGCTACTCAGGACGGTTTACACAGGCAGTCTCTGCCCTCAATACAACACAGCAACAAGGCAACCCCCCCTAAAACCATATAATAACAAATTAACAATTAAAAACATACAGTTGCAGTCTCAGCGTCATGTTGAAATCAGTTTCCATCGCATCGTCATCATTCCATATGTCTAATTAAGCCTTATATTTCATCAGGAAATGTCTGCTCAAATAGCCAGGTCTTGACTTTCTTGTGAAATGTCAGGAGGGTGGGGGCCGATTTGATGTCTCCAGGGAGAGCGATCCAAAGCCGAGGAGCCACCACTGAAAAGGCCCTGTCTCTCATCCCCGCCAGTCGCGCCTGCGAAGAAGGCGGGACCGAGAGCAGGGCCTCTCCAGATGATTTTAAACACCTCGATGGTTCATAGGGAGATATGCGTTCGGACAGGTAAGTTGGACCCGAACCGTTTAGAGCCCTAAACCTCCCTATGAACCAGGTGTTTAAAGGCTAAAGCCAGCACTTTGAATTGTGCCCGGTAGCAAACTGGCAGCCAGTGGAGCTGGCACAACAGAGGAGTTGTACGCTCTCTGAATGCCGCTCCTGTTATCAACCTGGCTGCTGTCCGTTGAACTAGTTGCAGCTTCCAAACAGTCCTCAAAGGCAACCCCACGTAGAGAGCATTGCAGTAATCTATATGGGATGTAACCAGAGCATGGACCACCGTGGCCAAACTTTTTCCTGCATAATAAATGGCTTATGTTCTTTTACAACTATGGTTAAGTGTAAATTAGGCAGGTTAGTCTGTTAAACTTCTGGCCTGAAGCAGCTCCAGAACCAGCACATAAATGATAAATCTGTAGCTGTTGTTCAGATAGGTAGGGACCATATCAATCCTGTTGGGATGTCACCTCATCCTCTGTGTTTCTGCCACCATTTCTAGCCAGTCATAGAGATCCATGTGAGTCTGTGATCTATTGTGTCTCTCCTCCTCCTTGCTTGTTGAGTGGGTGCCTCCTTCTTTCATCAAAGATACAATCATGACAGCAAGGTGCTTCCACAGATCTCTGTGGCTGGTTAGTGGTGGTGATAGCATAGGGACAAGCCATCTCCTTTAACTATGGTGATCAGTACAGTGAAAGGGTGATGCCCAATGAAACAGAGGATTGGTCTGAAATACATCAAATACAGCTATCTGCTGTAAACCTTGAGGTAATTCCAGAGTTTCAAGCAAGCTCCAGAGTATCATACAACTTTGTCTAAAGTAGGACAAGTAAAAGCTTTATATATATATATATATATATATATACATATATATATATATATATATACATATATACATATACATACATATACATATACATATACATATACATACATACATACATACATACATATATATATATATATATATATATATATATATATATATATATATATATATAAAATGTTACTCACTCTGTGTCATGAATACTGCCAATGATGCATTCCTGACAGGTTTGGGTGTTTTTGGCCATTATAGACATGTGGGCATTATTCTCTATTTCATCCTGGGAATAGCTTTTATCACATGAAATTGGCAATTTCTGGTTCCATTTAGTTTTTTAAAAAATACAAGGCAAATTCCAAATTCTTTTGTAACTTTGGTAGCAAGAATGTTCTTTTTGAAGAAAAGAGAAAAGAATGCAGAAGAAAGTCAAGCTGACATTTTCACCCACCACTCTTTTAAAAAGTGATTTCCCAAGATAATGGCAAGTGCATATTGCAGCACTATGTAGAGCTAAAAAAAAGAAAGTAAAAAATATAGAATCCAATTAAGTGAAAAAGCTCCAATTGGTGTAGGAGTGACCCACTCCCTGTGAGCTGGTTTTATACATTGGAGCAGGTTACACCCATGCTGATTAGATCTTGTTCATTTGATTGAATTCTGTATTCATTGGTGCCCTATGTAGTAGTGGGACAGACTCACGGCTATCTCTTGAATTGTTTAACCTTTTGGCCTCCTTTTATTTAAACAGCTCTTTCTTTCATTTTTCTGTATTCAGGATATATATACTCTATCAATTAAGCACCCACTTGGGCCCAAGGTGAAAATGATGAGATGAATATAATGGCTAGATATGCACATTTCAAGTATGAGCTGTGTAAGGGAAAGGATGTGAGCAGAGATATGGTCCTGCTGAAATAATTTATCTTCACCCTGTTGCCAAACTTAGACCTCTGAAAAAACCTTGAAAACAAAGAAATCTTATCTCTTAGGGGCAATGTCAGAGTGGATGGGATTTGGGAAGAATTTTTGTATCCCAAAAGGCAAAGACAGAGAAACAATGAGAAAGAAATATTGGTAGGGCTGGATACCTCAAGGCACATTGGGGCACAAACTATGTAAAATGAAATGCATTAATAATTTCAATATTAATTGCTTATCATTTTACATAGTGTGTGCCCCAGTGTGCCTTGCCCATGAAAACAGGTGAGACAATATAACACAAAATATAACACAAATAAATTCATGTGGAGAAACATCACACAGAAGCAGAAGTTCTTACTCCTACTCAAAACATGAGGTGTGGGTTCAGCATTGTAAAAATGCATAGATAAAATGCACGCACACACACACACACACACACAAGCGCGCACACACACCTTTTAAAGCCCTTTAAAATCATTCATACCAATGAAATGCCATTTTAAATTCATAGTTTAAAATTGACTGTACAATGTGTGCCAATGAGAATGCTAAACTGCAATGTGCAATGTTGCTGTATATGTATACAGGCATACACAAACAAAGCACTACTGACAGATGGCCATCCAGCCTCAGTTTAAAATTCCAGAAAAAGAGACTTCACCATACTCCAAGGTAGCATATTCCACTGTTGGATAGCTCTTATCATCAGAAAGTTCTTCTTAAAGTTCTGATGAAATCTCCTTTCCTGCAATTTGAATCATTATAGAGATCAATCTGGCAATTTAAATCAAGTTTTAATTCTGTCCAAATAGACTGGATTGTCAGTCTTCTTACTGGCATGTATTGGGAAACCAAGAGGGCTGTTGGTTTATTTATTTCACATATTACATTAAGATTTGGAGACATAATATTGCCTGATGGGGAATTAACACTGTCAGTTTACAAACAGATGGTTCCAAAGAGTTTTGCACTAGACCAGCTGAAAAAGGTGTATTCCCAGAACAGTATAAATTTAAAAGAGATTGTGTGCTTGGCTGAATGCTCAGTGTTGCTGAATCATGCTGCTTATGTTCTCTAATTTCAGGATAACATGCTAGAGACCTCCAAGTACTTATAAGCTTTACAGCGGAAGATCTACACCACAGAATGGCATAGTAAATCAAAGACAACTCCCCTTCTGGTGGCCA
Source organism: Anolis apletophallus (assembly GCA_030556195.1). NCBI lineage: Eukaryota > Metazoa > Chordata > Lepidosauria > Squamata > Anolidae > Anolis > Anolis apletophallus. The sequence goes on from JARBWK010000015.1 coordinate 16,939,970, forward strand.
TAGCACCTTATTTAGAGACATTGTGCTACAGTCACAAAGAGTTTATAATTTTCTAAGGTTCAGGTGGAAGTAGTGTTGTGTTTAATAGTGCAGAAATGATCAAATGCAATGGTCAGAGTTGAACTATTTCAGCAAAAGGCAACTCAGTGGACACCTGGAAGGGGCGTGTGACACTTCACCTTTTTCATTATCTCACACCATAATGAATAATTTGAAATGTTTTCTCCTCACTGAGTTACAACTTTTTTCCAAAGTTTTTCACATTTGGAAAATAAAATTAATGAGGCCACTGTGTTTGCTTTCAGAGAAACAGCAAATATTTTAGCATAGTTTTTGTATATATGCACATGCATGTATTTTTTTTAAAAAAATGGGTGTGTAGTGGTTTTTAGTCAAATACAGTAAATGTCTGATTGACATTTGGAATGTTGTGATTCAGACTTCTTAAATATTATCAGATTAATGAATGCATTGTGATATGTTGATATTTGATAGCAAGGTACTCCTTGATCTGCTCCTCAATACATTTTACCTCTAAACCTTGGGATAGCATAGTGTCTCCACTTTGATTCAGCTACCTGACATGCAGCTGTTCATCTCTTTCAACTGCTATCTTTCCACAGTGCCCACCTCTTGCAATATCTGTGTCCTTTGGTGCAGTACCTCAAACTTTGGGAATGGTCTTTCGGGATCTAGAATTGTGCCTTCAAAATTAGGGCAGCTTTGCCAGCCTAGAAGGGTGCCTTGATTATACTTAACTAGCTGTTTTATGCTTTTTTTGCCAACCACTGCTATTTACCCAATACTAAGCATATCCTGTGTCTACCTGTAACACCTGCACCCCTCTATACTGGTTAGTGAAATCTGCTTTCTTGTGATGAAAGATAGTACTGCAGAATTCAAACATCCTGAGATATTAGCATAAAGTAATACATTTCATAAGATAAATAATATCCAAGGAGCCCCTTAGGGCCCCCTATAATGCATGCCAGCGTCCAGATATTTCAGTCTAGCAACCTTGGAGTTATGACATTTTGTATTAATACAGATAAAAAATAAAGACTACAGTTCTTAAAATTCCCTGACACATATTAATCCAAACAAATTAAGTAAAAACTTAACAAGGGGTGTCCTCACTTCATATTTCATAAATGAAGCAAAACAAATTCTGAATCTACAATCTGCAAAATCAATGCACAAAGGATGGTTCATGAAAGATAATTTTCGAACTGGAGATGTGAAAGTTGGTAGACAGCTGCCTCCAGGAGGAACTGCACTAAGCACAGTAAATTTCATCCACACCTTAGAATTTTGTTTCCTCATCCTGTCAATGGGGGAATCATTGAACAAAATGTTTGTAACATTGTTATAAAAACCATTATGTACCAAAAGACGGGTAGGTGGGGGCTTTGCTATAGATAATAATGAGGAATATATGTGACATATCCAATCTTGTTTTGTAAATAGGGATATTACATTATTTTGCTATATTGCTTGTTGTAATAATCATAATCATAATCATCATCATCTTTATTTATATTCCACCCTATCTCTCTGGGGGGACTCAGTGTGGATTCCATCATACAAAAAGGCAACAACAATAATAATAACAACAACTTTATTTTGTACCCCGCCTCCATCTCCCCAAAAGATCTCAGGGCAGCTTACATATCGCACAATGTGCCTGGACCAACATATAAAATAAACACGCAATACAATAAAAGATAAAAACCACTAGCATATAAAGCAATTATTTAAATTCAAAATAGCACCCAATAAGATATGGTGGGATATATTTACTGTAAATAAATAAATAAACATGGCCAACCATAACCAGGAACAGGGGAATAGGATAGTGCAAGTTCTACCTCATGAACTAGGGCATGGGATGAAAGTGCAGTACTCTGTCATTTATTGCAGACCATTGGGGTTAAATATTCTCAAAGGCAAACATTCAATGCCTCAATATAACAAACAAGTACCGACATAATTACCTCAAAATAATCCCACATATGAAAACATTAGAACCTAACATCAATAAATTAAACAAAACATATTCAAACAAAAATGATATAGTGATGTAAAATCTGAGCAGAAAACATTCAAATTGCTCTTGGGCAGGTTTGTTGTTTCAACATGTTGAGAGCTTGTTACATTTATTTATTTATTTATTTATTTATTCAACTTTTTAGCCGCCACTCCCGGGTGGCTCAGGCGACTCACAATTTCAAGGATAAACAGAGCAACAGTAGTGCATTAAAACAGTAAAACAACAGCAGTAAAACATTAAACATTACATTAAAACAACAGTATTAACTAAACTGACATGTGTAGTTAGACTGACTCAGTTACATCCTCTTCCATTTTCAACTTCAGTTCTGAAAATGAGAGATAAAATCCTATCAAAGTTTTACAATTTGAGTGAAATATAGCTGTAAAAATTTAGGTTATTTTCCCTTTGTGAGGTCATACAAATAGAGAGATTGAAATTATAGACAGAATGGATGACTGGGGGAAAATGGAAACCTGATGCATCTATTTTTTAATGTCCCTACAATAAGGCAGGGAGATATTGTGATCTAACTATGCAGTCTGGTTAATTTATGTAATATGGGGGAAAATTGATCTTGTAATTGAGAGACTTGAGACCAGCTAAAATATTTAACAATCAGACAAGCAAAAATTTACACTTGTGAGTGATTTTTTAAAAAAAAAAATCTTGTGAGAGAAGAGATTTCTTTTCAAAGCCATGGAGGACTTAAAACGGGAGAGTTCCTATTTAAGATCCAAAACACATAGCTACTATCCAAACCTGCTGAGAAACAACATCACACTTGCCATCAGCATGCCAGGCATACAAGCAAATAGTGCAAGAGCCATTTGCTGCTCAGAAGATGCACAAACACAGCACAGGCACCAAATGTATAGAGTTGGTCTGAAAGCCTTGCAGGCTTTTCAGCACATTACCCTAGGTGTTAATGGACTGGAAAAGGTTTACAATCCATTAATAATTTACTCATAACTTCAGCATCACAGAGCTGGAAGGAACCTCTGTAACCATCAATCCACCATGTTGCCCCGAGGCCGGATTTGTATGTTTAAGCCATCCTTGATCACAGCTGTATTCACCATCTCAAATGCAGGGCATACTGATACTTCCTTAACTAGGCTACTCCAGAACCTGCACAATGTGTCCCATTAGTACTACATAATTATCACAGTATGATTCCACTTTAACTGCAATAACAACATTCCATGGAATTTTGGGGTTGGTAGATTGCTGAAGCACTATTGCTGAGAAAGTTAAAGGCCTCCCTTGAAATAGCAAGTGCTTGAATTCCATAGTGTGGAACAGTCCCTGAATGTGATACATTGTCCATGTATTGTAAGCCTCCCAGCTTTTGTACATGCTTAAGGACTTTATTGCATGAAGCTGTTATTCCTTTAAAGTGGATACATACCATGATGAGACATTGTACATTTTGCACTCCTTAAATTGTGCTAATTCAACAATCAATCATTCCACAGATGTACTTATTAGACATGGGTAGGTTCATTCGGAATCTTCATTATTCGGATTAAAATTGGAATTAGCCCCTTTTTGAAGCAATTTCGAAGCGATTTGGGAATCCGGAAGTATCTTTGCCCTTTTGAAGCCACTGTTGCCATCTTTTCTCCAATTCAGGAAGTGAATCAGAAATGAATCAGCGTTTGGAGGCAAGCTGCAGCCTGCATGCTGGAATGCTTGCCTCCAGCCAATGAGGGGAAACCACATTAGGAGAGGCGGGGTTTCGACATGGCAGCCATTGCCCTTTAAAAAGGGCCGCGTGTGCCTTGTGGGCTTATTGCGAGCTGGGGATACAAAGGGAAAGGGACTAGGGCAGGCTGCTTGGGTGGGAAAGGTGCCACGCCACCACTTTGCAAGAGAAGGACAGGGTTGGGAACATATAATTTCCTTAGGGAACCACACAAAATACCATTAAGGAGCCCCCTTTGTCTGTTTTGTAGTTTTAGAAACTAGAAATCTACTACATTCTGCTTAACAATTTCCTTCCTGAAGCAGGGAATACAACTTTTAAGATGCTTTCCTCTCCTGGGGTTTGACTTTGGAAAACCAGAATTCCCCTTTGCTGCTAATAATTCCCTTCCTGAAGCAGGGAATACAACTTTTAAGGGCTTTTTCTCTCCTTGGGGCTACAAGTTGTATTTTTTGAAACTAGAAATCTACTAATCTAATCTTTTCTTTGGGGAATCACACAAAAAAAGTTTGGAGGCCCCTTTCCTCTCCTTGGGGTTACACGTGGTCCTTTTGGAAACAACTTGGAGGGCCAGGGTGGGACGCTGCAATCCACAGGGTAGTCAAGGAATCGGTCCTCTGGGGATTCCTCCCTCCTAATCTGGGAGGATGGGGCAATGTTGAACAGTGGCCTGACCTCATCTTATCTTGGAAACAAGCAAATGTAGTAAATTAATTTAATGTTATGAGAGAAATACAATTTTCTCATATTCAGAGGGGTGTACCAGTGTTTTTCAACCTTTTTTGAGCCACGGCACATTTTTTACATTTACACAATCCTGGGGCACACGACCAACCAAAATGACACAAAATGACCCTCTAACACAGTAATACATATAGTTAATAGGTTTTTAAATGTATTTATACACTCAGTGTGAAACCTGGGCCTGTTTCGATGAACACAACATATATATGACTTCCTCTCACATACTTATACATGGCTATCATGTCTTCTCTCAGCCTTCTCTTCTTCAGGCTAAACATGCCCAGCTCTTCAAGCCGCTCCTCATAGGGCTTGTTCTCCAGACCCTTGTGAAATTTCACCCTGAGTGAAACTTGCTTCCAATTAACTATGGATGTCATGAAGCTGTTATAAACAGTTCCTTGGGGGGGGGAGAGGCAACTCTCAAAAAATCCAGTAAAATAGTAAAAAAAACATTTCCAAGCGGAGAGGCTCAATTTGTTTCTTGGAAACCCGTGAATGCTTCAGCCTCCTGATGCTCCCAGGTTCGCTCACTGCCCAATTCACCGATGTGGAGCTTCCGGCTTTGGCTGTTCTTGCGGGAAAACCAAGGCAACGCAAAAACGCCAACTCAATCACTTCCGCCCAGTGCTCTGCTTTTGCGGAGGGAGGAGGGAGGTAGTGAAAGAGGCCACACAGATCTATGAAACATATAGAGTATGGACCCATGCTGAGTCGAGGCTCCTGAAGGCTTCCTCAAGGCGGGCCTGGCCTTGGCATTTGGCAGAGCCCTTCCTTAGCCTCGGGGAGGGAAAGAGGGAGAAAGAGCTGCTAGGAGGGGGAAGAGTGCCAATTTCCCATGGCACACCTGATGATTGCTCACGGCCACTAGTGTGCCCCGGCACACTAGTTGGGAAACACTGCTCTAGACAAACATGCAAAACAGTTAGATTTAAATTTCCAAGACAATCCTGGGGAAAGCACATTTCTTCTTGTAATATTCCTTATTTCCTTACTGAAATAACTTTTAAAATGGTCAAAACCCCAGAGATCTTCTATACACATTGAAAGTTAGTATATTGACAGAGGAGAATCTTTTCTACCACCGTGGCAAATTTTGTCAGTAGTGGTCTAAAACTGAGGGAAAGGGAATCCCCCAAGTTTTGCTTGTCCTGTTTGCAGGTTTTCACGCATTGCACAATTGCACCCGCCATTAACAAAGCGATTCGGAAATTTCAGAAATTTCGGAAAATTCTAACTTATTTCGGAAAATTTCAAAAATCACTTCAGAATCGAATTACCAGGACCCCCTACATCTGAAATGAGTTTTGAACCATTTTTCCTTGAGCCTATTACTTATACATGTCATCATATCTCTGGTTACACGTACTTATGCTGCTCCATATTATTTTTATTTTTAAAAAGCAATTTTGCTATTTCTATAAACAGAAAATGATTTGGTAATATAATCCAGTCTTGTATTTAGTTTTACAGGACATATGTCAAAGTGGGACATTCAAGGGAATATCTTCAGAAGAAACTGGCCCTCCCCTTTTATTGGTCAAAAGTCAAAGCAGTTAAGCCTAATCTCCTCTTTCACACACAATTTCTATTCACACAGACAAACACATGCATATACACATGTGCAACTGAATCAAACACAATCCCTTTCAGCTACGATAGATATACACTGAACCATGTAGTTCAGCTGAAGTCAGAGGCATTTCTACTGTTCAACATGGATACACTTGCTTCAGTACCAAAGAGGAAATCACTAATCAGAAGCTTTTCTATATGAGAAGGTAAATGAGCTTATCTCTGATCACTGTTCAGTGCTGGAGTGAGGACCTCTCCATGACTGAGGAGGAAAACCTTCCTCTTATCTGAGTATCTGTTCACATACATAATGGATGTTCCTTTCACAGTAATAAAGAAAGGCTGCCATTCTCCCACAGTGAGCAGGAAAATAGAGGAAGGCATATTGATTTTGGGTTTGATCAGAGTCAGCACACCAAAGCAAATTCAAGCATAATCAAGATGAGACAAAGCCATGGAAGCCATTAGATGGATGGATAGCTAGATAGCTAGATAAGTAGATAGATATAGATAGGCATTTCAAGAATGAAATTAGTGTTTTACAGCAAAGAAACCCTCCTTTCCTTCTCTACCATAATTACTGTCTCCCATAGAAGAAGTGTCCCAGCAACCACTATACTACGTGTATACATTCCCAATGCAAGAGCAAGGGCAAAGGTGTGTCTGAAGGCACACTGGATATCCAAAAAAGTTTTTTTTTTAAAAAAAAAAAAACCTCTTTCCAAGCAGCAGCATGCTGCAGGTCTTTCTCCAGAAGGACTCCAGAATGCAGAATTTGAGTCAACCATGCACCTTCCTCATACCTTATGTGTGGGTTCTCACAGGAAAAAAATGTGATCATATTTTGTTACCAAAGACAGATAAATAGAGAAATGTGTATTCAGAAAAGAATAATTCTAAAGAAGTCTAAATAAGAAGGTTTTTTTAAAAAAACTTCATTTCATGTTGAGGACCAAAGCCATTTTTTCTCATACTGTTTTTTTTAAAAAAAAATCTTACAACTACAATTCAATACTGTTATTTCACTGATACACTGTGGCATTACAATTCTAAGTTTTGTTTTTTAATCCACTTCAATGTGAGAATAAAATGTTGCATGTTGTATTAATTATTGTTAGAAATATTTCAGAACAACACTTTCGAAACAACATCAAAACAAAACTACATGAATAAATATGGAAACTTTTCAACATACTCGCCCTATTTGTAGTTTGACTGAGTGTATCAATTTCTCTTTCTCCTTTGCTCCTATTTTAATGCAAATAGAGAGGCCTTCCTTCTTTTATTCTTGCCTTCCTTGAACTAAGTAGCAGAAGCAGAGATTTGCATCTCCTGCCAGGTTTGAATTACCATCACCCTTTTCCTTCAGGTAGATGCATGACAGATCATGACATATTGCTCTGATGAAATTCCTGAAGGTGATAACATGTTTCCATTGATGAGAAAACTTTCTTGACAACCTCGGGCCTGATAGGTCAGATAATTGAGTTGTTGTTGGCGTTGTTATTTTGAAGAACCTTTTCTTGCTTATCACATCTCTAACTGGAAAAAAGCTACTGAAAGCCAAAAACTTTTTTAGCCAGAACACAAGGACAAGTACAACAGAGGCCCCATCTACATTGGTCAGTTAATTTAAATCAAACTGAATTATATGATTAGTGTAGGCTTTTATGATACAGATTAAATATATTGACCTGCATTATATAAGGCTGGATCTGCACTATCATATAAAGCAAGTTGATCTGAATCAAATGGTCAGTGTAGATGGGGCTAGAGAAAAGTGCTTAAAAACACATACAATTTTCTATCAGCCTTTGACACCTCAGGAAGGTCTTTTTCAATGCATTTTGCTTAATTTGCATCTATTTGAAGGAAGCATTTTCTAAAACTGATGATTAGTCAACAATTAATTAGTCAAATTGATCTATAGAACTGTGAAGGAAGATGTCTTCATTAATGTTGTTTCAATCTGTTATGTGTGGGTTTTCAATCTTTTTTTCTCAATAAGGATTGACATTCCAGTGTAGAAAGTGTAAACCACAATAGTACCTTTCATTCTAAAGGCATGTCCCACATACTTTAGGTCATTGCAAAATAAGCTGATACATATTCTGTACATTGACACTATCTATTTTTTCCACCTTATAGATGGTCTGAGCTAATATTTATTTATTTATTTATTACTTCGTACTCCCCCCCCCCCCCAATGGCTCGGGGTGGCTCACAACAGTTCATAAAATACGATTTAGCAAACATCTCATAAAACCACAATACAACACAATTAAAATAGAACTACAATTAAATCAGTTAAAACTGTGGGTGGAATCACAGTGGGCTGCATCCCGGGCAGCGCAAAAGGGAAACTATAGTCTAGCCAACCCCGAAGGCCTAATATGCATTGCTAGCTATCATCATTTAGAAAAAGATTACTGGACTGAAACTCTTATCATCCAGTCCCAAAACCATATAATAAAGGAACAAGATTTCACTGATAACCATGTTGTTCATATGTAAGCAAATCAAAACATAACATACTGGAAAATTCAGATGGCCACCTTTTGGAAAATTCAGATGGACACCTTTTCCTTACCAACATTTTGAAACTTGGCAGGCTGAGAGAGTTTGACTTGCCCAAAGTAATTAAATTGGGGGTCCCTTTAGAAAAAAATTGAGAGGCTCATTTCTCTGTCATTTTTATGGCTATCAGGATGAAATTTGTAGGAGACATTTGCAGTTCTAAGTATGCCAAAATCCATGACATTTCACTCATCCACTGATTTTTTAGAAACCATTGGATAACATTATATATACACACACATATCCCATAAGAGCAGAACATGACTAGGACATCATTATTGCAAATTTTCAGAAAGATCCAGTTATCCATTGATTTTAAGGAAATTTTAAAAAGTTATCTCTGTTCTACTGAGACAATGAAGCAACCTGCAGAACAACCCCCCCCCCCCCAAGAAAATTGTGGGACTTGAAGTCCAGGACAATGGAGAGGAAAACCAGCCTGTGGTTGAAGCAGACCACGTGATGCAGCAAAAATGGCTGCACTCAGCCCCATCCCCATGGACGGATAATGCTGCTTCAAGGATGGAAAGAAGTCAGTATATCAACAAACCTTTCCTGGAATTCCATGGGGAGGGGTTGTTTTGTTCTGTTTTGGTTCTATTTTGGCCTTCTAGCACTTTGTTTCAGCAGTTCATATCTACGATATGAATTTTGCTGAATTTGGGCAAATTCTGAATTGACTGTTGGAATTCCATACACCCTGAATATCTATGAAATCTCATGCTAAAATAAAAACCAGACAGTTTTCAAATTACAGCTGCAATCTCTCTTCATCACAACATCCCCCCTTTATCATTTTTAGTTTTGCACTGTTACCCGAGCTAACAACAGGTCAGCATTGTGGGGGATTTTGGAAGCATTCATCCATAATTTTGTCCCAGTCTGCAATAACATTGGTTAGGAATAGACACCAACATTTGTTTTGTATTCTGTACTTATATCTGCTCTTTGCTTTTGGGGCAATGAGAAATCAAAATGCCATGCAATTGGAATTTGGAGGACCGTTTTAACTTTTAAAAGATTAAAAAGTGAAAGATAGTGGCCTTGTGGGTGCTCTGGGGCTTGTATGTGATCGACATGTCACACTTCCCTCACCCTTCAGCTAAAATATGACCTGACAGTGAATATGTCAGGCAATGGGGAAAAGATATCTAAATTTCAATGAGAATCACGTTTAAGCTGAAAGAAGCTGAAAGAAGGAAAAGCATCTGGCTTTAAGAAATTAATCACTTCCATACAAAATCATCAGATTTGTGGCAGATAGCATTCAGTGAAGCATTCTGGAGAAGGCTGCTTAGAGAAGGGGAAAACAGAGCTAAAGTATCTGGGAAATGAAATGCTAGAGTCAAAGTACTTGGCAGAGAGGTTTTGTTTAGATCTAGAAAAGCATCATCTTATCTGCCTGGAGAATGGAATATGGACTGCCAACAGTGCAATCTGTCACACACATCAACAGTGATACCACTGATAGGAAATGTGCAACCCCAAAATACATGGCATGGAGACCAAGACAAAGAGATTGCTTTTTGAGACCCATTGACACAAACAGAAAGCTTGAAAATTGCATGCTGTAGCAGACAAACAGGAAATTGAATTCTGTCTTGTAGCCGCATACGCCAGGGCTAGAACAGCATCAAACAAACAATAAATTGCACATTATAGAAAGGAAAGTCTTCTCATCTTATACATAATAATGAGGGAGTTCAGCTGTTCTATGAAACAGAGCTGCCACTTCCTTAACTTACCACAAAAGGTGAAATGTATGGCAAGCAAAAGCCAAGAGCTCATTGAGAGCAAGTGGCACAGAAAACTGCTGGAAAATTGACATGGGATTGTGTGTGCGTGTGTGTAGGGACGGGAGTCTAATCTGACAGCCATGAAGTCAGTTTGAGCATGTAGTGGAGAACATGTAAATAACACATAGCCCAAGCATTGCTTTATCACCGGGGAACCAATAACGGATGCATTGTATATAAATCTTCACATATCTAAGGCTAGACAGTTCTGAGGTGGGCAAAGTAGGAATGCAATTCTTCACTAAGGGCATCTCTACATGGGATAGATGAGAATCAGCCTCATGATGTCCAAGTGATGTACAGGTAAATCAATGTGTGTTGCTTTCCCTGGACCCTGTGCCATGTGGGCAGTGGGGTGGCCCCTAAGTTTCCATCCCTAAAATAAATGCACCTGAGATTTCTCATATCATGTTGAGGCACAGGCATCTGTCCCTATTCATCATTACTAGCTGTTAACCATGCTGATTGGGTTTTGTAGGAATTGGAGTCTAATAATATTGGAAGGGCTGAAGAGTTCCCACACACAGTATCACTTTTTGCTATGTGCTTATAATGTTCAAGTGAACTTCAAGAAAAGCCAATGAAATGAGACTTTGCATAGTTCTTTCTCTTTGTATTCTAAAGCAGTAGTTCTCAACCTGTGGTTCCCCAGGTGTTTTGGCCTACAACTCCCAGAAATCCCAGCCAGTTTACCAGCTATTAGGATTTCTGGGAGTTGAAGGTTAACACATCTGGAGACCCACAGGTTAAGAACCACTGTTCTAAAGCATACTTTCCTCTGTATCTTAATCCCAAACATTCTACTTCCAATCCCCACACAGCATAAAAGGAAATGATTTCTAGATGGCTTATCTAGAGAGCAAGAATGAGTCAATAAGAGAATGCTGTGAAACATACAGAACTTCACCAAGGACATTATGTATCCCGTAAGAATGAGTTCCCTAATCCACACTTACATTCATTCCTGTCATTTAATGCTCTAACCTTGATGCAAAGATTCTATAGTCTGGAAATTAGATACTCGTATGGAACCAAAGCATATATCTCTATCTATCTATATCTTCTTTCCGATCTGTAATTTTTTATCTGCTTGATCATTAGAGAACCTTTAGGCACATCCACCATTTGGCTGAAGCATGAATGCAGAATGCAAAATTCCATAATGTCAGAAAACATTTTTTCTGAAATAAAAAATAAGATAAATAAACAAAGGCTAATTAGAACTTTACTGAATACAAAACTCAGACTGAAATGCAACAGTTGTATTTTGGCTTCCAAAACTGGAGATTAGTGAAATTACCTCATTAAAATGTCTGTTGCTGATCAACAACAGGAATACTGAAAAAATATCACAGCAAATCAATTTTGAATTTTGGTATATTACAATGAAAATCACAGAATATGTATTTTCCATTTAATCATCCTGGCATGAAAAGGTGTCAGTTTGCTCAATTAAGCTGGATCAATATTCTATTACAAGAGTTTTTACAATTCTTAGTCTTTTCTTCTTCTCCTGCTTCCAAATGCTCCATACATGTTTGTTTTCTAAGTGGAAGACTATAACACAGAGAGTTCAGGTTCATTGTATGCAATCACAATAGCTGAATGCACTAAGGTCCTTTTGGATTCATTAAAGCCTTGTGTTTATATTTGAGAATTGTTTTGCTTTTGTCATTCCTGCCAGGACTGTGTGCAAATCTCCTTTCAGCCTTCCATTAATTGTAAAGGCTTGTTTATATAAGAATTTGAATGCCATCCCCCAGAGTTTGGACTTCCAGACAGCTAACAATTCAATGCAGGCCAATAATTTTTGGCCTAGTTGTGTATATGCACAAATTTACCAGCCTTCAATGGTTTCCCCATCCCATCATGGAGGGATAGATAAATGTTTCAGTGGATGGCATGGCTCACATCTCTTCTGGCTTTCTTTATACTTGATTTCATTGTTCTTTTCAGAAGTACTGCATCAGGCCAAAATTTTCAGCCCAGACTGGATGAGTGTATTTGTGGCAGAGGCAAACATGTGTCTGAAACATTGGATTAATATGGGAGAATGGCAAATGTAAGAACTTCAGATGCCAGGATGCATTTTTTCAAAAAAATGAAGTGTTAAATGTCTCTCTCTGTATTCTTTGTCTTCTCTGACCTCATCACTTCAGTGGTGGTTTAGCTCCCTTCAAAAATCCGGCAGTGATCTTTTTGAAATTTAGGGAAAAGGTCACAAAAGGATGATACTACCGTGTTTCCCTGAAAGTAAGACAGCGTCTTACTTTCTTTTCCCCCCCAAAAGTCCCCCTACGTCTTACTTTCGGGGTACGTATTATATAACCCAAGACGTACCCTGTCGCCACGCCCACGCCGCCGCCACGCCGCCGCGCCGCCACGCCGCCGCAACCGGAGGTGTGCCGCGGCACACCTCTGACACACCTCTGTGGCACACCTCTTCGCCAGGGCTCCAGGCAAGGGAGGGGGGAGGCCAGGGGCGGGAGGAGCGGCGACGCGTCACTGTGACGCTGCGATCCTCACCACGCCCTGGCTCCTTTCCCTCTCCCTTCTTTCCTCAAGCAGGGAGGGAAAGGAGCCAGGGGCATGGTGAGGATCGCAGCGTCACAGTGACGCGTCGTCCCTTCTCCCCGCCCCTGGCTCCTTTCCCCCTCCCTTGCCTGGAGCCCTGGCGAAGAGGTGTGCCGCGGAGCTGTGCCGCAGGTGTGCCGCGCACACCTCCGGTTGCTGCGGCGGACGAGGTACGTCTTATATACGGGGTATGGCTTATATAAGCCGACCCCCCAGACACCCCCAATACGTCTTACAATCGGGGGTGTCTTACTTTCGGGGAAACACGGTAGATCATTTCAGTAGGATCACTTGCATTTTTTCTCCTGAAAATGTTGTTTGTAATGGATGTCACCTCATGCTTTTGTGGAGTATTTGTTCCCCACAATTACAGAGGGAATGTTTCTAGGCTGGTAAAGACAGTAAATCACTTTTTGGTGTTCATTTCCCCTTTACATTTCAGTAAACCATTTCTTTTAAATGCTATTGCAATTGCATCACACAAGATGCTCTCACCCTAGATCTGAAATTTGTTCAAATTTGGAAGCCCTGAAAAGCCAATTTTCTCCCCAAATGTGGGTGCATGCACACATTCATGGCCATATACGTTTTTGTATTTGTGTATATTTAGAGGGGTAGATATTCAGCTGAACTCTGTCTTACTTAGCATTTTGACACATCTTTTGAAGGGCTGGCTCTTGATTGAAAGATACAGGATGGTATGTATATTATTTCTAGAATTGGGCATAATTCTATGGCTAATTTGTGGATTACATGTTGTTTCATATTATATTTTAGATTCATGGATGCCTATAAATATTATTTTGCCTTGATAAAACCGACCTTCGGTGAAACGGTCCTACTGTGGGCCTCCTATTTACGCATTTGCGGTCCGTCGGCAACTTGGAGCCTGATATATTGAGAACTACATCTTCTTCCAGTGTCCTCACATCGAAACTAGAACAGATGACCTCATTTGCTCACACCGCTCCAGTCGAGAGCTTGGATTATTTCTTATTGCTGCTCTATCGGGAGCATTGGATCTTTACAATTTATTTTGGCATTGGCCACTTAGTCGCATCAGAGTCTCCAATCAGGAGTCTTGGAACTTTACAAAACTGACTAATATTTGAGATTGAACTATCCCGGATTATATCTATGGACTGAGATTATGATTATTATTATTATTTCCATTTGAATGTGCTATATACTGGATATTTGTGGTGTGAACAAATGAACCATATATAATTTTATTGTGATCATAACACTTACAATATAGAAGAACTTTTCAATATCGACTCCCTTGTGTGTGTTTTGGCATTGCTCTAGCCCAGAGTCATTACTATTAGTTTACTTCATCCCAGCTCCCCACCCAGCTAGCAGATCAAAAACAGCAATGTGAGTAGATGAATAAGGTAAATGTTTCTCCTTGACATTAAGTCTAGACATGCCTGGTTCTGGGGGATGGTGCTCATCTCCATTTCTAAGTCAAAGAGCTGGCATTGTTCGTAGATGCCTCCAATGTCATTTGGCTGGCATGACTGCATAGTGGTACCTATTGATTTCTTCACATTTGCATGTTTTTGAATTGCTATGTCGGCAGAAGCTAGGGCTAACAGCAGGAGCTCACCCCGCTCCCCAGTTTTGAACCATTGAGCTTTCAGTCAGCATTTGAGCAGCTTGGTGGTTTAATCTGCTATGCCACTGGAGGTCCCAGATGAAAAGGAACCATATTAAGCAGGGAGGTATTTTAGGCATACCATTTCAGAGGAAGGTTTATGAACAAAGAAAGCTCTTTGGCAAGAAGATAGAGCAGCAGCACCCCCTGTGGCTGGAACCAAGCACAGCCTCCAAAGATGCCAAATGATGAAGAAAAAAACCCCTATATACTCCTCTATCTGTAGTCTCTCTTGTCATTGCATAAACAACATTGAATGTTTGCAGTATATGTGTCTTCTGATCTGCCCCAAGTCCCCTTCAGGGTGAGAATGGCAGAATATAAATTCTGCAGATACATAAATAAATAGTTTAGAGACTTGGGGAAAATCTATACTGTAGAATTAATGCAGTTTGACACAACGTTAATAGGCATGGTTAGGTCCAGTCGGAATCTTCGTAATTCAGATTAAATTCGGATCAAATTCCTTTTTGAAGCGATTTCGAAGCGATTTGGGAACCCGGAAGTATCCTTTCCATTTTGAAGCCACTGTCGCTATCTTTGTTCTGACTCATGAAGTGAATTGGAAAAGATCCAGCGTTTGGAGGCAAGCAGCAGATTGCATGCTGGGATGCTTGCCTCCAACCAATGAGGGGAAACCATGTGGGGAGGGCGAGCTGGGGATGCGAAGGGAAAGGGGCTAGGGTAGACTGCTTGGGTGGGAACGATGCCACGCCACCACTTAGCAAGGGAAGGACATGGTTGGGAACAAATAATTTCCTTGGGGAACCACACAAAATAACACTAAGGCACCCCTTTTTTCTGTATGAGTTACCCATTGTACTTTTGGGAACAAGAAATTCCCTATAATCTGCTAATCATTTCCTTGGGGAAAAACAAAACTCCACTTTGGAGCACCCTTTCTCTGCTTGGAGTTTCAAGTTGTACTTTTGGAAACAAGAAATCTCCTAATCTAATAATTTCCTTGGGAAAACATAAAATCCCACATTTTCTGCTTTGAACTGGAATATACGACAATGTGGACTCAGATAACCCAGTTCAAAGCAGATATTGTGGGATTTTCTGCTTTGATATTATGGGTTATATGGCTGTGTGGAAGGGCCCTATGAAAAACAAAATAAATTTACTATGAGCCATGCTATCTCATAAGCATAATTCATCATGATAAACCAACACATAAATCTATCTAAGCCAAATCATTGTTAACAAACCAGCATTGTGTTGAATGAATGATAAATTGTTGGACAAAGTCTGACGACAGCTCTGAATAAACCAAGGCATTTATTTTGAGCTGAAAATATGAAGTGGAAGACATAGTAATAGTGCTTTATGTTTATATATACTGACCACTTAAGATTTGTACACTTCACATTTAATTTTATGTCATAGTCAATATTTTATTACAGCTATCACTTAACAACAACATGACACTTTAAATTTCAAAGTGTTCACTGCATTTACCAATGAATGATAACTTCATTTTGCTTCATTCTTTTCTCCCCAGTTTTCTTTTTACATACCTGCTGGAAATGCCCTCAAAATATATAAACATCCTGACATCTTCTCCTGTTCACATCTTCTGTCTTTTCTATTAATGTTTCTATAAATACTTTTTTCCCAGTTACTTGCAGCTGTGTTCCAATTTCACATATCACTGAAAGGAGAACATTGTTCAAATTGAACAGAATAATATATTGAAATTTTCCTACACCTTCAGATGTAACCCCTGTTGAGTTCAAGGTGACTCAACAGCCAAGTAATTGCACATAGGACTTCATCAAAAGAAAACGTAGTGGGGTATTCCATACTTTCAGCCTTCAGCATGATGTACCATGAAAACTACAATTTGCTGTTCTTCACATGAAATACTAAAGAGCATGTAAAATACAGTGTAAAGTATTCGATTGATGTCAACTTCTTTTGGGCACATTGCTATATAATTTGTTACAATATTTTGAACCTGACGTTCTTAGACATTTAAAGTAAGCCCCTATTTATGTCTGAGTGGTGGTTTTGTCATATGTTCATATATGAACATACTTCCTATTTAATTCTATTAAAATTTCAGTGATGACATCAGGTAGGTTTATAATGAATACAACTGTGTCTGTACCAGCCAATTATTCCACTACCATTAATTCAGATGAGGAAAGTGGAAATGTCCCCATGCAGATTGTTCCATTCCTTCCACAGGAAAGTGATGGCAAAGCACAGTGGATGGTTTTGTTCTTTGTTATCATCACCTGCATGGTAAAGCAGCTCCTCCATCCAATATATCTCTCAGAGCCCAACATGTTATGAACATACACTTCAGGGTCAAATTAATTGCATCCAACAACAACAAAGGAATTTGCAAATATATCAGAGAAAGTATTAATCATCTTTAAAGATTTTTGAAGAATAGAAGAGGTTTCAGGAGGATAATGTTCCTATCTTCAAAACAGAAAACGTGAACCCTAACAATAACCAAGCAGTTCACTTGACAGTAATATAAAAATAGGTTTTAGAATACATAACTAAGCAAGAGCTTGCACTTGTGGAATAAACTTGCCTTTAAAATATGTAAAGAAGGGAGGAGACAAATGCAAAAACTTGGAACAGTTATTGAAAATGCCAAGTAAGAAAATCTAAAGGCAAACTTACATCTGAACATTTAGAAAACAAAAATAATAACCACAGAAAAACCATATAATATCAAACAAGACAATTAAGACATTGAAATATTTTAAACATTTCCATACCTTCTTTCAATCATTAATCAGAACAGAGTCTGAAATCAAGTAATCAGAAGGAGGAGGGGACGGGACGCTACACTAACTCAAAATATAGGTATAAGCCATCCTATTTCCCATTTCTATGTATGGTTCTAAAAGTTGGACAGTGAAGAAAACTGATTGGAAGAACATTTGACATATCATCCTGAAGAAGAGTTTTGTGGATGCCATCAACTACCAAAAAGACAAATCAGTGGGCCCAAGAGTAAATCAAGTCACAATTCTCCTTGTATAACTACACGGACACTGACATACATTTTTCATGAAAAAACATAAATAACACAAAGAAACATTAATGTTTAGGTGAGATAGAAAAAGAGGAAAACTGCATTATAGGTGGACTGGAAGGAGAAAGAGAAAAGCAGAGGGAAAGAAGGGACAAGAAGGAAGAAAATATGTATTTTTTAAAGGGGGAGAAAAAGTTTACATTTTTTGTTTTAATTTTCAGGCAGAGCAAGCTGCAGCTAGGGGAAGCAGAGAGGAGGAGGAGGGAAGGAGGAAAAGTAGAAGGAGGAGAGGAGGAGGAGGAGGAGAAGTGAAGCTGCTAGGGAGGGAGGGAGGAATGGAAAGAGAGCATTGAGGTAGAGAAGTAGGAGACTGGAAGAGGAAAGAAGGCAGTAGCCCCAGCAGCAGGGAGGGAGGGAGGGAGGGAAGGAAGGAAGGAAGAAAGGGAAGGAAGCAAAGCAGCTGCCACTGCCTCATGTCCCCTTTCTCTTTTTCTTCCTCACGTTGCCACTGCACAGGAGGAGAAGTAGAGGCAAGGGAGGCAGGAGGAAGCTGCAGTTGAAGTTGGGCTTCCTCCTGTGTGCCGTGCTACTTCTGGGCCTGCTGCTCCTTCCTGGGTCTGCTGGTACTGGTCATCACTCCTGCCCCTTGCTAAGGAGTCCAACCTCTGGATGAATCAGGGAAGGGAAGGATGGGAAGGAGAGTGTGTCTGTTTGTGCATTTCTGGGTTTCTGCATGGAGCACCTGTTGCCTGTGCTTGTTTGCTTGCCTGCCTTCCTTCCTTCCCACCTTCTCGCTCTCAATGCCTGTGTCTCCCTCCCTTGAATCTGCTTCTTCCAAAAGGGGGCGCCTTTCTGCTGTCACTCTGTTCCTATCACTATGTAGTTGTGGCATGTGGCATTGTGAAGGCCCCAGGAAAGGATACTGAAAATAGGCATTGTGAAGGTCCCAGGAAAGGATGCTGAAAAAAGGCCCCAGGAAGGGATGCTGAAAATAGAAGCTCCTATTCCTCTTTTCCTTGTTGGCCTCTATAGGCTGTAGAAAAAAGCATCATGGGCTGTATCTGGCCCACGGGGTGTAGCATAATTGAACAATTATGAAAAGAGAATGGTTCAGTTCTGTATATCTTTATTTTCCTTCGACTTTTTTTTATCAGTCTTCCTCATTTCTGAACCCAGGTCTTCTTGAATCAGCATGCTGCATATTTGGCTCTTCTTTCAGAGATATAGTCCTGAAGCATATAATATGCTAGGTAATTGTACCATTTTTAACTTCCTGCTTTCTATGGTCTTTCCACCCCAAGGCCACAGTTGCTTGAGCTGCTACTATCATGTATTTGATAATTTCCCCCCAAGCTTTGGTGTTTTCATTTTTGTCTAATTTCTGTGTGAAAAATTCTTTTTTATTCAAAACCAATTTATATCCTATTAATCCTTCCATTTCCTTCTTTACTTTATTATAACATTCTTGTACACTGTCACATTCCCACCACAAATGGATATAGGAGCCCATTTTCCTATATCTGTGCCAACATAGTTTTGTGGTAGTTTTAGTTATGTGGGTGTGAGAAGGTCCAGCATCCCCCATAGGCAGGGGAACAACGTAAGCATGCTCATCCATTCTGTTGGTTTGCTTATGATAAACAAGTCTCAGGCAGCCGTTTGAAGTTTTCTCCGCAACTCCTTTATTTCAAGCACGCCAGCAAGTGAAGCCCAACAGAGCCGCCTCCTGTTCCTCTCCCACTCTCCCTCTTATCTCCAGTCCATCACTCCCCCTCACTCCTTCCAAGTCCTCCACATGTGTCTCAGTGCTTGCTCTGATTCAATGTCCATGGATCTTGCTGATGCCTTAAAAGAACAGCTTCTTTCCAACTCCAGGGCAGGACCCTCCAGTGTCTCCCCTTTGCAGTGGGCTATTTTAATTGAGGTTCTGTATCATTTAGTCAGTATTTTTAATTGAGTCGATCCAGTGTTTAATGTCTGGATCATTATTATTTAGGTCCGCTTGTTTCAAATTATATTGTATTCCAACTAATTTCTTATATCTAAACCCCAACAGGCCTTTCTCCTTTTCTATATTCCACTTTAAAATTTGATCTAAATCTCTTTCTGGGCCTTCCTTTTTCCTCCACTTGATGATCCTTTGTTTTAATCCATTCCAAAGAAGCCAGTTGCATTGACCACATTTGATCTTTAACGTCTCCCAACCCTTAATTATCCCATTTGGGTTTAAGAGGTCTTTTATCAATTTAATTCCACGCTGTTTCAAATTTATGACTTTGCAAAATATTTAGGTTTTTTTATTGTCTAGAAAACCTACTCAATTATGTCTACATTATTTCTTGGGAATTTACCTTGCCATTTTTTCCAGTGCTCCAGGGATGAGATAATTGGTCCCCCTTTAATTTCTGTTAGGTTTTATTGTCAATCCATCCTTTTAAGCATGAACAGTGATCCCATCTATTAATTGTTTTTTTCGATTCTGGCCCATCTTGTCGAATCATCGAAATCTCATTCTATCAATCTTGTTAACTGACAGGCCTCAATATAATTTTGTAAATTAAGTGCACCCCATCCTACGTTCCCTTCTGGAGAGTGAAATATTGAATTGGGAATTCTATTTTTATTTATTCCTTCTATTCAAGTTTTTATGGACGTGTCCCATTTTTAATAATTTTACTGGGAATACTATATGGGAGAGATTCGAACAAGAATCAAAATTTGGGGAGAATCACCATTTTGACAATTTTAATTTTTTGCTTTTTTCCAATTAAGCATTTGATTGTTTACTTTTTTCCATAAATTATTATAGTTAGATTGAGTTATGTTGTTTAGGATTTTGGGAATATAAACACCTAGATATTTTAGCTTCTTCTCCCCTAATTTTATCCCCGTGATGGTCTGTATTTCTTTGAACTCTTTCGGAGACAGGTTTTTATGTAATATTTCTGATTTTTGTAAGTTGATAGTCAGCCCTGATAAGTTCTCAAATTTCTGTATAATATTAATAACTTCTTTTATATACTCCTCCTGTGACCCCAATAAAACCATGGCATCATCCACAAATAAATTAATTTTGATTAAATCTGTCCCAATTTTTTGTCTTTAATTTTGACATTATTTCTAATTAAATTTGCTAAGGGCTCTATTGCCAAAGCAAAAAGGATGGGGGAGAGGAAGCAACCTTGTTTCGTCCCACTTTTAATGCTAATAGTTCTTGTTTTAGTTCCATTTATCAATATTTGAGATTGGTTATCATTTTAAAGTTCCTTAATTACTTCACAAAGCTGTCTCCCCAAATTAAAGTCTTCACAGACTTGATGTAGATATTGGTGGTTAACCATGTCAAATGCTTTATAAACATCCAGTTTTAGTAACAGGAGTTTCTCTTTTTCCTTTGTGGCTTGTTTAATTACATTAGGTATATTTCTTATTGGGTCTGCTAATCTTCTGTTTTTAATAAAGCCATATTGGTCTTCACCTATTAAATTTGGAATTATGTTTGCCAACCTGTTTGCAAGGAGTTTTGTGAAGACTTTATAATGTACATTACATAAGGTAATTGGCCTATAAGAGTTAGTCTAATCTTTATTGGGTTTTAATATTATAATTATTTCAGATCCCTTCCATGTTTCTGGGATGGTTCTATTTTTTAATATCTCATTAAATAGAATTTATAATTGAGGGATGATTTCTGAATGGAATATTTTGTAAAAATTAGACGTAGAACCGTCAGGTCCAGGGGAGGAGTTTGGTTTAAGATTATTAATAACCTCTTCAATTTCTTTATTGGTAATAGGTCTGTTTAGTTCTGCTTGTGTCTGGGGGGGGGGTGTCTAATTTTCTTATAATGATTCCCTCAGATCTTCCAATTTCTTTGTATACAATTTTTCATAATAGCTTGCCATTATTTCTCTCAGATCTTCTTATTTAGTTTTTATTTGTCCATTCCTATCCTTTAATTTTGTTATCATGTTTCTTCCTTTGTTTGTGTTTAGGTAATATGCTAATCTCTTTGTACTATTTATAGAGTTTACTTGAAAATATTTTTTTACAAACTTTTTTTTGTTAGTTCAATTTTCTCTAACTCTCCTAATAACTTCTTATTCTCTTTCCACCGTTCTTTATTTTTTTCTGTTGGGTTTTTAATGAAAATTCTGAAATAGTTTATCACTTTTCTGTTTTACCCCCTCCTTTCTCTCTTTTAGGTTTTTTTAAAATATATATCCCTTTCCATTGTCATGCATTTTCCTCTAATCACGGCTTTAAAAGCGTCCCAAATTGTATTTTCCTTTAGGTCAGGGGATCTTTTGATTCTAAAATATTGCTTTATTTGCTTTTTTAACTCTTGTTTGTCTTGTTCCTTGAATGTAACCAGTGGATTAAATATCCACCTATAATCCATCTTCTTACTGCTGCTTCCCAATTTAAGGAAAAGAGGAGCATGGTCCCCTGGCCACCTATTTCCCACTGATGCTTCAACGATGGGCAGAACATTATTATTACCAACAAGAAAATAATCTAAAGTGGAAAATGGGTTATGTCTGGTAGAATAATGTGGGGGAATATCAACTCTTTGTCCAATTCCTTCATTAACTTCGTGAATATTCCATTTTAAAGTTGATTTTACTTTTCCCCCCATTTTTCTCAACCCTCTTATTTTTCTTTTCTTATATAAATCTAAATTCAGGTCTCCTCCTATGATTATATCCCCCTTTGCCCCCTGTTCTATTTTTTAATATTAAATCTTTTTTTACCCTTATTGGGCCCATAAACACTAATTAATGAAACTTTACAGATGTTCAATTTCCCACATACCATTGTAAACCTCCCCTCCCCATCTGTAATTAATTTCCCTGTTTCAAAATCGAGGTCATTTTTTTATTATAATGGCAACACCCCGAGAATTCCTTGTGCCCTTAGATTAATATTGAGCATCCCAATTAGTGAAGTTTATCAGTTTTGATCTCCTTTTGTGGTGGGTCTGTTGTAAATACACCACCATTATCTGATTTTTCTGTTAGCAATTTACGCAGTCTATCTTGTATAATTTCTGATTTAAGACCGTTAATGTTCAGAGTCATAATTTGTATTGATGCTGTACATTTAATTAATTCACTTTAAAAATATTTGTGGTTTCCATTCCCCTTGTATCATAATTCTGAGTAACTGTTCCCTCTCTTCCCCTTCCCCCCTCCCCATCTGGATTTTAATTAATTTATTATTTATTTATTTCAATTATTTATAACCCGCCCATATCTACCCCCGAGGGGGGGGGGGCTCAGGGTGGCTAACAAAAGGCAACAATTCAATGCTGCATGTCCAATTAATAAAACAACAATTGCTACCCATGGGATGACCCATACAACTTCAGGCCATTCATGTACAGCAGGTGTGAAATTTTGTGCGATTTCTTAGAGGGTTGATAACCAAGGTTTGTTTTTTGTAAGATTGTTGACCGAGGGATTATGGCAATCATGAAAAGTAATGGGGACAATTAATGTCCCTTGAAATTAATTCTCCTGATATTTACAAGTCCATAGTTTTAATTTCCAACAAACAAACAAATAATAATAATAATAAGACTTAGTGTTGGAAGAGAACCCAAGGGCGATCCATTCCAACCCCCTTCTACCCAAAATGAAATCCCTATTACATCATTCCTGACAGATTGCTAGGACCCCCAAAGGCCATGCAGTCCAACTCTACTCAACAGACACGGGGACACCACCCGAACCCTCCGGGCAGATAGCCATCCAGCCTTTGCTTAAAAGCTAGTCCCCAGTATGTAGCACCCATGGGCCCGTTCGTGCCACTGGGGGGGGGTGAGGCACCGGGGGTCCCGGTGGCATTGGGACCCGCACAGGCTGGAGGGGACTCGGAGGATGAGTTGGAAGGCCCAGAGCAAGATTGGTCCGCAGTGCCTTTGCCCAGTTCACCTGTAGAGAGTTTAGCCTGGGATCTTGAGTGGGAGCATTCTCTCGGGGAAGGAGCAGGCCAGGTGGACATGGGAGGCAGCGAAACAGATAGTTATGAATTCCCAAACGGCCGAGGTTCCCAAGAGCTGGCCGAGCAGCAGATGGAGGCTAGCGGCTGGGAATCTCCGGGGGAGGCTGCTTCTCAAGAAGATAGCGATACGGAACTGGCAGAGCGGGGCCGTTCTCATAACAGGCGTAGAGACATAGAGGAGGGCAGGAGGAGCTGGCATCTGTCCCTAGACCGTCGCCGTTCGGAAAGTAGAGACTGGAGACGCCGGGCCCTAGATCGTCGGGGTTCCAGGCCGAGGATTAAGAACGGCCCCGTGGGAACTGAGCGTCAGTGCTCCGGCCACGTCTGATCTGAAGGGTGTGATGCGGAGTGAATCATGGAGCCTAGTTTGGCTCGCCTTGACTAAGACCTTTGCCTTGGATGTAATTCGCATTGGTGCGATTCCTTGTTTTGTTCGGATTGAATCCGGGAGCCTTGCCAAGCTTTTGACCATTTGCTTTTGAAGCTACCTTGCCAAGTTTTTGACCATTTGCTTTGAAACTACCTTTGGAACTTTGCTTATCTTACTGAACTGCAGCTTCGTGCTGATTGCTTTATCCTATGAACTTTCTAAGTGAATTGCATTTTTGGATTTGTTTTACTTAATAAACATAGTTAGCCTTTGCTACGTCTCCGTGTGTGTGTTAAAGGGGCAGCTCTAAGTCGGTGATTGTGACACAGTAACATGTGCTTAAATTGAAAAAAAATTCTAAAAATCAGTAGATGAACAAATCTTTCTGAATCCTTGCAGGATTGATGCCCTGCTTATGTTGTATCATTGTGCAGAAATTCAAGGGGATACCTCTTTTAGGTTTTTTTTTAAAAAATGTAAAACATTTTAAAATTTCCTTAAAACCAGTGGATGACCGAAACCTTTTGAAACTTGGCAGGCTTACACTAGTAAATGTGACCTACAAGTGTGGAAAGCTTCATCCTTAAAGCCTTAAAAATGAAAAACAAGCCTCATTGCTTCTAGTTGAACAAATCTTACCGAAATAGTAACAAAACTTTGGAATTCAGATTATGAATCAACCCCCCGCCTGAATCTCTCTGAATCTTTCTAAAATACAATTGAGGGCCATCCAATTTCAAAATGAAATATGAAATGGATTTCTGCCATTTCACACACTTTACTACATAAAGCATGCTTCCAACTTACAACTGATTATAAATATATCAGGGTGATATTTTCTATGAAATGGAATCCTAAAAACTACCCTAAACTGCTCCATCAAATAATATGTTGGTATCTCATTAGGGTGCATTTGTAGCAAAATGGATAATCTATGAAAATTAATGAGATTGGGGCCCTTTAGAAGATGAAGAACATTCCTACTTCCATCTTATCAAACCATTGCGCTCTCTTGGCCTCTTTATATAATATGACTACTGTGCAACCATTCTGAATCAGTTGCACACATATCATATCATATCATGATATGTATGGCTGCATTTGGTCCCATCTGGGTATGAGGTTAATTACTGCACTCATATCAAAAGCCTCACAATAAAGAAGCAAAGCAGATCTGGAAAATAATGCCCAGATTAAAGAAAAGGTCACAGAGGTATGCTATACAACCCTACCAAATAGAAAACAGCTTTCTGCATGGAAAATGCTGGTTTCTTCACACACACACACACACACACACACACACACACACACACAGAGAGAGAGAGAGAGAGAGAGAGAGAGAGAGAGAGAGAGAGAGAACCCCAATTTTCTGCAGAATAAATCCTGAGGATTCTTCACCTCAGGATTTTGCAGAACACGTTTTTCATTCATTTTTGAGATATTTTCAAATACCCTTTGCATCAGTATCATGATGGAGTCAAGTCACATTTAGCAGAAAAACTCTGCTAGACACTGCAGTCTTCTGAAAAGCAAAGCTGCAAGTTGCAAGTCTTTCTATAGAATTCAAAGGACACGAGTTCAAGATTATCTGGTATCACAGAAAGGATAATAGAATGTGCTGAAATCATAGATTACTACTTTTAATGGAAAATTGTAAAGATTTTATCAACTCTGGACATTGGACCTATTAGAATCTGATATTTTATATACCTTTAATTCAAAGTTTCTGACACATAATACTTTAATCAGTAGTCTAGTAATTTATTTATTCTACCAGAGGATTGCAGGATATCTTACATAGGTCTATGAAGTACATCCAGATCAGTCTCACTGTAATCCAGATTTAAGCAATTTGTTGTTATTTATTTCAATTCAATTCCCTGCAGTTAGCGAAAAAGTCACTTTTAGATTCTTTTTTCTCCAAACAAGGTGGTTTTCTTACTACATGGAGTCTTTTAAAAAGTATTACTAAGCCAATTAAAATCTTAATCACGCTGACTAATTAGTTAACAATTACATTCTTTTTCTCTATCTGATCTAAATGCCGATTCCTTTGCACCCAGAATCTATACATATACTCTGTCTGATGTGAATGCTGATTCACATGCATGCAGAATAACCTATCACTCTTTGAATAATATATTTTACTTTAAAAAAATCTCATGCAGCAAAGAGATTCTACTTTATTTTAAAAAGTTTTCATGTGATTTTATATATTTATTAAACCACAAAGTTAAAAAACTTGGCATTATACTAAATATCCTTTGACCAGAACC
Source organism: Anolis apletophallus (assembly GCA_030556195.1). NCBI lineage: Eukaryota > Metazoa > Chordata > Lepidosauria > Squamata > Anolidae > Anolis > Anolis apletophallus. Next base: position 16,966,301 of record JARBWK010000015.1, read on the forward strand.
TAGCCACTTGGAGTGTGCCTGGTGTTAATGTAAGAAAGTCCACCATTGTGCATGTGGCAGGGCTCAGTTTTCATTGTAGTAGGTGGTCTGTGGTTTGCTCTTCTCCACACTCAGATGTCTTGGACTCCACATTATGGCCCCATTTCCTAAGGTTGGCTCTGCATCTCGTGGTATCAGAGCACAGTCTGTTCAGCTCCTTCCAAGTCACCCAGTCTTCTGTGTGCCCAAGGGGAGTCTCTCATTTGGTATCAGCCATGAACAGCATGAACATGTTAAGGAGTGAAACAACCAGGAACTTTGACCGAGTCTTGCTTTGAAAAAGGACACTCAATGAATTAATATTCATTAGTTCCTTGACCAGGTGGTTTATAGGAGGCAAACTTAATTGTTAACCTTCTACTACTTTCATTGTGGCTGCCTGAAATTTGATACAATTATAGCACAAAATGGTGGAGACATAAATGATGAGAGTTTGAAGCAGAGTGACGGAAGCAAATGAGCTGTGTGATATTGTGTGTATACATCTGCATTTCGGTATTGTATAGGAAGAACTGCTTGCATTGCATGCTGAAGGAAATTAATTGGCTCTACACAGGGGAGCAGTTTAAAATGCCTTTCTGGGTCAGATACACTTTATCTTGTCAGGTTTAAATACCCATACAAGTAAACAACATTTTAAACCACATTTACAGACTTTCTTCATAATTTTATAGTGTATGTGGTATTCACCATAATTTCTGAAATCCGTATGTTAGAATGGATGTATGTATGACTGTGTGTATGTGCCCTCACATTGTCAGCTGATTTGTGGCAACCCAATTAATTTCATAGGGTTTTTTAAAATTTCTTAAATTTCAAGAAATTTTCAGAGGTGGCTTTGCCACTTTAAGTCTTTTTTTAGAGAGATAACATAGGATAATGATGATGATGATGATGATGATAATTATTGCCAGTTCCTTCCTCCAAAACATAGCCTACAACATCTGACATTCATTTTAGTCTTCCATGTAGTATTAATCAGGGCTGACTATACTTACCTCTCAAGATCTGACTATGTACACTTTCACTCTCATATGTATAGAAACCAAAAAATAATACATGCACACACAGACCCCTCTCTATTAGGCTTGTTTGATCAAGGAAAAAATGGTTCAAAAAACGTTTCAGATGCTGACGATTTGATTCCGAAGTGATTTCCAAAATTTTCGGGGGGAAAAGTTGGTATTCTCCAAAATATCCAAAAGTTCCAAGTCGCTTCATTAATGGCGGGCGCGTTTGCATAATGTGCGAAAAACTGCAAACGGGACAGGCAAAACTTAGGGGATTCCTGTGGTGATGTGAGTAGGGGCTATGTGTTTTATTTCAGGAAAATGTGTTCTTTGCCTTGGATGTGTAAGAAATGTTGTGTTTGTAAAGTGCTGTGGCTGCTTATTTACATCTGAATCTATATATATAAAAAGAGAGCTGTCATCCTAAGTAGCCTATAGACAGCAAAACCACACAAGGCACACAAAAACAGCCCAAATACCCAGAAAACCCCACGAGGTATGTTTACCACAAAAAAAAACCAAAAAAGAGCCAACGGCCACAAATCCAAACAAACATTATGGACTACAACTCCCATGATCCCCCACTCCAGCCCCCTCTAGCAGTTTAGAATGTCGGAATGGTACGGAGGGAGGGAGAAGAGGCAGGAGGACAGAGAGAAGAGAAAAGCTGAGGGATGAGGGGGAGAGGGAAGAAAGGAAGTATAAAAGGCAGGAAGGGATGCTACTGTTGGTCTTCGCCACATGCACACACATATGTACTGTACATATAGACATGCACACATACACACATATATACATGCACTGAAATATACACATGCATACATACATACACACATCTGTACTTACACACATCTACACATCTACACGCATATACATATACTGTACAAAAACACACATATACATAAGTACACACACATATACACACATACATATGTACACATAGACACAAATCCATATATATACATACACACACACACACACACAAAACACACACATATATAGACTGGGACACAGGAAAGAGAAAAAGCCACAGCGGCGCCAGCTGATTAAGAGCTAAAAGGAGGAGGAAGGCCTGCTGTCTTCGCCAAAGCCAGGGCTTCTGGAGGACTCCGCTGCAGCAAACGGGGACAGCGCCCCTCCCACCTCCTCCTGGCCTCCTCCTTAACCCCCAAAGGAACGAAAGAAGGGAAAAAAGGTAGGGAAAGAAATGGAGGGACTGAGACAAGGAGAGCAAGGACCGATACAGAAAGTGAAGGAATGGCAGGAAGGAAGGAAGGAAGGAAGGAAGGGAGGGAGGGAGGGAGGGAGGGAGGGAGAGGAAAGGAAAGGAAAGGAAAGGAAAGGAAAGGAAAGGAAAGGAAAGGAAAGGAAAGGAAAGGAAAGGAAAAGAAAAGAAAAGAAAAGAAAAGAAGGATAAAAGGAAGAATGGATGGAAGGAAGGAGGGGAGAAGAAAGGAAGGGAAGGATAGAAGGAAAAATGGATGGAAGGAAGAAGAGGTGAAGAAAGGAAGGAAAAAGGAAGAAAGGGATGCTACTGTTGGTCTTCGCCACATGCACACACATATGTACTGTACATATAGACATGCACACATACACACATATATACATGCACTGAAATATACACATGCATACATACATACACACATCTGTACTTACACACATCTACACATCTACACGCATATACATATACTGTACAAAAACACACATATACATAAGTACACACACATATACACACACATATGTACACATAGACACAAATCCATATATATATACATACACACACACACACACAAAACACACACATATATAGACTGGGACACAGGAAAGAGAAAAAGCCACAGCGGCACCGGCTGATTAAGAGCTAAAAGGAGGAGGAAGGCCTGCTGTCTTCGCCAAAGCCAGGGCCTCTGGAGGACTCCGCTGCAGCAAATGGGGACAGCGCCCCTCCCACCTCCTCCTGGCCTCCTCCTTACCCCCCCCCCCCAAAGGAACGAAAGAAGGGAAAAAAGGTAGGGAAAGAAATGGAGGGACTGAGACAAGGAGAGCAAGGACCAATACAGAAAGGAAAGGAATGGCAGGAAGGAAGGACGGGAGGGAGGGAGGGAGGGAGGGAGAGGAAAGGAAAGGAAAAGAAAAGAAGGATAAAAGGAAGAATTGATGGAAGGAAGGAGGGGAGAAGAAAGGAAGGGAAGGATAGAAGGAAAAATGGATGGAAGGAAGGAGAGGAGAAGAAAGGAAGGAAAAAGGAAGGATAGCAGGAAGGAGGGGAGGGGAAAGGAAGCAAAGGATAGAAGAATGGAGTGAAGGAAGGAAGGAAAGAAGGGAGAATAAAGGAATACAGAAACACATACACACACATATATACATGCACAAAAATATACAGATATACACATGCACACATACACACATAACACATCTGTACTTACACACATCAACAAATATACTCACACATACATATACAAACACACATATACATAAGTACACACATATACACACATACACATATACATAACTACACACACAGTCCTCATGTTTAAAAAATCCCACAGCAACGCGTGGCCGGGTCAGATGTCAAAATATACTAAGGGAAATATAAGGGCTTGAAGCAGGTTTGGTACTTTTCCAAGCAAAAAGTACAGTCAGAAAGTGATGCTACATACGTGTCAACTCTGAATTAGAGGGTTTTGGTGTCTGGAATCAATCAGGCACATGTTATAAAAGACTAACACCCTGATTAAATGCATTTTAATCCACTCTGTGCCAAGTTATGCTATATATGCGAGATGCTAGATGAGTGGGAATACAGTGCAGATTGAGCTATGAAAGTTGATGGAATTTTTAGTGCTAATGGGAGAACATCAGTGCGCATGGCAAAGTCCTATCTTCACTGCTGGCAGGAAGCCCGGAACTAAGTTGCAAAGAGAGAACAGAGAGGCTTCAAATTGATAGCGTGCACTGTGAGAAAAGGAATGTTTATAGAAGGCTATTGTTCTCAATTTTAGCAATGACAGAGAAATGATGTAAATGATTTGAATGATGTTTATTGGATTATTGAAATGTCATGTAAC